>PJEX01000076.1:121662-156404 GCA_005350895.1 Colletotrichum tanaceti
CCCCCCCCCCCCCCCAAAAAAAAAGTGAGAGAGAGAATAGAAGAACAGGTCATCCATCGTCTGTCCTTTGTTTACACTTGCCAACCGTCGCACCGTACCGTACCACACCACCCACCATCACACTACGCAGACCAAACATAATGGTGAGTCCCCCCTCGCGCTGTCCTCCCACCGGCTGCCTCCCACCGCCCGCCCGCCCCCAATTGCCATGCCTTGCTTTTTTGTTTTGTTTTCCCCGCGCGAGCGACAAAGAGGGAGAGAGAGAGAGTGAGAGAGTGAGAGAGCGATCCCGATCCGAACCACCCCATCCCACCTCCGGAATGTAAACAAAGGGGACGGCCGACGATTCCAGCCATTCAGCGGCTGGCCCCTCTAATCGACGACCGAAAAATCGTGCCTTAGCGCCTGGCAGGTTCAGCGGCGGACCTTGCAGATGCAGAAATTGAGGGCGACGGCAGACAGCGGACACGCCTTGGAAGCACCAGATACAGCACCTGCAGCGCCAGTGGCAGCACAAGCCCGCCATCCACCAGCCAACAGGAGCAACCCAAACAATCAAACAACCGGAAAGGGGGGAGGGAGAACGGGGAAAGGGGGGTACCTAGGCGACGCTTTCCGATCCTGCGCCAGCGCAATCAATCCGCATCATCTTCGACCGACTCCACGCGCCTTTCGCTCCAGCATCGTCACGACATTTCTTTAATCCTTGCAACATTCTCTTCTCCCACTTTACAACCATCCATCGCATCCAAGGAACCACATCATCTTTTTTTTGCCAGCCTTTTGCGCAACCCAGCACAATCACAAAACAGACACTCACACTACACACATACTTCCTTCGCAATGGCTTCTAACCAGTACGACGCTCAGGCTTCGACCAACTACAAGGAGGCCTTTTCCCTCTTCGACAAGCGCGGCAACGGCCGTGTCGCCATCGACAGCTTGGGCGACCTGCTCCGCGCCTGCGGCCAGAACCCCACCCTCACTGAGATTCGCGACCTCGAGAAGAACGTTGGAGGCGACTGTGAGTTCCCGTTCCCCTACCTTGTTGACGGTCGCTTTTGTCGCTCGTGTCCAGCACAGCGCCAGCTGCACACAATCGAAGTCGCAACCGCTGACCGGCCGTTCAGTCGACTTTGAGACATTCCAGCGCATTCTGAACCGCCCCGGCGGCTTCCGCGACCCCGGCGAGCCCGAGGAGTACTGCCGCGGCTTCCAGGTCTTTGATAAGGACATGACGGGCTTCATCGGCGTCGGCCAGCTCAAGTACATCCTGACCAACCTCGGTGAGAAGATGACGGATGACGAGGTCGACGAGCTTCTCAAGGCCGTCGACACGAGTTCCGGCCAGGTCAACTACACCGGTAAGCATCTTGCATCATCCCTACTCCATCGCGGACATCGACCACTGACTCGGAGGTCGCCACAGAGCTTGTCCGCACCATTCTCGCCAACTAGATTTGCCCTCTTGGCCGACAATCTTGACACGAGACACGATTCTGGGGGCTAGGATTCGAGCGAGCGTTGTACGACCATTCAAGACGGCTACGGAGTGACGGGATGGACGGGCAGGCTTGCCGACAAAAGAACAAGACATTTTGCATGGCTGACACGATGGGAACGGCGTTTGCTTTGCGTTTGCGATTGCATTGTTCCGCTATTGTAGGGAATTTGGGTATCCTGGAGTTGAGCTCTTCATCAGAGGCTTTTCTCTGGACCATACACACATTAAGATACACACACGTGTGCCGAGTCCAAAACAAGACCCGACACCAAACGAAATAAATACCATGATACCAAGATGATGGCCCCGCGAAAATGGGGGGCACCAAGTTGATGTGTCTAGGTTTCGACGGGGGTTCATGCATAGTTCGTGCTTCGTGCTTGTCTGTTGGTACCTCTTGGTACCTCTTGGGATGACTTTTGGGCTTCTGCGCATATACACCTACCTACGTCCTGACCATATCATCTGCAAGGTCCTCCAATGGAACTGGAACTGAACGAACTGGCTGGGTATCACCGATGGTCTCTTTCCGTCTCCTGCCATTCAACGCGGCAACCGTCGCGACCCGGCCTTGTTGACCCAACTAACCCACGATGTCCCACCAGGAAGGAAACTTGTCCCACCAGGACTTGGCTGGTCTGCCCGGCAACAAAGAACCCCCGCACAAAATGGCGAGTACGCGCGTCTTACATAAGCTCGCTCCTGCACCCCGCTTGCTTCGCTTCACCGTGGGGTCGTAGCGCCGGGGAGCTTGAAGCTCTGAGGAGGACAGGAGGAGAAACCCCTTGAACCTTCTGGCTTCATCCACTTACACACCCAACCCGCCAGTCATTGACATTCCCCCCGCCCAGTGCTCCTGCAAGTCCACCACCCCTCATTCCACTCCTTGACTTACACTTTCCAATTGTGCCTTGCCACACTCACTCACTACCTTGGTTCATACGGCATCGAACCTCCTGCACCTGCACCCATCCGCATCGGCCGTGGTCCTGCAGCCGCTCCTCCTTCCCCCTCCCCCGCCCCGACCGACTGATCGAACCGTGTTTCGTCCAGTCACTCTGGCGTCCACCGCTTCCTCCAAGCGCCTCCCCCTCCTGTCCCTCACCTCCTTTCTCGTCTTCCTCGTTGCAGTCCTCATCCTGGCGGTCCCCAGAGCAGTCCCGAGAATCTCTTCTCTCTTCGCCCAGTTGCGATTCAAACCAGCCCAGGTTCCCCTCTTCGCCACACCCACTGCTCCGACCAAGCGACCCTTGATGACCAGCACCATGGTCTCCGACAAGTACAAATCACCGCCCCAGGCGCCACCCGTCTTCACCGGCACCAAGGAGTCCATCGTCGGCGACGCCAAGAAGATCTGCGATCAGACCAGAGCTCTGCTCGACAAGCTCGTCGCCGACGTCCCCGTCGACAAGGCCACCTTTGACAATGTCATGCGACCTATGGCCAAGGATGAAAACGAAAGCGGGCTTTTGACCCGCATCCTGGGCTTCTACCAGTACGTCTCGAGCGACGCCGCCTTGCGCGAGGCCTCGACCCAGGCCGACACCATCATGGACGAGTTCTCCATTGAGGTGAACATGAGGGAGGATGTGTACAGGCTGGTTGAGGCCATCCACAAAAAGAAGGACTCGGAAGGTCTGGATCCCGAGAGCCTGCGTCTGCTCGAGAAGGACTACAAGAACTACGTCAAGATGGGTCTGGGTCTGCCCGCTGGTCCCCAGCGCGATCGCTTCAAGGAGATCAAGAAGCGTCTCAGCCAGATCCAGATCGAGTTCCAGAAGAACCTCAACGAGGAAAACGGCGGCATCTGGTTCACCCCCGAGGAGCTCGACGGTGTCCCCGAGGACGTCATTGAGGGTCTGGAAAAGGGCACCGCCGAGAACGAGGGCAAGCTCAAGCTCTCCTTCAAGTACCCCGATCTCTTCCCGACCCTCAAGTTCGCCAAGAACCCCGAGACGAGGCGCAAGGTCTTTATCCAGAACGAGAACAAGCTCAACCAAAACGTCCCTCTGTTCAAGGAGGCCATCGTCCTTCGTGACGAGGCCGCCCGCATGCTCGGCTACCAGGACCACGCCTGCCTTCGCATCGAGGACAAGATGGCCAAGACTACCAAGACCGTCAACGACTTCCTGGGAGACCTCCGCTCTCGTCTGACGGCCGGTGGTGCCAAGGAGGTTGAGCACCTTCTGGAGCTCAAGAAGTCCGATACCGATGCCCGAGGCGTTGCCAACGACGGCAACTACTACCTCTGGGACCACAAGTTCTACGACCGATTGATGATTGAAAAAGAGTACAGTATCGACGAGAACAAGATTGCCGAGTACTTCCCCATCACCTCGACCATTACCGGGATGCTCAAGATCTTCGAGGAGCTTCTCGGCTTTGTCTTTGTCGAGCTGAAGCCCGAGGACCGCAAGGCCCTGAGCCCCACGGGCAAGGGTGAGGACATTGCCTGGCACGAGGATGTCATCATCTTCAGCGTCTGGGATGATGCCTCGGAGGGAGAAGGCTTCGTTGGCTACCTGTACCTTGACCTGCACCCCCGCCAGGGTAAGTACGGCCACGCCGCCAACTTCAACTTGCAGCCTGGCTACCTGCAAGCGAACGGTTCGCGCAGATACCCTGCTACGGCATTGGTCTGCAACTTCAGCAAGCCCACGCCCAAGAAGCCCTCGCTTCTCAAGCACGATGAGGTTGTCACGCTCTTCCACGAGCTGGGCCACGGTATTCACGACCTTGCCGGTCGCTGCACCTACAGTCGCTTCCACGGTACCAGCACTGTCCGGGACTTTGTCGAGGCGCCTTCGCAAATGTTGGAGAACTGGTGCTGGACTCCCAGCGTCATCAAGGCTCTTTCTCAGCACTACCAGACGGGCGAGAAGATCCCCGACGACCTCATCGAGAAGCAAATTTCCACCAAGCACGTCAATGCCGCGCTCTTTAACCTGCGTCAGCTCCACTTTGGCACCTTTGACATGACGGTCCACACCCCCAAGAGCCACGACGAGATCGAGAACATGGACCTGTCGGCCGTCTACAACGAGCTTCGCGGCGAGATTGCCGGCATCAAGGGCCCCGAAGCACAGGGCGAGAAGAGGTATGACATGTCTCGGGTTGTCTTATTTGACCAACAGAATGCTAACAGTCACAGCACCTGGGGTAACGGACAGGCCTGTTTCGGCCATCTCATTGGAGGCTACGATGCCGGTTACTACGGCTACCTCTCATCCGAGGTTTACTCGACCGACATGTTCTACTCGGTCTTCAAGGCCGACCCCATGAACGGCAAGGAAGGCCGTCGCTACAGACATACCGTCCTCGAGAAGGGCGGCAGCCAGGAAGAGATGTTGACCTTGGAGCAGTTCCTCGGTCGCAAGCCCAGCACCGAATCCTTTTACAAGGAGTTGGGCATCCCTCAGTAAGGGCCCCGATTAGTACCGCCGGCGTGTGGAAGCAAGACGGTTTCTGAAGTGTGTAAAATAGTACCAGATCACGGCTGTGATCAACCTTAAGGGACTGATCCTTTCAATAGACATATTGTCAAGACCATCATGCAGGATTGTGAATGACTGACTGCATTGGCTTCGATGTCTGCGATCCGCTGTACAGTCTGATTACACTTGTTCACTATTGTTGGCATCACAGGCACTGCAGTGATCGAACGGTTCATATCTGGTGAAGGTATTCGTGGTAACTGGGGTGGATAAAGAAGGAAGGTTCTAACTGAAGGGCAGCAGCTGACGCTCTTCGGGAATCCTCCTTCTTGTCTCGGCATTCTGATATTGGCGCAGGCTTTTCCTTCTTGTCGCCAGGTAGGAATCGTGTAGAACCCGCTCCCCGGGCTTGCGTCTCCTGTCCGATTTTTCATGCTCTCCCGGCCGCTCAAGCCCTGCAACTTCGGCTCGATCCCGATTCCGAGTCCTTTGCGGGCCCGAACCATCGCAAAGTAGCCTCGTGGTTCCTGCATATCCGAGTTTATTGCGGCGGGAATCAAAAACCGTTCTTCTGGAACTCCTCTTCCATGTTCCTCTGGAGTTCGGCTATAAGCTCTTGGCTCAAGAGGCTTCTCCAGGTGAAGATTTGGCCGCTTACATACGTTGTCGGCCTAAGTCCTCTGGAAACATACGGCATGTGCGATAGTTCTAGCGCCTCTAGCTTGTCTACGTCCCAGATAGCTAGTCCCAGTTGACGGTACGGCCAGAACGGAACTCCGCGGACGGGTGAATGTCGACTTTCCAAGAGCCTGAGTATGTAGAACGTCCAGCACGGTGGCCCTGTCATTGATGATTTCTCTTGTGACCAATTGGAGTCTTCCACCCCTGGAACAGCCGGGTCTTGCCACGTCTTCGCGGACTTGCAGTCTGGAGGAGGGGCCGGGAGACGCCGAGAGCCTTGCGTCAGGATAGGACAGCCCCGGACACGGTCAACAAAGTCCACAACGGTGAGGAACTCCTCTTTCTGCCAGGTCCAGCCCGCAAGGAGAATCTCGGGAGACACCTCGCGCTGGCCGTCCTCCGGGGCCCAGTCCAAGCGGCCTTCGGAAGCTGCGAGCTCCAGGTCGATGAGCAGCTGCAACCTCCAGAACCCGCGCATCACGCGCTGCTCCTCTATCCAGCAAGGTGGACCAACAGGTTGTAGCTTGTACGGCTTCCCGGGAGGGACCTGGCGCCATGGCTTCTCGCCACCGGCGCCCCAGAAGAAATCGCCTTCGAGGTGGGCTGGGGTGACAGAGGACCATTGGCTGCGGTAGTGTTCGAGACAGGCCCACGCCAGGCAGCAGATGCGTCGCGCAGTCAGGAGGATGCCCCTGACGCGCTGGGGAGGCTGGCCGCGGAGCGAGAGCGCGAGGCTCGGGGCGGCCGAGTTGAGAGAGCAGTCCTTGCCGTCTAGGAATCGGGTGTACCTCTCGACGAATTCCCGGAGCGACGATGCCGGTGGATTTTCCGGGGTCGCGGTGCGGACCAGACCGACGCGGCGGACCAGCTGGACCACGTGGGGCGACATCGACTCGGCCAGGGCATGATCGAGAGCTTTGGGCCCCACCGCGGAGGACTCGAAGACGCGGGATGCGGTCGGGCTTGCCGTGACGAGGTGGTAGATCGATCGGAGGTCGGTGATGTAGAGAAGGATCTGTTCGAGGATCTCGGTCGGGAGGTGGTCGAGGTTGGCGACTGATCGAGATGCCATGGCGAGGCAAAGGCTAGCATGTCAAGACTCGGAAAGTCGTGCGTTTGAAGAAGCCAGGGAGATGCAGGCTAGAGGCGGTGATTATAAGAACCATTTCAAGGATGGTGCTGACTTTTTTGAGCCAACGGGAGATAAACAGTCTTGGCGGAGAATGCAACGCAACCATCCGGGTCTGACTATCCCACCGATCAGGGTCACAACAAAAGCCAGCTACCTGTGTGCAAGGTTAGTCAAAAGGGTGGCAATGAGCTCAGAAACATCCATGATACTGAGTTTTTAAAGAAACCCTATGATGTGTTCAGCGTTGGGGCATAACACTTATACTGTGTTTTCTTTCAACGTGTTTCTCTTCATATTTATGTACCTGTGCCACCTTAAGAGGGACCACCTTGGCAACTTACCTCTAGTTCGACTCTCCCACCTGCGGCACAGTAGCGCTTGACTCACCCCGAGGTAACCTGGCTCATGTTCACGACGTTTCAGGCATAGAAAGCGGAGAATTGAGCTAAACATCACCTGGCAGTGCGTAGGGGAAACATGGTGACATGTTGGTGAGTGACGCTCATGCCGGGAGGTCAACAGGCAATTGGGGAATCCTTTAGCGGTTTGAAGCAGGCAGAACTAGTTGAGAGAAAGCGCTGGAGTGAAAATAACTAATCAGCTACAAGGAAATCTACGCTTCTTCAATTTAGGCAGGGGTCAAACTGCAAGACTGCGTTCATGACAACCACTTGCAGGGCGAAGACGTTTTGTCTCCCAACCGTTTGCCTGATTCCCATGGTGAGGTCAAAGCCATGATGTCGCATTGCTTATTCAGCTGCCCGCTGCAGCATGTGTCACCATTTCTTACACTAGAGTCCATCAAAGAAAGGTTGGCCGCTTGATTTTTCTACCAGAGAAAACGGAGGTTTCATAGTGAAACACATTTATGAAAAAAATAAGAATATAGAGGAAAAAAATTGAACATATGAGGAGCGTCGCGCTTTCCAGAAGCAGGTGTGCCGGGTAAGGGAGTAGTCCTAGAGATGTACTACTATTGGTCAGACCAGTCAGTACCGGATATCTCCACCTATCCCGTTCCGAGCCCGGGCCTGCGAAATCAAGGTTTGAGATGCAAGTGGAGTATCGTTCTGATAACATGACTTGGAACCCCTTTTTCTCGGGAGCCATGCAGCCTTCTGTTATCTCCTTCTGGCGCTTGCGGATGTTTCTGGCTGACTTGATCATAGAGACGATGAAGATGTTGTCGGCAGGTTGGGAGATTGCTGCCTGCTTTCATTGCGACATCACTCAAAGATTGCGACAGCATATTCAGTTTCGTTGATCTCAAAACCATGATACTCCTGTTTTAATCACGCTTATTCTGCATCTTTTAATCATAAAGCTTCATTATTCATATTCTTAGGCTCCTTCTGAGAGTTAGGAAGGGGCTTTTCACTTGCGGTTCATTCTCTCACCATTGCGTAGACACTACATGCTCTCTGTTCCTGCCTCCACGGCCGACAAGCTCTATTGGCTAATTTTTTTTTAAAAATTTCATTCTTTTTTTATGCCCTTCTTGTTGAGGTACGCTAATACTACAAAATTGAACTTCTTCTGCAACCAGTGACGGCCCTTTCCCCCCACAACAACTCGACAGCAAGTTGATTGCTTGTTCAGTTGATTTCGTCTTTTTTACAGCATACCTGCGTCCTCTGCCACGGCTTATCACGTCTTCTGAGTCGGAAAACACCTCGATCTTACCAGAACTACAAAACAACCTTCCATACAAATCATACCGCCCACAATGTCTCTCAAACGAAAGAGAAGCCTGGGAGAGTAAGTTTGATCCACACCTTTTGTGAAACTGTGGGAAATCAATTACTAAAGCCCCAGCAGTGTCGTCCAGTCTGCAATGGTAAAGTTTATCATTGGCGAGGCAGGTGTGGAATGCAACGTCCACGAGGCCGTCATTGCCAACCTTTCCGAACCATTCCAGGCATTTCTCACAAGCAAGAGACAAGAGTCCACCGAAGGAAGTGTGGTATGGAAAGATCTGGAGATGCAAACCTTTGCCGCGTTCGTGGAATACGTCTATACTCAGGACTTTACAATCGAGGATCCTGACGAGATGTCTGACCATCATGAGTCAACACTCCTGGGTTTCCTCTCGAAGGGAAAAAAGTGCGCGGCAATGGGTTATGCCAAAAGTTACCATGACGTCAAAAACGACATGCGAAAAGCCATCCGACATTCTCACGAATACTACATGTCGATTGCCCGCCTTTACGATCTTGCGAACCGGTACGATTTGTCAGAACTCGTGGACTGCTGCATCGAGAAAGTTCGAATTGGCCTGGCCAATACTTCATTCGAAGACGTTGAGGCCTTAACCACTTGGGCGCTCTTGGAGTTCATCTGGCCAAAAACCAACATCGGCGACAAGTTCAGAGAGGTGCTCCTTCGAGTTATCTTGATCGATTTGCGGACTGCAATGGAATCAGAAGAGGCGGCTCATGTTCTGGAGAATACTCCCGAGATATCCACCGCTCTTCTGTTGATGGCCCCGCACTCATTCTGGCAGGAATTGACCTCTTACTATTGAGGCTAAAAAGCCTGGGATTGGAAGTCATGGGATGCTTTGGGAGGAGGGTAAGGAAGGGGTATGCATGGCTGAAGATGCAACGAACTTCCAAAGACACAGTGTAAGAACGCGCTTCTTTAGATAACTTCTCCTTGGCTTATTCTCCTTTGAACCTGGGGACTAGCTCTAAAATCTAGCCATAATACACCTGTCGCTAGAGATACCAACTCTCAAAACGAGTTCCGATCTGCCTGTACGGTCCTCCAGAGATGCTATAACGTCGTTGGCTAATGTCTCCTTGCCTTATATGTTACTCCTTTTCTGTCAGAGATCTCTACCTGCCGTTCCCTTTTCCGCTGTCGATTTTGTCTCGCGATCTGCTTCCCTACCCGGTAGCCAATCGACACCGTTTCTTTCCTGCCCCCATTCTTTGTATGGCCACGTTACATGCCAAAAGAGAACCTCGATATCTCGATTTTCCAAAAACAAAACAAAATATGAGCCACATACTTTTGCTTGGTCTCTTCAGAGCGCCTTCCAATAGATCATGGGAATCATTGTGAGCAACTCATGGGAAGCTTCAGGAAGGTCATTCAAGGTTTGGACGAATGTCTTTGACGACATCATCCATCGGATGTGGATGATGGCGTAACGGAGCAGCAACGTGCGAAATGCGTCGTTGGGCATTGTTCGGGGCCAGACATGGCGAAACATGTTGGTCAGCGCTAATACCAGATAGCTCTCTCTGGGATTATCAACCAAGCTTTGCCATGCCTTCTCAGCACAGAGAGCTCCCAGTCCGTCCATACCGTATTTTTCCGCAAGAACGTACAGACGCGCATGTGCCAAGTAGTATTCTTCTGAGTGCCGAGTGCTTTGTGCGATAGTTCTCGACGAATTTGCCCCCGACTTTGCTTTAGGAATGGCAGAGCTGGCTGACGATGCATTGCAATGCTCAATATATTCCATGGCGTACATGTGATGAGGCAGAAGATTCTTCGTAGATTTCTGTCGATTCTTGATCTTTCCCCGTAAGGAGAGATGCTTTGATGTTTCCGGCTGGATCTCCTCGTCTGGCACTGTGAAGCTGCCACTGTAGGCGTACTCCAACAACTTGGTAAAAGTGCCTGGCTCGACATCCTCCCAAACCACCCGTGCGTCGACAGACTCTTGCATGCCATTCGTAAGTAAGGCGTTGAGTGGCTGAGAGAGCCAAGTGACGGACGCTTCGTGGACGTTGAATTCGACTTTCTCAGGCCCGACGATGAACTTTATGACGCGGGATTGCGCGATCCTGCTCAAAGTCAGTGATCTCATAACTGCGAACGTATTCCTGATGGGAGAATCATCATACTCATACATGTCCCTTTTGCGTTTGAGAGACATCTTGAATAGGTAGGCAGTACTGAACGTTTAGCGGGGTGGCTGTTGGGGTGGAAGTTGAAGTTAATAATAGGGCGTGGACTCCAGTTTGTGGCTCGACTCCTTCCTCGCCTTTATCTTTGTTTCAAGGAAAGAGAAGACCCTGGAGACTTCCTGTCGTCATAAGAAAGTGATGATGTCGGTATCACAAGTCATTGCAGTGAACGAGCTGGTCATCTGGGTATGAAATTACTTGTAGATTCTGGGGTGAAGAAGGAAGGATCTATCTGAAGGGCAGCAGGCGACAGAAACTGACGAGGCTGGTTGGGCAGACCCACCTGTGTTGTATCCGCATGATGTGATTGGTCCAACCAGGCTGCTGTCTCCAGATCGACATTCATTCCAGCAGAAGACGTACGGCGACTTGGCATCTTTTGTTCTATCCCAATCTTTGAGTCCTCGCTGGGTTGTGTACGTCACATAAATCCTTGAGGTGTTTTCAACCTTACCACGATCCATGCTGTCGTGGAAAGAGGATGTCTTCGCCCCGAATGAGGGGCTTCTCTAATTAAAGCAGCAAACACAAGGCTGAATTGTGAAAGACAGGCATTGTCTCCTTACTTCCTAAGCTGATCTATCCTACCGATGTGGTCGCCATGTACCTGTAACCCCTCGTCTCCTGCGTCAGATTCCCGCTTCTTGGCCTCAGTCCGCTTATCCCAAGGCTCAGTTACAGTCCGTTGCGTTGGCAGCGTTTGTGAATAAATAATACGTCTGTGCGTAAGGGTGGAGATTGACGAATGTTGCGTATTACCCCCCCCTACTGTAAGTAAAAATACCTTACTTTTTGATTTTGCGTAGTTTAAGCGTATCTTAAGCGTATTTTAAGTACCTAAATAGCTTTAATTATGCTTCTACCTACTAGCAATAAGATACCCTAAAAAAGGGCTGTTACGCTAAGTAACATAGAGGTTATATCTCTAGCATTACTAGCTAATAGCACCTAGGCTTATAAGGCTACGCATACTGCTACTACTGCTATTATTATAACTCCCTCTAGAAACTTATCTACTAGTAAGCTATTAAGTAATAGTTAGTTAAGAATTATTATTAAAAGGCTATTACTAAAGCCTCTACCCTAATTAATTATTTTAAAGCTATATATTATAGTTAATAAAGTAATAAAGAAGAGGGTAAGGCTATAAAAGCCCTAAGGGTGCTAGGCTATAGAGGTAGCTAAAAACTATAAAGATATTAAAGATACTAAAGATACTATAGATATAGCTAAAAACTATAAAAACTATAAAGATACTAAAGATACTATAGATATAGCTAAAAACTATAAAAACTATAAAGATACTAAAGATACTAATAATACTAGTAGTGCCTACTAACTTAAGCCTAATAACCCTATTAGCTGCAAAATAGGTGTATATTTTAATACTCTTAATAACCCTTTTAAGACCCTATTATAGGCGCTACAGTAGTATACTTTATAAGCGTATACTTTATTACCTTTATAATAATAATAAAGTATAATTATACTCTTACCTTTACTTTTTAAGGATAATAAGACTAATATCTACTTTATAATAGATACTAAATTCCTTAGTGTAGTGTTAGTACTAGTTATCTATCCTTATTAGGTTATATAGTAGCTAAAGCTATTATTAGCTAGTAATATTATTTATATATAATAGGAAAAGCAGTTATTAGTAGAGATAAAAGACTATATTTAAAGCTAACTATAAAGGTAATACCTCTTAATAAAGAGATAGTTATTAATTAAGTTTAGTAAGAAAAAGGCTACTGTAAAGACATTAGTTATATACTTTTATAATAACTTTAGCACTATAGATAGTAAATAGCTAGTAATACTATAGCTTACTATTATAGAGTAGCTTAATCTAGTCTATAAATGCTTCTCTAATATATTCTTTACTATTAAGGTTACCTATACTACTAGGATAATTGCGTTAGCCTTAAGTACCTTAGTATGCATAAAAGTAGTAATTAAATTAACTAGTAAGGAAATACTATTATAAAAGAAGCCTTATAGCTAACTGCTAGCTAATTAGTAACTAGGTAGCTAGCTAATATTTAAGCTAAAAAAGGCTATATTAAATAAGATAGTTAATAAGGTAGCTAATTAAGTAAAGTAAAAAGAGAGGTTATTTTAGTAGCTAATAAAGCATTATTAGTATGCTAATTAGATAAGCTATTATAATAGTAGTAGGTAAAGCCTAGATACTAACTAGTGCTTTATTATTAATAAGGAGTACTTCTAACTTATGCTACATAACTTTAAGTTATAGTAGGAGGTAATTTTAAAGTAGTAGCTAGGTATTAATATTAATAATCCTCTACTAAGTATAGTTATTAGCTTTACTAAGCAGTATACTAAAAAGGGTATAATAAAAGGCTAAGTAAAGGGTATACTAAAGTAGAGTATAGATAATAAGTACGCTGCAGCTAGGCTAGTTAGGTTAGCTAGGCCTACTGTTAATTATTTAGTAGGTAATAATACTATAGGAAACATAGTAGTTAACTTATTATTTAGCTATAAGCAGTTAAGATAGCCTTAATACCTCTAGACCCCTCCTCCTTAGCAGTATCTATAGATTAACCTAGCGCTACTTAGGCTACTGCTGCTGCTGCTGCTGCTACTATAGACGCCTTTAAGATAGGCTAAGCTAATACTGTTGTTGTTACTGCTATAATATAAGGAGAAGTTACTATTAAGTAGGTAGGTAGAGGTAAATAACTTTATTAAGTAGTTTATTAATTAAGAAGGTAACTAATAGGTAGGTAAGGGTAGTACTATTAAGGCCTTTAAGTAGATTAGATTAGTTAGATCTAGCCTTATAATTATCTAGTAGATACTAATTGTATACTACTTAGATCTAGGTATACCTGTTAGCCTAATTAAACTGTTAAGGTAGTTAATTAAGGCTTTTATTAATGTATAAGGTTTTTATAAGCAGCTACTACTACAATTAGTCTTGAGGATAAAGTTATTAATAAAAGGGCCTAAGTTAATAAAAGGGTAGAGGTTAACAAAAGGGTAGAGGGTAGTAAAAGGGTAGAGGTTAATAAAGGGACTATTTATAGTTAGCTGCTTAAAGATAGGAGATTTAGTAAGTATACCTATCCTTTAATTAATAACTTACTAATTACCTAGCCCTAGCCTTTATAGATACATTATTTATATCCTTATCTCTAGGACTAACTCTAATTTTATTACCTAACCTCTAGCTAAGTTAATACCTCCTAAATACTGTATATAAGTAATACCCTAATAGTATTAATAATACTGCTAACCTACTAGGTATAGTAGTAGCTAATCTAATTAAAGTAGATAATAATACTTTATTAATAGAGTTGTATTATTTAGATAACTAGGAGGAGTAAAGTACTATAACTAATATTTCCTTTATACATTATTTTATTTATCTTAACTGTAGCCTATTTTAATACTAGTAAAAGCTCTAGCTCTACCTTAAAAGTAGAGGTAGTCTTAATACTACTCTAACTAAAATATACTTCTTTATCCTATATAACAATAAGGTTATTAAATAACCTTTCTATACCCTTAAAATTAATAAAGGAATACTAAAAATAGCCCTCTATTTACCTTATCCCTTATCTAACCTCTATAATATAGTCTACTAATAGGTCTTTAAAATCTTGCTTATTAGACTTATCCTAATTCTAGATAGGATATTGCTTTCTAAATAGCCTCTTTAGGTCCCTAAAAAACTCTTTAATTAGGTTAAAATCTAGTAAGTATAGAGGAAGAAACTTAAGGATAATACTAGCAGCATTATAAGCCTCCTTAATATCCTATTGCTTATAGAAGCTTATGTTATCTATTATAATAACTAAATTTAGTATAGGAAAAGTAGTATACTTTAGTAATAGTCCCTCTATTATCTATATAAAGAAGCTATTACTATTTATTATCCTTAGGTATATAATAATATTAATAATACTGTTAAGGGTAAGGGCTAGTAAGATCTAATATTATTACCCTTGCTTAAGTACAGTTATTTAGTAGGCTATAAGACCCTTTAGCGCCTAGCCTATCCTTTAAGCACTAGTATGCTTATTAACGCTAGACTTATTAATAAAAATAAGCTACTGTAGGCTATACCTTTATATATAATATATCTAAGCGCACTAAAGATCTTTATCTTATTAGGTAGCAATTAGGTAAAGTTTTTTTAATAACTAACTAATAGCCTTAAGCTGCTAGCTAAGGGTTAACTTATAGATAGTTATACTAAATTATTTAAATAGGAAATCTATTATCTTATTAAAAGTAAGGTTATTATAATACACTAATAGCTTTAGTAGCTTATAGAGCTACTAAAACTCTAGCTTTATCTAGCTATAGCTTATAATAGGGTATCTCTTTACTTACCTAGTTATAAGGTATTAATGTTACTATTATCTAATAGTCTAAATAGTGTAATTTATCTAAGAAGCTACCTCTTTATTTATTATCTTTATTAATGTTAATATCTATACTATCTTCCTCTACTTATCCTTATCTAGTGTTAGGGCTATTATTACTAGTATTTAATTAGTCTAATATTTAGTCTAATTAGTAGTAATAGTCTAATTAGCAATAGAGGGGATAGAGATAATAAGGATAAGATTAAGGATATTATAAGCTTTATAGGCTTCTTAGGCTTAATTTAGTTAGGGCTGCGCTGTATAAGGGCTTTAAGTAGGGCTACACTATTAAGGGCTTTAACTTATACACAGTAATAATAGGTAAGAAACCTATACAGTAGCTAATAGATTATTAATTAACATACGCTAAATAGTAGTTTATATAGAGTATAAATAGCCTTACTTTAAAGGGTAGGCTAGTAATAGCAATAGCGATAGTAATGGTAGCGTTAATTGCAGTATTTAGATGTTAACTAGTCTAAGATTTATTACATCCCTAGCGAAAAAGTGGTTAGATTAGACAGGTAAGCATTTCGCCCCTTACGCACGGACGCGTTATTTATTCACGAACGCTGCCAACGCAACGGACTGTAAAGCGCATCCTCCCAAATCTGCCGAGGGATCTCGAGCAGCAGCTCGAGCGCAATGTCTGGCAACTCGCTGACGAGGCGATCGAGAACACCGTGGCGCTTCAGTTGGTTCATCTGGACGATGCAGTAACGGATAAGCATCATCCGGAGGGTGTCAGCCGGCACCGTGTTCGAGTAGGTGAACTTGAGCATCTCGATCAGCGTCTCGCGAAACTCCTCCTCGAGGTCAACGGCGAAAAGGCTCGCGCGAACCCTCCCGAGACACAGTTCCGTGAGCGTGTCGAAGTTGTACCGATCAGCAAGAACGTAGAGCTTGACATGCAGCATGAAGGCGGTTGAATATCCAGTGAGATTCCAACCTCGGAGGTCGTTGAACCAGTGGTGCTTGGGAGAAAGCGGCATCTGTGTCGCGAAGTGGCTGCGACAGTAGCTCCATTTGCCGGGTCTGTCGCCTTCGCAGTCGCTTCCGCGGTCGCCTGCCTCGTAATCCATCATCCACGAGTTGATAGTGCGGGAGGCAAGGTACTCGTTGTGTTCGGATTCGTCGAAATCCTTGCCGCCACGCCATTTCGCCTTTGGTCGAGGGGCAGGCGGAAGGGCGTCTTTCACGAGAAGGTGAGGGACCGAATAATCCTCGTAGTATGCAAACTGCATGAGCCTAGTGAAGATTGTCGGCTCGATATCGTCCCAGACCACATTGGCCTCCAGAGATTCTCTCATGCCTCCGGTGAGCATGATCCTGAGGGGCTCCGACAGGCGCGTGAAGGCATGCTCGTGGACGGCGAACTTGACTTTGTCCGGGCCGACGAGAAAAGTGATCTGTCTCGACTTGAAAATTCTGTCTGGAGTTAGCTTGCACGCCATAAGCCCGGGGTCGAAGTCTTTCTCACTCCTCAATGATTTGGATTCTCTCGGGAGAATCGACTTCGGCTGTCGACGCCATCCGGAACTTCTTGCGCTGGATTCTTGGCGGAGGTTTGGGGCAAAGATCGGAAGAAGACCAATTGATGATGGAGAAATTGATAAGAACAGTGAGAGGAATGGAAGCCTAGACGGCTGCCTGGGTGTTAAGGGGGGGATGGTCTGATGGGAGGGGCCTGAAGTTGTGTGTCGCTGTCTTTTGAAAGGGGGGCTGGGGCACCGGAGACAACATAGACCTGTTTGCTTTGTCTCACGATGCCTGTGTAGTACCAAAAGTTCAATCTTTTAGTAAGAAAGTGTGGTGAACATGCAAGAAGGCGTGGTCTGGTTTTGTGATTTCCCTTCGACAAGAGCTGGCAGAGGCCATCATGGAGTCTGCCAGGTGACCTAGGTCCTGAACATAAACCTGTCAAGTCAAGCTTTTGATCAGTTTAAGGTTAAATACAGTAGAACTTTTAGTCATAACGATTATTAACCTAATTCATAGTAAAATAGATAGCCACACAGACTTTGATTGAATGTTAAGAACATTGTACTAAAATCGATGGCTAGCGTCCATGTCTATCTGAATAACTGCTATTCCCAGCCTTTTTTTCATGCATATTTATCAAGGGTTTTCTTGTTTCCTTTAATTAAAACCAGGTAACTGAGAAGAGGAGGGATGTTCCTATCTGACTTAAAATTCTTAAAAGACTGAACACCCAACCTAGCTAAGAAATGATAGAAGAAGGCTTCCCTCTTAGGCAGACAAGCTGTAAGATCTGCATCTTGGGAAGACCCTACCTAGTCAACACCTGAAGAAGAGTCTTCCTACATAGGTAGTTCCTATCCTTTCATTGCTCATCTTTCCCTATAGAAGCTAGGGACTGTCCTAATCCTTTGCTTTAGTAACAATTGATTACCTAGATACATAAGAAAGCTTACCTCTACCTCATATCGCCAATTACTCTTGCTACACCAGCTATCCATTTGAGCTCCTTTACCTGCCGCTACGCCATCCCTATCTGCTTAAAACTGAATTTCTAAAAAGGGTTCTAACGCTAGCTCTATTTACAATTTAACGCTTCTCTTAGAACAAAACCTAGCTCAAACAAACTAAACAACCTAAACAGCTAAGATTTAACTCAGCAACAGCTTTTTACACATACACATACTCTACTTTGACTTACTAGTCACCTTGCTAGGTTATTGAAAACCTATAACTTTACGCCTTCTTCTTATAAGCGTATCTTATTATATCCTGACTTCATTTACTAGAGAAGGTAAGGTAGGTATAATTACCCCCTATTCCCCTTTAGATACTGACTTTTCTAACAACACGTTACACCTACCTCTTTTACTATTAGCAAACTAACTAATAAGCTCTATTAGGACTTAACTACTGCTGCTAAGAGAACTAAGTACCTAAGTTATAAAGATCTCTCTATAGTGTATATTACTTTATTCTTTACGCTCTAATAAGTATCTTTTTACTACTTCTCTACTTCTTAAGCGTATAGCTAACCTCTAGCGTATAACTAGCTTCCCTTCACAGTGTAGGCTTCTTAATTACATACTATAAAGTCCTAAACTTTTTAGCATAGCAACTTCCTTTCCAACGCATTAATCCCTTTAGCTCCTAGTACCTTTTTAAGTCCCCTTCCTGCTAGTAGGCCTTTTTACTAGCTACTTAAATAAAACAGTCTTCCCTATTACACACATCTAGCAACCTAGCTAGCAACTACAGCTAGAGAAGATAGAGAAGATAGAGAACAAAGTAGTTAAGGAGAGCAATCACAATATTGAAAGATAAGCCTGCATGCAAATTATAATTCCTATGGAGGCTGAGCCTTGCTCTTGTAGCAGTATAATAACCTCAAGACTTGTCACTTTCCTTGTTAGGCCTCAGAAAAAGCCTTTCTACGTCAACGAGAGAAAGTGCTCTTTAGCCATTCCAAGGTCGTAAAGAAGATGCTCACCAACAGCATGCGTGAATCACAAGAAGCAGTTGTCAAACTAGACGATCAAGAGCCACAAGTTTTCGAAAGCTTCCTGAGTTACGCTTTCTATGTTGACTACGAGATTCCCACAGCGCTTGGGACAAAGGGAGATGGCACAAAAGAGGAGCTGCTTGTATTGGTTGATGGCGATTACAACTCTCTCGTCGACCATATCCTCAAGCACAACAATGACCCATAGGCTGTACTCTTCGCCGCCTGAGATTCTGAGGAGTGACGTCTCTGATTTCGACCCGAGCTCCGACCTCAAGTCAGTCAACCGTATTTTCGAAAACTCTTGCAATCACCACATCAGAGTGTACATCTTTGCCGACAGATACGATGTCGCGGAGCTCCAACAGTCTTGCGTGCATCGGATCCAAAACATACTCCTTCGGGTCAAGCTGAGTGAAAAAGGTAACTGGATGCTTTTCGACATGATCGCTTTCATCTTCGGAAAAACGATGTCCGGGGCCAGACTCCGAAAGCTGTTCGTCCAACTCTGCGTTGCCAACTGCGGCCAGATCCAGAACAAGCCCGGGTACAAGGATGGGATTGAATAGTACTAACCTACCCTGCTTCCTACGCTACGCTCTAGGTCGGGATAGGCTAAGACTGTCTAATTGAATAACTAATCCTGTCTGTAGTAGTAGTGGCGGTGCCTGTAGCGGTGTCTGTCTGATAGAGTTGAATACCGTCAACCGACTAAAAACTCTCCGCTAATTTACCCGCAACTAAGACAACTAATAGATCTCTCTCTCTATCTAGGTAATAGCATGTAAACTAGTACATAAGTAGATAACTCTATTCTTTACCTAATAAAGTCTATTTATAGATAGATACTATATTATAATAATAGTTCTAAGTTATTAAGAGAGCTAATAGACTTTATCACTATTCCAGGTAACAACACCAGGGATCACGGGAACATCTACGTGATCCCTGTTCACCTTATATGGTGACAGTTCATACCTCCATAGAGTAGATAGAATCATCATTCTATACACCTACTTACACGTACCTACGTTTGGCTTGATTACCTCCCAACGGCTAAAGTCAACCGCCATAGTGTTGACATTCACCGTCTTATCCTATCTGTCTCAGCCTCAGTAGACAGAGAGTCAGTGACAGACTTCGCTAAGGTCCCTAGAAATTACATAATATATAAGGAAATATATAGATTAAATAGCACTACCTTCTTCTTTATATTAAGGAGCTACCTCTTAATTAAACTAACTACTTCAACAAAATATATAATATTGTCCTCTTATAACCCTATTATTAGATTATATTTAATATAGGCTATATAGAGTAGCTTTATAGGGAGCTAGCTATATACTATAGTAAAGGCTGCTAGCTTACACCTTAAATAGGGAAAGGAAGTAGGATATAAGTAAAAGTAGAAGTAAAGTATAAAAATAGGTATAATAAAGTATATGACACAGTCCTCCTGTAAGCCTGTTGCAGGATTACAGGTGATATAGGCTGTGGAGAGTGGCTTTACAGTGAGCTGGCTGAAGGCTAGCGGGTAGGCTGCTGACTTACACCTAAGATAGGTGTAAGGAAGCAGGATGCGAGTGAAGCAAAGCAAAGGCAAAAGGCAAAAGTGAAAGCAAGTGCAAAGATAGGTGTGATCAAGTATGTCTCTTCATGGCTGAACCTTCCAGGAGAAGGTTCACTGTGTGGGAGACTATATACTCTATAGGCAGGTGGACCTACACCTGCTAGCAGTTAGGTGCTACTGTGCACACTTTCTAAGTGTGACAGTATATCTCTTTATAGTTAAACCTTCTATAAGAAGGTTTAGAATATAGAAGACTATATACTCTATAGGTAGGTAAATCTATACCTATTAGCAATTAAGTACTACTAATATAGTCCTCCTATAAGCCTGCTATAGGATTACAGGTAATATAGTCTGTAGAGAGTAGCTTTATAGTAAGCTAGCTAAAGGCTAGCGGGTAGGCTGCTAACTTACACCTAGAATAGGTATAAGGAAGCAGGATACAAGTGAAGCAAAGCAAAAGCAAAAGGCAAAAGTGAAAGCAAGTGCAAAGATAGGTGTGATCAAGTATGTTTCTTTATAGTTAAACCTTCTAGGAGAAGGTTCACGATATAGGAGACTATTTACTCTATAGGCAGGTAGACCTACACCTGCTGGCAGTTAGGTGCTACTATACACACTTTCTAAGTATAACAACTACTACATAGTATACATACTTTATAAGTATAATAATATAAGTCAGTATTACTACCTTATATAAATTCTAAGTATTATAGTTAGAGGATTTAGTTATAGATAGAGTAATCTTTAGTTTACTATACTTTCCTTTTATAGCGACTATACTTACGTACTCAAAAGTCTACCTAACAACCTATTAGAATATCGATCGGATTATCCATAGGAAAGTAGAGACGCCAGCTAGGCTAGGCTAGTCAGATCACCAGGGTGCACCTCCGGGCCGGAGGTGGGTCCGCCCGGCCAGGTATATCAGGGCCTCCGTCAGCTGCGGCCCTTCAGTTGGATTCTTCCTTCTCCATCCCACACCAGTTACCACGAATACCTTCATAAGATTTGAACCGTTCGATTACTGTAGTGCCTGTGACACCAACACAACCCTTCTTTCAATTATCCTAACTTCTACTTAGTCTTTCTAACTGCTATTTACATCTTTTCAACCGCTATCATGAATCTTTTCTACAGCTTTTTCATCCTTCTATTGAACATGGCTGTCTTGATTCAAGGCCTACCACGTCTAGAATCATCCCTCCAACCAATGCAAAAACGGTCAGGATTGTTTAGGCGCGCAGGCCCTCAAGTAACATACCCCGACGAGAATACAGCTACATTCTCCCTCGTCCCGGCCAGCTTCAATGAGGGAAACAGGGAAGACGTGGATTACAGTCACAGCATTTCAGTCGCAGAGTGGCATACAGAAAGAGACATTCTTGGCCTTAGCTGGCGCTGGCGGGCTGGAACAGTTGGTTCTGGAGCCCAGAAACAGCCTCAAGCGCAAGTCCAAGTCAGAGGCGAAGGGAATTATGCCGCTGTCGAGGCAACCATACAATACTTCAACGAGGACAGCAGGTCAAGGATAAATTTGCATACTCCTCGACAATATATTAGGGGTCGTGGTAGTGTTAGCAGGAGTAGATGGTCAAGGGGAAGGAGTGAAGCTAGATGGAGTGATCCTGCTTATTTGGATTTGTTTGTGCAAGTTAGGGATGAGCTGCTTCGTTCGTATACCATAAGGGTAAAGAAAATAAGTGAAGAGGAGTACAATGAGAACAACTGACAGGCAAGTTAGGAAATCTTCTAAGATTTAGGCTACTTACACCCTACAAACTTCGGCAGTTTAGAAAAGAGGCCTAATTCATTAAACTAGTATAAGATATCTTATAGACCTACATTTGTCATAATTATCCGAGTTCAATTGGTCTGTATTGACTTGTGTGTGTGAGCTCCTGTCCCTAGCCCATATGTGGCCAACATGAAAAACCCTATGTACTACCTTGCGTTGGCAGCGTTCGTAATTAAATAACGCGTTCGGGCGTAAATGTGAAATGCTTGCTAGTCCATATTGACTACGCTTTTGCTGGAGAAATCACATTTTGCAGAAATCACATTTTGCAGACCTCTTAACACCTAAATGCTATTATAAAGATGACGAAGCTGATGAAGCTGACGATGCCTACAATGCCTACGATGCCCACGATGCCCCCGATGCCCACGAAGGCCTATCATTAATACCCTCAGGCTAGATAGCAATAGGGCTGCTAGTCTGGACGTCAATAGAAGACTCTTTGTTCTCATTCACATAGGTACCATGCATTAAAGGGGAACATTATGCGCTTTCTGCTTATTTCATAGATGGACTGCGACGCTGCAGCAATCAAACAGAATGCCCTACCTAGTAATACATTTGCGCCAGAGACTGAAGCCATCACCATGCCATGCGTATCTCTGTAGAGGCATGCAATGGCGGAGATAGGCGTCTGTTACACCCAACCTGTCTACTCCTTTGCTATAGTTTTACCCAACTCTCTTGAAACGCGTTCGTCACTGGGAGACCAAGCCATCTTTGGCAGAGTATCGACCTCCAGTATCAGGTTCAGATTGTCATCATCAAACGCCCCCCTTACGTGTCTTGTGCCCGGCGTGCTCGTGAAAAGAACCTTCACGGCAGCGCGCAGGTTCCCGTCGACAACCAGTCTCAACAGGGAAGACAAGGCGAGGTCGGCCTCCATCTCCTCCCGCTCATACAAGATGACGTTATCGACAAGGAAAACGGGCGTGATGGCCTCGGGGATATGGCAGATGAGGACGTACAGCAGCCTCAGGATCTCCTTCTCGTCGCCGGCCTGCAGACGGCCGAGGTCGACCGCGCCGGTTGTCATGACCGAACGCACGTCAAACTCGTGCTGCCGGAGCAGTTGGTCTGCCAAGCTAGCCAGCATAGAACGGCCTCCGCTGAAGCGATCACCCAGGGAGACGTGACGTCCGCAGAGCCAGAGGAGCGGGATGAAACGCCGGTGTCCGTAGAGCATCTCGGCCATGGAGACGCAAAAGAGCGACAAGGGCGAGAGGTTGGCCACCTGCCTTGGAGGGTTCCGGTCCCAGTGGATGAGAAACTTGGCCGAGCGCGGGGACATCATCCAAGCACGGAAGAGGTGATTGCCGACAATCTGTTGGGCCTGGGCGCGTTCCCTGGAGGGGAAATCCGGAGTTCTGGAGGCTGCAAATGACGCGTCCACGAGGTCGATGTCTCCGCTGCTGAGGATCTGGCGTAAATCGTCTTGGGTCACTGGCCAGTCCAATACGGGTTGCGAAGGCTGTGGTGGTGGCGGCATGTACGGCCCCCATGGGTTCCCTAGACCCGGAGATACACTTCGCAGAGAAATGATATCAACTCTGAGGTATTCGAGTTCTTCTGTTCGGCATGTCAGAAAGACAGTGATGAAAATGAAGAAACGTTTTGAAGTATTCTGTCTCGACTTACGCCTGTGCCTTTCCCTTTCTATGGCGAACTCTTTCACGACAGTTTCTGCGATCAGTCTAGTCCAGATTGCAAGACAGCGTCTAGGGCTAGGGGACTCACTGACCACGGTCTCTCTCCTTGAGGTGATGGTCGAGCAAGGTCTTGACGTCGGTAAGCATCGAAATCCCCTTGGCCTGCTCCGTCGACATCTGTTTCTGTACTTCCAACGACTTTTGCTGGGCATCCGCCGCTTGTTGTAACATTCTCATTGTTTCTTGTGAGTCTGGCATCGATCAGCTTTTCGTTCCTTGGTTGATGGGGGATCTCGGCGCCACCTACACATTCGGCCTTCGAACATGTTGGACTTGGCTGCTTCCTGCATGAGCCTTTGTACCGTTTTGTTGATTGACTCGAGACTTTGCACCAGGTCTTTCTCATAGGAGCCACCGAGGCCCCCGCCGAAGGCTTTCAGCCCACGAACAACTATCCAACGAATCAGCTAATCAATCTGTTCTAGAAGGAATCTCGGATGATGAAGCTCACATTCCTTGCTCGTAAAGAAGCCTATTGCTCGTTCGACCGCTTCTAGTACTGCGACAGCCAGATCTACCGCCGCCTTCCGTATATGTTCGTCGCCTCTGAAGGTCGACAAGTAGAGCTCCACGTCGGAAAAGATGGGGATGAGATCATCTAGACTGTCAGACAACTGTTTGCGGACTTCCGCCCCCTTCTTAACAGCCTTTTGAAGAACCAAGATTAGACTTCCATTACCCGTACGTCGTTTGAGTTGTTAAAAGCTCACATTCAAAATGACTTGCACAGCGCCCAGAATCGGGCTAGAGAACATGCTGTCTGGTAGGACTTTTGCAGCAGTTCCAACAACTTCGGCCACCAAAGGCGCTTGATCGGCGGCGTCTCTTCGTTTCTTTCTGAACCATTCTGATCGGCCGCCATCACCTTGGTATCTTCTCCGAGCTTCCTCAAGCTTCGTGCACACGGACTCCCAGTCGCCCTCAGCCCGGATACTGGTTTGGGACTTACACCGGTCTTTCGGCTCGGTTGTCGCGTCCTTGAACTGGTTCATGGCTTCCTGAAAAATCTCATTCCAGAGGGACATGGATCCTATGCTAGTCCATGTTGGCCTGAGAGGAATTGTCCCGTGTGATGGTTTCCCAAGATCTTGAGAAGTGCTGTGAGAGGGCGATACTGCGTCAGGGTGTGAGTCAAGCGCAGTCTGCGCAGACATGTTTACAGCCGCTGTTGTCAGGGCCTGGTTGCTGGGTACGTATCTCCCCAGTGAAGAATCATAGTGAACCATAAGGCCAGAGAAAGCTTTATGATGTTGAGGTAGGTGGTGGTGGATGAAATCGACAGAGGGTGGTTGACGACTCGGCCTGGGCATCAAAGGCTCTGAACCCGACATGCTGATTCTGGAAAAGTAGCCGCCACGCAGGTAAACATAAACAAGAAATCACCACGAAGAAGTGCGACCGAAAAGATCAATCAAGATAATTTCTACGTGAATCGGAGTGTTTCAGAAGCCTGAAGAGGAGGCCAGTCCCATTTGAAATCAGGCTGTGAGAGCCTGCTTTGGAAGTCTTGCAGGTTGCAGCCGGCTTCGCCCCTTTTTGGGTTGTACAACGTTGCCAACTCATCACACCGGCCATCCTGAATTGAAGCCGGCCCGGTTCCCGACCGAGCAATGGCACGTGTCGACGATAACCGCTGAGTACAAGCAACTTTGATTCGTCCCTCGGCCGGATGGGATGCAGGCTGACTTCTCGAAAGTTCTCGTGCATTATATTGAATGCAAGTGCTCTTTTGTGGCGGAACCGGTTGACCAATGCGTGGTCCGCGGTTAAGTCCAACATTGACGATTGTTCTGCTGACATGGATGAGATGTTTTTGGGATTGATTTCCCTGGAAATATACATAGTTGGTGAGGATGTCTCGAGATTGGTTCATCTCAGTATCAAGGGCTCACAACAAGCAAACAAACTTCCTCTCGCGGGACGACTTTCTCTATGCTCACTTGACTCTTCGGATATTATCTTAAGCGTTCCATCTCCATTTCCTCGTTGTAATCCAAACTTTAACAAGGCCGGTCACATCAACTTGTCTCTCATCCAAACACCCTTGTTCCCTCGGCCACAATCATTATCACCATCCGAGGCATTTGTGCCCGGCTTTTTGCTCTGGACCCAACATCCTCTCGAACTTTACATGGCATCGAGCGACCCTGGTCCAGCAATGGAGCCACCTAAGCCCCCGGATACATCTTCGGGGAAGGAGGCTTTGCTGTGTCCTCCGGCAACTACCGCAGACGATTCGCCGAGAGATGACTCAGATGAGCGTCTTGGTCAGGGGTTACACTCTGAAGTGCTATCTGAACAAAGTCGCTCGTCCCCTTCCGCGAACGATTCAAGCATAGATGCAGAGCTTCATGCGTTGAAAGCAAAGATAAAGGAGCTCGAAGACCGAAGCACTTTCAACCCTTCAAGCCCGAAACGAGAACCAGAGACCCAAGAGCATGTTGCCGCTATGGAGCAGTATCGACGGATGGAGAAATGCTTGTACACCCACAGAAAGGAGTGGGAGAACAAGATCGGAAACTACGACCCGGGAATGGTGCCCGTGCTTGGCTTCCACAGCAACTCAAGCCGATGGGGACCGTGGCAACGCAGGTGGCGCCTCGACTACCATGAAGATTACCCTCGTCCTGATCCCTTTGATCTTTCTCACCGATGCCATGGCGAAGAAGACGGGCCCGCTGCCAAGGATGAATTCGACTACACGATTGATTTTGGAAGTCGACGCGACCGCTTGCGTAAGTCTTTCGAGTGGGAGATGGACCGGCTGTATTTGGCAGAAGAGACAGACAGACGTAGACGGCAAAGAGTTGAACTTCAGACCGATGCGAAAAAACAGGCCGAAAAACAGGACAGTGATGCTCAAGATTCAGGTTCTGAACAATCGGTATGTTTGGCAGTGGACGTCGCCTGGGACGAGTTTCAACGACTGGGTCGGTCCCGCAAGAACAAGGGGTGCTACCTTCACATACTCACTGGTGATCCCATGGTTCGGGACTATGAGGGGCTTGAAGGGACCTGGATCGGCTTACTGGAACGGCGTGCGCGGAAGAAAGACCATCAGATACCGGTCGCTTCCAAAAAGTCGCAATTACCTGAACGAATCCGAATCTATTCCGATGTCGTCTTCACCATTCTCGACAAGATTCTTCGATCCATAGACTCTCACGAGGAGTTAGCGGAGGATGAAGTACCGATAGTCTTCACTCGCCCTTTCAAGGCACTTGTTTACTGCGAGGAAGGTCTGGACAATTGGTGCAAAGCTTTGGAGGACGAAGCAAAGGGTTTTCCGACAGACACAGATGAACAGGCACAGCCACAGCCACTTGCCTCCGTTTCAAGCTTGGAAAAGGACGACATCGAACAGAACACGAGCTTGCAGAAGGGCCAGCCAGCAGCCAAGGGGGACGACCTTCTATTTCCAAGCGATGAAAACACCAATCCAGGCTCGCCGACAACCGTGAGTAGAGGTAATGTCAAAGGGTTTACCAACATCAACAATCAGGCCGAACAAACGACTGAAAACCAAGGCGGTAGGGACGACAATGGCGACGAAAACTGTGACGAGTCTGACGAAAGCAGTGACGAGTCTGACGAAAACAGCGACTCTGAATCAGAAGCACTCGACGCTGTGCTGCAGTCCCCGAGAGCCCCAAAAGAGCTCGCCTTTTTCCTCAAGACTTTGCGATCTCAGGTTCTGCACAGGCGAGAATACCTGCAAAGCGACCACTGCACCAAAGTTTTCTTCTCCGACCTGTGGCATCTGTTCTCGCCAGGCATGGAGATCATCCGCAGCGACGGAAAACAGGCCTACCGCGTTGTTCATGTCACAAGCACCAAACATCGCATGGTGTCAGCTTTCGAAAAATGGGGCGGTCGTCTAGATTCGAAGGTAGGCAAGGATGACAGGAACGAAAAAGAACCAAGGCCCGATTTCCGCATCACTTGCGTGTACATCGACTTTGATGGCAAGGTGTTTGGCCCGGTAGCGGAAACATTCGACATCAAATCATTCGAGGGACAACGAGATATCACCTCCCTCGAAGTCGTCCCATTGCGGCTGTTTCCCATGCTTGGAGACGGGCTCGACGGTGCCGAGCGGGTCACGCTGTCCAACCTTCAACCGGCCACCAGCATCAGACAAAAGCTTATCAACCGGGGCAACAAGTTTGTTGAAGCCGTCACGAAGAAGCATATGTACTATGCAGGCCCAACTTTGGACACTCGCGAAGACGTCGAGGGCCAAGTTGTTGTGGATTTCGATGCTGCCTTTCCCATTGAAGAGGATTTGGATCTGCCCTTTGAACGACCGTCGATCAGATCCTTGCCCAATCTTAGCCTGAACGACTATGCTAAGGAAGGACGTTGTGAAGCCAGTTGCTGTATTGGAGACGAGGTCTACGATGATACGGCGATCGATCTGAAACGAAGCATGGATTACATCAATAGCTTGTTCCCAAAGCCGGGCGATCAAGATGTTGCATCGGTTCTAATCCTGCCGCAGACACTAGAAAAGCTCCAAACAGACGCAAAGTCAGAAAATGGTCTCCTTCCAGACAACGACCTGCTCATCTTGTCCTACCGAGTTTTTGGGTTTCTACTCCGCAACCGACGATTTGGTGAGTCACCCTTATAAGTTATACACTGACTCTTGAAGCTGTTTGTGTTCGTCCGCACTTACTTACCATCGATATTGGAGTTTTGCAGCTCAACTAGACCTTGAATTCATATCCGAAATACAACTGCGAGGTTCAGAATCGGTCCCTGGCGGTGGGCAGCACGCTAGCGACGAGCGAGAGAACAAGAGCACTGGATCTGCCGCAGCTTTTGACCGCCTTGTCCTGGAAAAGGGGCACAGGGCCATGATCGAATCGCTGATTGCCCAACATTTCAGGGACAAAGAGTCCAAGGGGGATCCGAATGATCAGTTTGACGCAGTTCGAGGGAAAGGTCAGTGTCCAAGAGCGCTTCTGCCAGTTTTTACATCGTTGACTGAGACGCGACGGCCTTAGGCAAAGGCTTGATCTTGTTGCTTCACGGAGCACCTGGGGTCGGAAAGACATCGACTGCAGGTAAGTAATGAATGCGCCGGGAGTTTGTTACTTATAGAGAAAATCCGTTCTGACTTGAAGCAGAGGGAGCAGCAGAGTTGTTCGGCAAGCCGCTGTTCCAAATTACATGTGGTAAGTGGTCAAGAAATCTACACCGAAGACGACTTCATCAACTTGAACCTCAACCAACCATCTTCTAGGCGACTTGGGCACAACAGCAAACGAAGTCGAGTACGCTTTGGAGAAAAACTTTGCTCTCGCAAATCGGTGGGATTGTATCTTGTTGCTCGACGAGGCCGATGTCTTTCTTGCAGAGAGAACGAGAGAAGATTTCAAACGAAACGGACTTGTGGCAGGTGAGCAACTAATTCCTTTCCCAAGACACTTTTTTGCAAACATGTATGTTGACTTTACTCCAGTATTCCTCCGTGTGCTCGAGTACTACACCGGCATTCTCTTCTTGACGACCAATCGTGTCGGCGATTTTGACGAGGCATTCACGTCTCGAATCCACATGAGCCTGTACTACCCCGACCTCAGCCAGGACAAAACCCTGCAGATCTTCGAGATCAACCTGAAGATGATTGCCGAGCGCTTCGCGCGCAAGGGGAGGGAGATCGTCATCGACCGGCTGGGCATCGGCGCCTTCGCCTCCCAGCACTTCGCCGACAAGCCCGACGCGCGCTGGAACGGCAGACAGATCCGCAACGCCTGCCAGACGGCGCTGGCGCTCGCCGAGTTCGAGGCCCAGGGCAACAGCCACAGGAAGGTCCTCAAGCCGGACGCCGTCGTCAAGCTCACCGTCGAGCACTTCAGGACCGTCCGCAACGCCTACCTCGAGTTCACCGACTACATGAGGCTGGTCTACGGCACCAGCGCGGCCGGAAGGGCCGGCGAGGGCAAGGTGCGCGCCATCTTGGTCGACGAGAACAACAATTTCGTCGGGAGCGTCGGCGGCGGACCTTCGCCCGGCCGTCTTGACAGGAAGACGGCTTATGCGCAGCAATCCAAGACCCCTCTCTACGCCGACGAGCGCCAGCCGCAGGAGACCGCCCAATTTCAACATCACCAGGCGTACCATTCAGGAGGTTACCCTCAGCCTGGGCACTACCAGACGCCGCCGCACGGCTATCATCAGTCCCAGGTCTACCCGAGGCCTGAGTCGTTCGGTGCCCCCTCGCAACCGCAATCAGCCCAATACCCAAGCACCCCTCCAAGCCAGACCTCTCGAGGCGCTCCGTTTCCATCTCACATGCAGGGATCTCAGGGGCCTGGCGAACCCGGCCGAAATCAGCGTCCTGTGAGCTCTGGAAGCTCCTTCAGGGAGTCACAAGCACCGTTTGACGACCAGCAGGGCCAATATGCTCCGCAGCAGCGACCCAACCCTCAGTGGCCGGGGCCCAGCCGAAGCGTTCAAGATGCGTATGACCTCTCCGGTGGACCGCGCCAGGGACTACCAAGCCAGTTGACACCGTCAAGAGGTTATGGGACCGCGGAAATGTATGGTCCGGGGCCCGAGCAGCAGCAGGAACGTCCGCCTGGTGTTTAGGAGTGAGTGAGTCCACGGCTGAACATGATGTAAGAGAGCTTGTTCAAGGGAGATTGGGTTCGAAGTGGTTCATAATGAGAAGGTTCCCTTCTTCACGGTTTTTTATCGAGTATTCTCCTTGGTTTCACTTTTTGCGCTCCGTAATACAACTATGCACGCAACTAATTATTTCGAACTGAACCTACTTTTATGTGATGATATGTGATGAAATCTTGACATAGAGATTGTTCTCCCACAGCACGTCACTCTTTGAATCTATCAGTCCGAGTCGTTCATAACGAAGTCTTTATTATACAATTACGCCACACCTGTGAACGACATCCGAATAAGATTCAGCATGCTGAGCTGCCGATGTGGTCAACTGATGGTGCAAAATGTTTGTAGCATCTCACTATTTTATTGTCACAAGGAAGTCTATGTATATTTCAGCTTACTGATTTAGTCTCCTTATATGCTTATTTACATGCTATTATGTATTTAATAGTATCTCTTTTTATTACCTATTATTCTAATAGGATAAGTATCTTTTACCCTAAATCTCCTATACCTTACTGTATACTCTAACTTATAATAGTTATAAGCTTAGTTTTACTTACTGTTATATACTATACTTTAATACTCTATTATTTACTACCTTTAGAGTACTTTTTAAATAGTCTACTATCTACTAAAATAACTAACTATTCTATTAACCTCTTCTTAATAGTTAAGTTAATAAGCTAATATAATTAGCTAACTTAGTACTAAGCGCTAAAATCTTAGTATTAAGGACTAGGAGTATAGGCTCTTATTAACCCTAACCTACCTAATATCCCTTCTAATAACCTTACTAAGGAAGGGATCTTAATAATTAAGTTCTTAGTAGCTAAAAAACAAGCTACTAAGGATATATAATATAAAGGTACTCTTATATCCTACTACTAAGATAAATAGGTATAGAAATTAGCTCCTACTCCTACTAATAGCTTTAAGAAACCTACCTTTATATATATAAAGCCTACTAAATCTATTATCTTATAAGTAGATATCTTAGAGGATTAGAATATTACTATTAAAACCTATAGTATAATAGCCTTAGTCTATACTTAATAGATTAAAAGTCTCTATACTATACTTAACTAGATAACTAAGACTATAAGCATTACTCTTATTATAACTATATACCTTAAGGCTAGCACTAATAGTAAAGCTATAGTCTAGAGGACTCTTTATTATCTTAAGGTAAACCTTATACCTAATAACCTTAGTACTCTCTCTACTATTAAAGAGGAGTATTAATAAGTCCTTAAATATATAAAGGGAGAAGTTAACCCTATACACTAGTATAAGGACTAGTAATTAGCCTACCTTTAAGCCTAAATATATAATATCCCTAAGGTCTAAGGTAAGCTTATAGTAAAAGACTTCCTAAATATAGTTTAAGTTAAGTTAAACCTAACTTAGGGAGAATATATATATAAAATACTAGTTAAAAACCTTAAGCTTAGATAACCTATACTCTCTATCTTAGAGCCTAGGAGAATACTTAGTGTTATAACTTATAATAATCTATTAAGAAAGAGCCCTTTTTAATCTAGGGCTTACTTAATACTTACTAGTTAATTAGATAAGTATATACTTAATACTTCTACTACTAAAATAGGGTATAATTAGTGTCTAGGTTCCCTTAATTATATAACTAATGCTTAATTAAGATGTATATAGACTTAGCTAGACTACTCTAATTAGGAGAACTTAATATAACTAATTCTTTTCCTTTAATTTAGACCCTAAGATCCTTTAGATTAAACTAGAGCCTTTTATTAATAATTTACTTTTAATTATAGTTATATAAGTTATTTAGGAGTATTCTCTCCTTTAATTAGTTAGATAAGTAAGTCTTAATTAGGGCTTCTAAACCTCTAATTAAGATAGCTCTTATGCTAATTAAGGAGGTATCTTACATTAGCTTTAGTAGGTTATAGTAATTAGTCTTAGTTTACCTTACTGCTCTAGCTATCCTTTACTATACTCTTTTAATAGTCTCCCCTTCTAGAAATCTAAATAAAGTAATAGATTTAAGTAATTAAGATTAAAAATAACTAATTAAGGCTAAAAGTAAGTAGTAAGAGCCTAATTAAAGTAATAAAAAGATAATAAGATAATAAAAATAAGTAATAGAAGCGTTTAGATAATAGGAATATAGTAGACCTTAAAAACTACTAAGATAATAGTAGATTAGTAGATAAAAGATAATAAGCCTATAGAGTTAGGTAGTAATAATAATAAGTTAATTAATAAGGTAAATATAAGATTTAAAATTATTAAGATTTATTATTATAGTCTATAAGTGTAAGGGTTAAGTTAAAGTAAGAAGCTTCTAGAGGACTTATTTAATTATATAGGTAGATTATTCCCTACTAAGTTATTTAGTTTAAAGGCTTAATTTTAGTCTAATCTAGATAAGTAGAGTTATAGGTTTAAGGGTATTTATAGATTAGGTAATAATAAATATTTACTAATACTTCTAGCTAAGATTAAAGTAAGTCTATAAAAACCTCTAGCTAAGGCTATAGTTAATTATATAGTAAGGACTAACTCTAATTATAAAGACTACTTTAATTATAGTAGTAACTTTATTATAGTTATTAGGGAGGTCTATTTCTACTATTTTAAGGTTTTATCTAGAGAATCTTAATTAATATATAATTATTAGAATTCTTAATAACCTTAATAACTAATAATACTAAGTTACTAAGATAGGTAATAACTATACTACTAACCTCTATAGAGACTCTTTTTAGCCTATAGCTCCTACTATTATAATTAATAGTTAGCCTATTAGTCCCTCCTTTACTACCTTTTAAGAGCTAAATATTATTAAGTCCTCTAATAATAAGGATAGACTAACTCCCTCTAATTAAGTAGGATAAGTACTTAATCTAAGGAGTTTAGTTAAGCCTCCTTAGTCTACTAGTACTCTTTAACCTCCTACTACCCCTTAGCCTATTAATACTTTAATTAATACCCTCCTTAAAGTAATTATAGCTTATATTTAGACTAATATTCCTTAAGCCTTAACTCCTATAGTTATTTAGACTAATTAGATAGAGAATATAAACTTCTATAAGATCCTTTTTCTTAGTTAAGATAGAGCTACTATCTTTAAGGGAGATAATATTATAGAGTTCTTAGAGAAGTTTAAGGATTAATATAAGATCTTAAGAGTCTTAGACTAATTTAAAGGTAAGCTAGCTATTTATACTATAAGTAGTAACTATTAGACTCCTATTAAGGATATAATTTAGTACTTACTTTAGTTTAAGGGCTAAGCCTTTCTTATATAAGAGTATAGTTAATAAGATACTAACTAGTTCTTAGATAAAGAAAAGTAGATTAAAAAAGTTACTAAAGGTACCCTTATTACTACCTCTAATCTAAGTACTACTTAAGCTCTATTTACTAAGATTAATAATATTATTACCTAAGCTAAGTAATAGGACCTCTATACTATCTTAGATAAAAGTCTAATTAAGCTAGTTTATAAGTAATTCTATAAGGATACTATCTAGAAGGCTACTAATAAGGTTAGTATTACCCTTAAGGTATTTATTTAATTAACTAAGTATATAACTTTTAAAGGTAGTCTTCTTAATATAATTACCTATAAGAAGGAGTATTCTCCTCTTTTTACCTCTAATTAAGCTACTAGTACTCCCTCTTTAGCTTAGCCTATAACTTAGCAGCCTTAGAGTAACCCTAGATTCTAATACCTACCCTAATAGTAGCCTTAACAGCCTATAGTTAATATCTAGATTAACTAACTAGCTCTAAATATAACTAATTAAGACCTAGCTTAAGGTATAAGTAAGCTTAAGATCTACTAAAATACTATTTAGCTATAAAGTTCTACTTAAGTCTTTAAGGTTAATACTATAAGGCTTAATTAACCTTAAGTTATAGGTCTAAGAGATTAATACTAGTACTACTATTCTAACTCCTACTATATTATCTAAGACTATAAGTAGTATACTATAGATAAGACCTCTTACTTTATAATCCTAATTAGAGGAAGCTAGTTTTATAGATAATATAATAGTTAGTCTTTCCTTATAGAGATTCTATTTACTATAATTAATAAAGGCTACTTATATAGTATAGCTAATTAGCTTACCCTCCTTACCTACATTATTAATATAACCTCTAATAATAATATTAAGAGCCTTATTTAGTAGATCCTTAATTAGTATATTAGCCTCCCTTAGTAGCCTTCTCTTACTCTACTTAATATAACTTCTTTAGCTATAGCCTAATATATCTATATAGTATACTTAGGTTCCCTTAATTAGGAATATACTAATATCTATACTATTACTTAAAGTTAAGCTTAAAAGACCTACTTATTAATAACTAACTCTTACTCTAAAGTAACTTATAGTACTTAAAAGCTATCCCCTCTACCTTTAATTAGACCTAAGACTATCTCTTTTATAGATAAAGAATAAAAGATTATAAAGCTTAACTTAGATAATAA
>PJEX01000077.1:0-42640 GCA_005350895.1 Colletotrichum tanaceti
AGAGAGAGAGAGAGAGAGAAAGAGAGAAGGAGAGAAAAAAAGAGAGGGAGAGAGAGCCGAGGCTGGTTAAAACGGGTTCAACGGGCGGGCGGCGCGGTGGTTCAAGCGGAGGGAGGGCTGGGCCGTCCTCACTCTGTTTTTGAGTTTCAGCTTGCAAGGACTGGGCATAGTCGCCGCGAGTCCGCCGGCACGGCCAGCCAGGCCAGGCAGCTCGACCGTTCGGATGGGAATACGAACATCAGACGGAGGGAACAGGAGCGAGGGGGGGGAGGCTGGGCCAGAAACAGAGACGGAATGGACAGACTGACTGACACGAGAGTCGAGACAGACTGACAGACAGACAGACCAACAACCGACAAGATTGATAAACTTAAGAAGACGCCCGCCGTTGACTTTTTCTTTGCGCCAGGCCGCAAGTTTGCCAGCTACATAGGTAAACTCTGTGCTCGCATACCAAAAGCTTAACCGTCCCCGTCATTCAAGTTGGATGTATAGGAGGCCATGTGCCCCGAAAACGTGGGCAGCCGAGATGGAGAAGATGCTGAGACGGAAAGATAGCGACCGACACGGTAGTGACATGGGTAGTAGTGAGAGAAAGACGGCAGCCGGGGTGGGGGGGGAGGTTGTGCAGGTGTGCTCAAGGTATGGATGCAGCTGCAGGTGATGTCTCTCTCTCTACGATGTATCTTTGAGTCTCTCGTGTGATTGTGACGGTGATCATAACAGTGGCCACAACAGAATAAGAGCAAGGTGACATTACCGGGCTGGACCGTTGTATGATTGTATCCGTTCATCGTGGCCTGTATCTGCCGTCACAAGCCACAGCCGGCAGGTTTTGCCACGGACGGGAGAAATGGAATAACAAATAACAAATAACAATCAAAGATACAAGAAAAGCGAAAGCCCCTCTCTCTCTCTCTCTCTCTCTCACTTACACACATATATACACACACACACACACACACAAACTCTCTTTCGCCGAACTCTCTCGGGGCTGTCCCCTCTGTTAGTTAGATACACCACTGTAGCTTAGGCTAAGCCCAACTGCGTGACGTCAAAACGATGTGCTGTCCACCTTTTTTTCTCTTCCATCAATGTGGTGGGAACAGGGGGGGGGGGGGGTCCTCGGTAGTGCACCTGTAGTATCCCAAGGTCTCAGAGTCCGAAAGTTCTACAGGACAGTATCTACAGGTAGTGCCTGTAGAGTGCCCCCATCCCGGGCAAAGGCCTGGCGGGCGTGATGTGGAAACCGTCGACCCGTCTCCTGACTGACTCGCTTGGCGGTATCCGTACGGATACTCTGTACAGTCAGTCTCCTTATCTCATACAGGGTACAGCATACAGGGTACAGCATATCCGTACAGGCTACGGACACAGCGTTCCCGAAAACTCGTTTTGGGGGACGTGCATGCATGGAAGACTTGCAGAAAAAAGAAAAAAAAGAAACAAGAAAGAAAGAAAAAACACGAGACGAATAAGAAGAAGAAGAAGAAGAAGAAGGGTCTTTCTGTACGTAAGACACACTAGCCAGGGCCACATGCTGCCTGAGTAATCGTACATTACCTATTAGTAGCACGAGACACGACAGAGAAGATGTATGCATAGATAGGTACCTGTATGTAAATGCATCAGTCAGTCAGTGGCCGGCCGGCCGGCCGCCTTCGGCCTCGCCAAACGACACGCGGATACGGATACCGCTCCAGACCTTGTTCCATGCTCCTCCGCCTCGTCGTCTGTTGGGCGCCAAGCGAGCCTACCCGGTTGAAGCTCCTGAAGCTTTCCTCGGCGGCGTCTTGGGCTTGCTTGCCCGATCACACATAGTATACTACGTACAGTAGCATATTACAGTCTATAGAAGAACCGTACTCCGGTACGGATGCTCTGTTTCCCGTACCAGCCAGATGATCCCGGGAAGAGGGAGACCAGACGGTGGAGGATTGCCAGGATCAGATGGGTTTCCCGGGAAGGGAAATGAAATAAAAAAAGGGATAAAAAAAGAGAAAGAAAAGAAAAGAAAAAGAAAAAGAAAATAAAAAAGAACACCCCATGTCGACCCCCCTCAGCCTCCGAGCGGGCCCGGCAGGAAACCCTGTCAAACCCAGTCCTGGTCCAGTCCGACTTTTCCATTCTGATTCCTCTCTTGTTTCTCTTGTTTCTCTGTGACTCTCTCTCTTCATGTGTTGCGGCTCCACTGCTAATGACCCCTGTTCCGCTCCTCTGCCCATCCATCGTACATACGATGTATCCGTACAGTACCGGCCAAAGGACGGTCGATACTCGATGCTACCATGTATATGTGCGTGTCTAAAGTAGGTATGAATCCGTGCCACCCGTACGAGGGCACCTGTACCTGTATATATTCTCGACAGAGTCGACACCCGTCCGAACTGTGGGTAGCCTCAGGGACTCTGAATCTGGACTACAGGTACCTCACTGGGTATAGGACTACATAGGAAACCCCCCCTTACGGTCCAACGGTCCCTCCAAGTTCCCGACCGGGAAGATCTTGCCTCGTCGGCAGGCCAGCCCACCCCGTGGTGAACCGGGTCCATGACCTGTGAGGATATTCATAGTGTCCAATCGGCCACCCTCCGCAACCCTGCCCAGGATGCCGAAGACACCACCACCGAGAGAAAAGGGTCACCGCTATGATGCAGATATGAGTAAACGCCCCCAGCTCGTATCCTAGAATGGGTAGGCTCCGCAGACGACCGGGCATGAAGGTTCTCTCTCTCACTTGCGCCCTCTCTTCCTCTCTCTCCCTATCTCTCTCTCTCTGTTCCTCGCTCTCTCGCTCTGCTCCGGGTCTCTCTCTGGCTGAGGCGATGCCCGGTATACGGGGCGGGTCTGACTACTGTCACCTGTGTTGTGTGTGTCTCCATGTATCCTCCTCCCGCCCACCCCTTACCATTACATGCTGTGTCGTTAGTGATCCATCCGTATAGGACGCGCGCGTACCTGTAGGTACATCAAGTAATCGTACATGGAGTAAGCAGGAGTGAGCAGGAGTGAGCAGACGAACAGCAGAGTGCTGGGTTGTCCAAAGATTCTCGTCCCCATAGTAAAAAGCCATCCATCCCCTCCCCTCCCCCATCTCTGACGTACGGATACCTTACATTGCTTCTGGTTTTCCTGCCCACCCAGCTTTCGTCCTCTCGCGCGCGTGTATCTGTGTGTGTTTATGTGTGTGTGTAAAGCTTGAGGAAAAAGGGACCATCTCTTACTATCGCTCATCCATCTTTCCCATCTTTCGTCCTTCGTTCAACAATTCACAACCCACAACACAACCCACACACCCCTCCCCCCCCCCTATTCCGAACTGGCATCACTCGCTTTCCAGCCGGTCCATGAAAGCTATTGCATTCGCAATCCTGCTTGCTTTTGGTAGCAACAACAACACCTAGTACTGATAATACTTTGTTGTGTTTATATATATATTTATCGTTTCATGCCTGGCATCATTATCTGCTCGAAACCAGCCAAGCAGCGCCCCCAACCCAACCCTCGCTTCGAGGACGCACTCGGGCGTCCTCTCTCTCTCTCTCCCGGTCTCAGAAACAACGTCAACGGTCCAACATGTGGTTCGGGGAACTGAAGGGGCTTCTACTACTGGGCTTCCTGTCGCGCAACGTCCACGGTCTCCGGTACGACGAGCAGTATGTCGACTACAACCTCAACCAGAACAAGGATGCGACGGATCCGATCATGTACGAGGGGACGTGGGAGGGCCACGAGCACTACCCGTCGCCGACGAACTGGCGGTTCCCGTTCTACACCCTCATGCTCGACCGGTTCGTCAACGGCAACCCGGAGAACGACAACGCCAACGGCACGGTGCTGGAGCAGGACATCACGGGCACGCAGCTGCGGTGGGGCGGCGACATCGCCGGCCTCGTCGACACGCTGGACTACCTGCAGGGCATGGGCATCAAGGGGATCTACTTTGGAGGGTCGATGCTCATCAACGCGCCCTGGAACTACGACTCGTACTCGCCGCTGGACCACACGCTGTTGGACATGCACTTTGGCAACATAACGGAATGGAGAGAGGCCATTGCGGAGATTCACAGGCGCGACATGGTAAGTTTTGATGTATAAGAACAACCCAAAAGACAAAGACAAAGACAGAGAGAGAGAGAGAGAGAGAGAGAGCAGGAGCAGTACAAGAGGTTCAAGAAAAACAACGCTGACGTACCGTCTTTTTACGTCCTTTTAGTACGTCGTCTTCGACAACACCATGGCCACCTTGGGTGACCTGATCGGGTTCAAGGACTACCTCAACACGTCGGCGCCGTTCGAGCCCGAGGAGATGGAGGTGGTGTACAAGACGGAGCGGCAGTATCTCGACTGGACGTTCCCGAAAAAGTACAACGAGACGTGCGAGCACTTCCCGCGGCTCTACCTCGAAGAGGGACGGGAGGTGCCGCAGGAGGTCTACGACATGTTTGGGGGCTGCTACGACGGCGACTTTGACCAGTTTGGCGACACGGAGGCGTTCGGGGTGTACCCGGACTACCGGCGTCAGCTGACCAAGTTCGCGTCGGTGCAGGACCGGCTGAGGGAGTGGGTGCCGGCGGTGAACCAGAAGCTGGCGCACTTCTCGTGCATGATGATCCAGATGCTGGACATTGACGGGTTCCGGTTCGACAAGGCGCTGCAGGTGACGGTGGACGCGCAGGGCGTCTTCTCCAAGAAGATGCGCGAGTGCGCGCGCGACGTGGGCAAGGACAACTTCTTCCTGCCGGGGGAGATCACGGGAGGCAACACGATGGGCACCATCTACATCGGGCGAGGGCGGTTGCCGGAGCAGTGGTTCAAGGACATCAACACGGCGTTCAACACGACCAACAACGCGTCGGCCGATGGACAGACCACCCAGGACATCTTTATCCGCGACGAGGGCCACCAGGCGCTGGACTCGGCGGCGTTCCACTACTCGTTCTACCGGTTCCTCGTCATCTTCCTGGGCATGGACGGCACGGGCGTGGCCGGGTACGACGTGCCGAGCAACTTTGTCGAGGCGTGGAACGAGGTGCTGCGGTCCAACGACATGATCAACGCCAACACGGGGCAGGTCGACCCGCGGCACATGTTCGGGGCCATGAACCAGGACACGTTCCGGTGGCCGGCGATCGAAGTCGGGCACGAGCGCAGCCTGATGGGCCTCTTCATCACGACGCTCCACCTGCCGGGCATCCCGATGCTGACGTGGGGGGAGGAGCAGGCCTTCTACGTGCTGGACAACACGGCGCAGAACTACATGTTTGGGCGGCAGCCCATGGCGTCGGCGCCGGCCTGGCAGCAGCACGGGTGCTACTCGATGCCGGCCACGCTCTACTTCCAGATGCCGCTGACCCGGGCCCGCGAGGGCTGCCGGGACGACACCGTGTCGTGGGACCACCGCGACCCGAGCCACCCGATCCGCAACATCCTCAAGCACATGTACCACCTGCGCGAGGAGTACCCGGTGCTCAAGGACGGCATGTGGCTCGAGCAGCTGTCCAACACCACCGAGGACCTGTTCTACCCGGGTAACTCGGGCATGCCGACCACGACGGGTCTCTTCAGCGTGCTGCGATACCAGCTCGGCGTCCAGAACCTCGGCGGCGGCGGCGGCGAGAGCCCCGTGCCCGTCTGGTTCCTGTACCACAACCGCAACGTCACCCACACGTACAAGGTCGACTGCGCCAGCGAGGACGAGGCCATCGTGTCGCCGTTCGAGGCCGGCACCACCGTCAAGAACCTCTTCTTCCCCCACCAGGAGACGGTGCTCGAGACGTCCCCCGTCAAGCTCGCCTACGCCGGCAACACGGGCTTCAACGGCTGCTTCGGCAACATCACCATGGCGCCCTTTGAGTTCCGCGCCTACGTGCCCAAGGCCGACTTCAAGAACCCGCCCGTGGCCATCACCAGGTTCCGGCCGGGCCACGACGCCCGCATCGAGTCGTCTGACCCGTCCAACACGGTGCCCATCGAGTTCCAGCTGTCGGTCAAGATGGACTGCGACACCTTCAAGGACGCCGTCAGCTTCCGGTCGCACACGGACGACGACAGCGTGCCGTCCATCGACGAGAGCTCCATCAAGTGCGACGACATCTCCGAGACCGTGTCGGAGTGGACGGCGGCCCTGGCGTCGGCCTGGTCGTGGAAGGCCGACCTCGTCAACGTCAAGCACGGCGTGCACCAGGTCATCGTCTCCAACGCCACCGTCGCGGAGGGCGGGTCGACTACCGGCGTCACGGACCGGTTCCTCTTCCGCGTGGGCGCGCAGGACAACGGCATCGTGTTCCCGCAAACGGCCAACTACTCGACCAAGCTGCTGAGCCGTGACGACGACGGCACGATCCGCATCAAGCACACGTCGGCGGGCGCCAGCCAGTTCCGGTACTCGACCAACTTCGAGTCCTCGTGGAGCGACTGGGCCCCCTACGAAACCGAAACCAAGGTGGTCAAGCAGCCGTGGAGCGGCACCAAGGACCAGGAGTGGAAGGGCGAGCACGTCGTGGTGCAGTACTACAGCAAGCTTCTCGGGTCGAGCGCGTACAAGGTGCACGCGGACCTGGACTACGAGACGCCGCGGCGCATCCCGCACATGTTCGCGGTGGGCCGGTTCAACCAGTTCGGGTACGACAGCGGGCTCACGAAGCGGCTCGCGCACGAGAGCGAGTCGCAGTGGGCGTGGCACTACATGGACGAGTGGCCCAACTTCTTCAAGTTCAACGTCTGGGGCATGAACCCGGACAAGATGCCGGACCAGTCCTTCATCTACGGCGACGTCGACGGCGACCAGGTCGTCGAGCGGCTGCCGCCCTCGTCGCTGTTCGAGAACGCCGTCAACATCACGGCGCCGCCGCCCAAGCCCTACCTGGCCTTCCGCGTCGTCCTCAACGACGCCACCCTGCAGTACCAGCTCGTCCCGCGGGGCAACATGTGGATCCAGTTCGCCCTCTGGCTGCTGCTGCTCGTCGTCCCCGTGCTCTCGGGCCTCGCCGCCGTCCAGGCCTTCAAGCGGTCCTTTTACAAGGTCAAGTTCAACGAGCACGGCGTCCACGACACCTCCAAGTTCGGCATGATGGTCCAAAAGACCCGCAACGCCTTCATGGGCGTCGCCGGCGCCGTCCCGCTCCGCATGCGCAACTCCTCCACCGACCTCGTCTCCGCCGCCGCCGCCGCCGTCACCGCCGCCGGAGCTGGCGCCGGAGCCGCCGGAGGCAAGCGTCGCCGCGTGCTCATCGCCACCATGGAGTACAACATTGACGACTGGAACATCAAGATCAAGATCGGCGGCCTCGGCGTCATGGCCCAGCTCATGGGCAAGGCCCTCAAGCACCAGGACCTCGTCTGGGTCGTCCCCTGCGTCGGCGACGTCGACTACCCCGTCGACAACCCGGCCCCGAGCATGTACGTCAAGATCATGGACCAGGAGTACGAGATCAAGGTCCAGTACCACATGGTCGACAACATCACCTACGTCCTGCTCGACGCCCCCGTCTTCAGGAAGCAGACAAAGTCCGAGCCCTACCCCCCGCGCATGGACGACCTCGAGAGCGCCATCTACTACTCTGCCTGGTAAGTCTTATATATTCTCTCTCTCTCTCTCTCTCTCTCTTTCTCTCTCTAATCATCTTTACAGGAACCAATGTATCGCAGACACCTGCAACCGCTTCCCCATCGACCTGTACCACATCAACGACTACCACGGCGCCATCGCCCCGCTGTATCTGCTGCCCAAGACCGTCCCCGTGGCTCTGTCTCTCCACAACGCCGAGTTCCAGGGTCTCTGGCCGATGCGTACGCCCGAGGAGAGCAAGGAGGTCTGCAAGGCCTACAACCTGGACATTGCCATTGTCAAGAAATACGTCCAGTATGGTTCAGGTAAGGGATATTTCTATCCCCATCTCATCCTTCTTCCCCTATTGATAAGTCTCCCATAACTAATAACGAACCCTTCTTAGTCTTCAACCTCCTCCACGCCGGCGCCAGCTACCTCCGCGTCCACCAGAACGGCTTCGGTGCCGTCGGCGTCTCCCGCAAGTACGGCGACCGCTCCTTTGCCCGCTATCCCATCTTCTGGGGCCTGTCCAAGGTCGGCCAGCTGCCGAACCCGGATCCCACCGACACCGCCGACTGGGACAAGAACGACTTCATGAACCAGCCCAAGATCGAGGTCGACCCGGCCTACGAGGCCGGCCGAGGCGATCTCAGGAGACAGGCGCAGGAGTGGGCCGGGCTCAACGTCGACCCGGATGCCGAGCTGTTTGTCTTTGTCGGCCGTTGGTCTCTGCAAAAGGGCGTAAGTTGGTTTTTCGTCTCGTCTCTCGTCTCTTCTCTTGTCTCTTTTCTTGTCTCTTTTCTTGTCTCTTTTCTTGTCTCTTCTCTTGTCTCTTTTCGTGTCTCTTCTCGTGTCTCTTCTCTTCTTGTTTGCTTGATGGTTTCCCCCCGACAGAATGATCCAAGAGAGACCAACTTCTGACTGCAAAATAGGTCGATCTCATCGCCGACATCTTCCCCTGGGTCCTGGATACCTACCCAAAGGCCCAGCTCGTCGCCATCGGACCCATGATCGACCTCTACGGACGATTCGCCGCCCTCAAGCTCGCCAAGCTCATGGAGCTCTACCCCGGACGCGTCTTCTCCAAGCCCGAGTTCACGGCCCTGCCGCCCTACATCTTCAGCGGCGCCGAGTTCGCCCTGATCCCCTCGAGAGACGAGCCCTTTGGCCTCGTCGCCGTCGAGTTCGGCCGCAAGGGGGCCCTGGGCGTCGGCGCCCGCGTCGGCGGCCTCGGCCAGATGCCCGGGTGGTGGTACACGGTCGAGTCGACAAAGGCCGCCCACCTCACCAAGCAGTTCAAGCACGCCATCAAGGACGCCCTCGACACCGACACCAAGACCAGGGCCATGATGCGCGCCTGGTCGGCCAAGCAGCGCTTCCCCGTCGCCGAGTGGCTCGAGAAGCTCGAGAAGCTCCAGGGCGGCGTCATCAAGGCCCACGCCCGCCACGGCAAAAAGGGCCTCAAGAAGGGCAACGTCCTCGTCAAGCACAGCCGCGCCAGCTCCATCGCCGACCCCCTCCGCAACGACGTCGAGCTCGTCGACCGCTCCCCGGCCTGGATGCGCCAGGTCTCCGACTACGACGACGACGCCACCACCCTCCACACCGGCCGCAACACCCCGGCCGGCATGCAGACCCCCATGATGTACCCGAGCGCCCCGGGCTCCCCCTCCATGTCTCCCACACCCGGCTACGTCGACTCCCCCTATAGCTCGCGTGCCGCCTCCCCGGGGCCCTTTGGTCGTGATCTCCAGCAGCAGCAGCAGCAGCAGCCCGGCCGCAACATCTCGGGCAACGACTTCACCCATAGCCGTAACTTTTCACTCCCGGGATACGCCGGGCAACAGCAGCAACAACAGCAACAACAACAACAACACCAACAGGCCAGCAGTGACCTGGCTCACAGCCGCCACGCCTCGGGCTTCTCCATGGCCGACACCCTGCCTCTGCCCCCCCCCGTGGCCGGCCTCGGCATGCAGCAGGACAACTCGTCCCGCGCCTCGATGCTCAGCGTCGAGGACGTCGTCGGCGACAGGCACGACTACAAGCTGCAGCAGGTCGACCCCTTCTTCACCGACTCCAAGGGCGAGTTCTACCAGCACTTTGAGGAGCGCCTCAGGTCCCTCAACGCCGGCAACTCCATCTCGGACCTCTGCATCGAGGACTACCTCATCAAGAGCGAGAAGGAGTGGTTCGACATGTACCTCGACGCCCGCCTCGGCCGCTCCGCCTCCCCCTCGTCCGCCAGGGGTGCTTCCAGGTCGAGGCCCTCTTCGCCCAGCAACAACGGCTCGAGGCTGAGCCTGGGCATGTTCAAGAACAGGTCGTCGTCCAAGCTGAGCCTGCCGCTCGAGCGCGGCCGCCGCGGCCGACCCTCGGGGCTGATGAACAGCATGGCCGCCTCCGACAGCAACCAGACCGGCGGCGTGGACAACAACACGTACGATGACAGGACGCCCCCGGACTCGCCCGGGTCCTACAACGCGCAGTTCGACCTCCCCGACGACTACGTGCCGCCCACGGGGTTCAAGAAGTACCTCCAGTACCGCCTCGGCGACTGGCCCGTCTACGCCATGCTCCTGGCCCTGAACCAGATCATCGCCACCAACTCGTACCAGGTCACGCTGCTCACGGGCGAGGTCGGCCAGGCGGCCTCGAAGCTCTACGTCGTCGCCACCATCTACCTGTGCTCCTCCGTCGTGTGGTACGTCATGTCGCGCACCGTGCCGCTGCTCTACCCGCTGTCCGTCCCCTACGTCGTCTACGGCGTCGCCTTCCTGATCCTCGGCTTCTCCCCCTTCGCCGCCGACGACAACGGCCGGGTCTGGCTCCAGAACGTCGCCACCGGCCTCTACGCCTTCGCCTCCTCGTCCGGCTCGCTGGCCTTCGCCTTCAACTTCGGTACCGACGGCGGCTCGACCGTGCCCAAGTGGATCCAGCGCCTCGCCATCATCCAGGGCCTCACCCAGATCTACACCCTCGGCCTCTGGGCCTGGGGCAGCCTCGTCTCCGACGCCGAGGCCAACAGCGTGCCCAAGCCCACCCTCGCCGGCTCGCCCTGGCTGCTCGCCGTCTGCGGGCCCGTCGCCCTCCTGCTCTGGGCCGTCGGCGCCATCCTGTTCCTCGGCCTGCCCAACTTCTACCGCGAGATGCCCGGCCCCATCCCCCAGCTCTGGTTGACGCTGCTCAAGCGCAAGACCATCGCCTGGTACCTCATGGCCGTCTGCGTCCAGAACTACTTCCTCAGCACCCTCTTCGGCCGCAACTGGCTCTTCTTCTTCTCCTCCCAGCACCTGCCCGTCTGGGGCATGGTCGTCCTCGCCCTCTTCTTCTTCGTCATCGTCTGGGCCCTCGTCCTCTGGGGGCTCGCCAAGGCCAGCGAGAGCCACCCCTGGCTGTTCCCCATGTTCGCCGTCGGCCTCGGCGCCCCGCGCTGGGCCCAGATCTGGTGGGGCACCTCCCGCATCGGCGTCTACATGCCCTGGGCCGGCAGCATCGTCGCCGGCGCCGTCCTCAGCCGCATCCTGTGGCTCTGGCTCGGCGTCCTCGACGGCCTCCAGGGCGCCGGCATCGGCATGATCCTCATGCTGACCCTGACCCGCGTCCACGTCGCCGCCGCCTGCGTCGGCGCCCAGGTCCTCGGCTCCGTCTTCACCATGCTCGCCCGCGCCACCGCCCCCAACAACGTCGGCCCCTCCTCCGTCTTCCCGGACATCAGCGAAGGCCTCGGCGTCGCCTTTGCCAACGCCTGGTTCTGGGTCGTCCTGTTCCTCAACCTGTTCATCTGTCTCGGTTACTTCAAGTTTTTTAGAAAGGAGCAGGTTAGCAAGCCTTAAACGACATGAGGCTATGAAATGGTTTGGGTTGGGCTGTTTTTGATTTAGATCAGGTCATGCATGGATAGGTAGATGGAGAGCATCGCTTCCTTTTCATCGTGTTTTGTTTTTTCTGTTCTTTTTTTTTGTACTTCTTTTTTTGTTCTGGTCTTGTTTTTCCTCATCTCTATTTTTCCATCTCTCCACAAGAGTCCAGTGTGGATACGAAACTTCAGTCATGACCCAAATTACCATGTTAATAAGACTTAATGACTTGTCAATCAACTTTGTCCGTCCCCCCTCGGGGGTTACCCCTGACCACTTATGAGATGAACCATTGGCCTTGCCGATCGTTGTCTATAATATATATATATATATATATATGGCTTATGGCTTATGGCCTATCAACTGACAACAGGGGGACAAATGACTCGAGTTGATGGTCGCCTTGAGCAAAGACCTTCAGCAAACGCCGGCAACTCCCAGCAACCCCAACCCCCAGCAACCCAAGAAATCCCCAGCAGCCCTAGCAGCCATGACTGTTTGTTCAACTCTGGGTCTGGGTTGGCCCCCCCCCCGAGGTTGTACTTGAACAGTTTGACAACAAGCCAGGGGTGAGCCAGCCAGCAAGCCAACCATAACAGTCCTCTGCATAAACCTCCTAAATAGGGGGACAACGCGATCGGCAACTGTCAGAAAGGATCAACGAGAGTCACGAGTTGGTCGGCTGCTCTGCTCCAGCTGCTCCAGCTGCTCCAGCTGCTGCTGCTGCCGAACGGCCCGGTGCTTCGCCCTGCTTTATATCACACGAGCGTCATAAGAGCAGATATCCTACGGCCAGCACGCCGAGAGCTCGCGATGCCAAACCATGCTAATCCCACAGCTGCCCCTGTTACAAGTAGAAAAGGCCGAACCCAACCCAACCCAACCCCCCAAGTTGATATGGCTCCCACCCGGTGAGAATGCTGATTCGGCTTCTGGGGTTTCCGGACGTGAACGGTTCCGGAATTTAATAAATTGCCGTTTCCCTTCCGTCCGATCCGTTGCCTGTCGGACTACTTGAAGGGATTTCTTCATCGTCTGGCATCGTTAATTGCCATCTTGTTCGTTTCTGCTGAAAACCCTCGCTCGCCGCAGCCACACACATCACCACCACCACCACCACCACCACCCCTCCCCACGCACAACATGAAGTTCTCGGTAATATGCACCATCGTGGCGCTCGCCATCACGTCGACGGAAGCGTGCGCCAAGTACAAGCACTGCTGGTAAGACCGGGCACGCAACACCGGGGGGTGGTTTTTTTTCTTTCTCTTTTTTTTCCCGTTTTATCGGTTCAATGGGGCCGTAACGGCTGCCCCCTTGTCCGGACAATAATACTAACGATGACAAACAAGGTGCGAGCGTTCCAACTTCACGTACGAGGGCAAGGTTCAGGACAACATTCGCTGGGACGACGACACGGTCAACGCCTGCGTAGACCCCGGGACGCCCGGCTACTACGGCAAGAACTTCAAGGAGTGCCACCGGTACAAGAAGCACATCATCCCCCTCGTCCCCTCCAAGGCCATCAACAACTGCGCCTGGACAAAGGTGAGTTTTCTTTTTTTTATAGAGTTTTTTCTAGTTTTTTTTTTCTCGCTCTCCCGATTCACCCCGGACGGTCCCGCCCGACAATCCTCGGAATCAAGACGGCTGACGGTGGTCAGAAATGCATCTCGGTTGGCGCTTCCACCGGATACTGCCGTGACAAGATCTAGGTCGCTGGTAGACAGACTGAAGTAGGGAAGGCCCTTTTGCTTGCTGTGTTGATATCAATACGACGGTTGGCGTGCTGTAATATCAAGGCGTACGGGTTGAGCGTATGATTAGTTTTGTCTTTACTATTTCATATGGCGAGGAATGGGGAGAGAGCGCAAGCAGAATAGGAGGATCATCATTTCCGACGACTGGGAGGGACAATGTTCGATCGACTACCCTCCCCTTTTTTGAATTATTCAATACTCCGCTAGAGGCGGCGGGAGGAAACAGTACTCCCTCATCATGTACCTTCAATCTATCGACCTCTAAACGTCCTTCAGACCCAAACCCCCCTTCCCTTCACTTCAACAAATGGCCTTCAGATGACGCCCCCTCGGGCCTCGTCCAGTGCACCGGCACACCGCCCCAGCTCTCCTCGCTGTAGCCCTCCTGCACCTTCTTGCACGTCCGCAGCCCCCACTCGGTAACGCCGACCATGGCGCAGCTCTCAAACATGAAGGCACAGCTACCGGCGCCGACCTTGGCCGGCTTCAGTTCGGCCGCGTTGCGCGCGCCCTCGGCGCTCTCGGCGTCCGGCCCATGACCGCTCATCGTGTTGTGCAGGCTCGCGCCGCCGGGGACGAAGCCGCCGGAGCCGCCGCGCTTGGCGTCGTAGCCGCCGGTGATGAGGCCCATGAACTCGGACATGGTGTTCCTGTGGTAGTAGGGCGGTCGGAACGTGTCCTCGGCGACGAGCCAGCGCGGCGGGAAGATGACGAAGTCGGCAATGGCGGTGCCGGGCACGCCCGAGGGCGCCGAGAGGACGGTGAAGATGGACGGGTCCGGGTGGTCGTACGAGATGGTGCCGATGGTGTTGAAGCGCCCGAGGTCGTACTTGTAGGGGTAGTAGTTGCCGTGCCAGGCGACGACGTCGAAGGGGGTGTGGCGCTGCTTGGTCTCGAAGTAGTCGTTGTTAAACTTGACGGTGACGGTGTACGTGCTGTTGTCGCCGTCCCTGCCCTCGTGGGCCGTGGCGCCAAAATCCTCGGAGAAGCACGCCACGGGCACCTGGAAGTCGCGGGCGTTGGCGAGACCGTTGGTGCCGATGGGCCCCAGCTCGGGCAGGGTGAAGTGGCCCTGGTACAGCTCGAGGGCGTAGCCCCTCGCGGGGCCGCAGGGGAGGCGGACCTGGTACTTGACGCCGCGGGGAATGACGGCGATCTCGAGGGGGCGGACGAGGAGCCAGCCGAATTCAGTGCGGATATCGAGCGGGCCTTCTTGTGGCACGATCAACAAGTCGCCGTCGGCCGAGTAGAAGGCGGCGGTGTCGACCATGCTCCTGCCGGCGGCGTAGACATACATGCCGATGCCCTGCTTCAGGGTCGGGTCGCCGGCGCCGGCGACGAGGCGCATGCCGGCGACAAAGTCCCAGTGCTTGGCGTCATCGTGGTCAAAGGGATCCCAGCGCAGTTGGTTAGGAATGTAACGCAGCTTCGAGGGTTGGGCCTGGGTCTCGGGCGACGGGGCCGACGTGGGCGTGTAGGGCGGGTGGGCGCACGAGGGTAGGATGCGGTAGAGCCAGGCCTGCTTATTGTCGTGCCGGGGCGCCGTGAAAGCTGTGCCCGAGAGCTTCTCGGCATAGAGGCCGTGAGGCGGTTTCTGTGGCGAGTTCTGGCCGATGGGGAGTGATCCGGGGACGGCTTCGGATCTGACAGGGAGGGGGACTGGTCAGCTCAATCGATAGATGTACTGATGGATCCAGGAAACGAAAGGGGAGACGTACTCGATGTGGGAGTCGAAGCCGACATGGTAGCGGTACTTCTCCTCAAAGTCAAACGTTGTGACGGGCATTGTGACGGCGGGTTGATGGCCTGGCGCGGGTGGGGGAGGGATGATTGTTGTACGGGATCAAGCTGCTCGGGATGGATGGATGGATGAATGAGATAGACGGATGGATGATGTCCTTCTAATATTATCACTCGGTTCTTCTGAGACCATTAGCTTTCTTGAATGACGTGTGACGAAATGTGTGTTTCCTCCCCTCCCCTTCTTTCCCCTCCCGTCTCAAAGCCGAACGGGTTGCTTTGGGGGGGTTGCGATTCCTATTCCAATTCCGCGGTCGAAGTTTTGCTAAAGTCGTCGAGAAGCGGCGTCTGCCGACGGTAGCCGGGGAGGGGGCAAATTGTCCCTGCGCTTCTTGGGCCTCCCAATTCCGATTTCCGAGTTGGAGACGTGACCGTGACCGTGGCCGTGGCCGTGAGGGGAACGAGTGAGCCGCACTCGGCACATCATCCTTGCTTGGTTGGTTACCCCGGGTTTTGTTTGATATTGGCAATTTTCCACCGTCGAGGACAAGCAGGACTTGGATGTTTTGTCCCCACGTCTTGTAGTTGATGTGTTGTTGTGGAAGAATAATTGATGATTCGATGCATTGGTGATGCCGTTACTGATGCGTACCTACCTAGGTAGGTAGTAAGTGGGGTTAGGTAGGTATTTTCTTGCTGCAAGCTGTTCCTTCCCCGCGATTTACCTAGGTACCTATGCCCCCCCTGCATCTGCCTGCACTCGCTGGAATGTGGGGAGATGGGCTCTTAACAGCTTCCCCGCAGCAGCACTGCGGATGCTGATAAACCGGCATCCGGCTACCCCACCATTTACCGGAACACAAGAGGAAGAAGCAGAATGGTCCCCAAACCCATTCAGCCCGGCTGGCAAACACACTCGGCCGGTCACTGGAAGGACGGGTGTATCATGAGCATGAACAGAAGCGTCTTGGACCAACTTTCTCACAGATGAGCCCCAGTCCAGTTTGCCTACCTGCCTACCCAGATAGTGTAAAGCAAGGTACCTTAGGTAGGTAGGTACCAACGTAATACCAAGTCTCAAGTGCCCAGTTCCCCAGGGGTTGGTTGTGTGGGTCACGATGGATGCAGGAATGCCGCAATGGACCGGACCTGTTCCGATCCCCGGAACCCACCCCTTTCGAACGACATGTCATCATGGCCTGTCATAGGAGTGTCCCAGTTGACGAGGCAACATACAGCACCACATTGAATGCATCTCATCAATCAATCACGCTGACATGACAGGGGGTACCGAGTCAATTGAACCAGGGGCGAAGCTGTTACCACCGCAACCACCCCGTCCAACAACCCGTTCCAACATCGACGATCCCGCCTGGCTACACACTTGGAAGCATCAAGCTCCAGAGTACACACACTATACGAACCAAGGGAGGAGAGGCACGCCTGTTCGACTGCATCCATCGCAACATCCCATTGCGCCATGTCGCCATTGCGAGCCAGAGCGAGAAACTTCCTTCTTCTTTCATCACCAGGAAGTGTTGGTCCAGATTCGAACAAGGTCCGAGAGCCTTTTACTCTTCACCCTCTGCCTTCTTGTTCTTCTTCTTCTTGCCGCCGCCACTGAAGTTGCCGCCCCCTGTTGCCGGCTGCTTCTGGAGGTGGACGACCAGCCGGGTCCAGGACTCCTCCTTGTCCCATTCGAACCCTGCCAGGTACGGCTTGTCGAGCTCATCATCCGCCTATAGGTCGTCAGCACGATTGCTCGTTGCCGTCTTAGAAAAGAGGGGTTCCTTACTCTCTTCTTATATGCCTTGTGGATAGCATCCAAGGCGTCCTTTATTGTTACGCCCTTTAGGTTGCGTGCCGTTACCTCCATGCCGAGTGGGAAGTGCAGGTCAATCTTCTTGACTGGCGGATTGGACAGCGGGAGCTTGAGGATGTCCTTGTCCTCCACTGTCGAAGACGACGTGTTGATCTTCCTGCAACGGCCCAAGTTAGCCGTTAATCCGACAGTGAACACACCAGCAGCCACTACATGCCGGAAAGCTCGCCGATCTGGGCAGCGAGACTCACCATCCAGTCCGTTGGGTTTCCGGTGCGAGCTCCAGCTCAATCTTTTGTTCTTCTGTTACAACACACATCATATTAGCCGCGTCTCCCGAAACAACCGAGCTGTCCATTGCTCTCCAAGTGCGGGGTCGACACAGTGACGTACCAAGGTCCTTGACGTTGTACACGCCGGGCGCAGCGGCCGAGGATTGGCGGCGAGTCTTGTGCTCCTTGGGAGGGGACTGTGAGAGACCTCCGACAGCAGAGTCGACCTTGGTGAGCGGTTCCGTCATGATGGGCGAGTGGTTGTGGTTTGTGTGATCTAGGTGATCAAAAAGTTGCTTGGTTGTCTGGTGCAAGTAACAGCGTCAGCTATGAATCCTTCGTGCACCGGTACCGACAGCAAGCTTTTCCGACCCGGGAACGGGGGAGCTTTCATGCTTTGCCAATGAACAGGAGGGAAGGGGGTAGCTATTACCTAGTGATGAACAGGTGATGTCTGGAAGTGAGAAGGAAGGTTGGGGGAGGATGGGGATGGAGAGGGGATTAAGAAGGGAAGAGGAAGAGGGGGGGAGGAAGGGAAGAGGGAGGTGGATGGATGCGGCAGGGAGCCTGACCTGGCGGTGCCGGCCTAAGGAAAGGCGAGGAGAGACGAAGAGAGGGGTCGCAGTGCCATGTATTCCAAGTTCCTGTCCGCTGTGTTGAGGCGTGCGAGATACTTGGCGATGTACTGCGATACACTCAGGTACTCTATGTTCCGCCCGGGGGTGTTGGGTGAGGGTGAGGGCGAGGGTGTGCGGTGCAATGCTCGGCTCGGGAGGAGGTCGGGCCCAAGCAGAGAGAGAGAGAGAGAATGACAGGACGAGCTCCCTGTCCACTGGCTGTCCGCCCATTGAGGGCGTCCTGGGTTAGATTGTTGATGCATTACGGTTTCGTCAGACCGGGCGGGGTAACTGTCCATCGATGGCGGCGCGAGACGATCGCGTGACATGGGAAGCTCATGAGATACGGTGCAGCGTTTGTAAGGATGCGAGGATGCCAGGCTGGTGAGGAGCGCAGGGACAGAGTCGGAGGCACGGGCGGCAGCTGGCGGGTGGCCCGGGCTAGCAGAGTACCTACCTAGGTACTCTGTAGGGGGAGAGAGAAACGGAGATACATTTTACTGCGGTACACAGCCATGTCTGACCACTCCACAGCCAAGGACGAGGAGAACTTTCCCCCTCAACTGGGACAAAGTATCGGCCATCAATAACACCGTGTGAAGAGAGAGGGTGACGGATGGTTGCTGACTGAGATAGGAGGTCTCGGGAGGATGAGAGCAGCTCATGGTGGTCTGTCACCGGTACTGAGTGCCTAGGTACGCTGATCTGTCACTGACCAGTCGCTTCTAGTTGGCTAATTGTCCGAAACGGGAATGGTGCAGCGGGACCCCCAAGGACCAAAGGTTGGGCCATAACCCGCTTGAATGTCCCGACAGTGACACACGCGCGACACAGACCATGGCTATCTAGGTACCTTAGGTAGGCTAGTTACCTACGGGGTATGGACGGAGGCAAGCGTGATGCATGTATCGAGTACCTGCCTCGCTACCTACCTAACTACCCAGGTGCTCAGGTACCCAGGCTGCCAGGTTGTCTGGGGTAAAATCCGGGGAAGGAGCAAAACCTACTAGTAAAGGCAGAAAGAGGGAAAGAAAGACAGTAGCTTCCTGCAGACGCCTTACCGGTACGTACGTCTGCGGGCCCACTCCTCCCGTCTCATAGGTACAGAACATCGATTCTTCCTTCTTGACGATGCATCGACAGATTGTGTGTGTGTTTATCTGTGTGGGAGGCAACGGGTTCGCCTTGTGAGATCAACCTGCCGTTTCCCAATCTCTCTGCGAGATCCCGCGAGATGTCAAGCCTCAGGAACACCAACACCAACACCAACACCAACATGAACAGAAATAGGAACAGGAACAGGAACAGAACGTGGCAGGCAGAGCAATCACTGCCTGGCCACGGCAGCTGCGGCAGCGTGATGCCGTTCCCAGTGCCCACATAGGCGGGCAGGCGGGGTGAGGGGTCGCCGTGTGGCCGTTTAGTGGAACCACAAGTGACAAAACAGCCCATCCGTCACCTCACCTGATACAAGACGCACGACCGCCAATCCAAAGTGAGTCTCCGACCTTGCCGATGGTCGACCATCAAACAGTGAGACATGGCATGCTAGTACCGTGAGTCCTGGTCACACTGTCTTTGTTTTTGACTGATCGACTAGGACCACCACTGCGACTACCTGTACGAGTCTACCTACAGGTACGCAAGCTCGCAAGCTACGCTGTCGGTTGGAACTTGAGGGTGACACTCTCGCCAAACCATCGAAGCCGATGACGAAGCCTGGCCGATATCCAGTAAGTTGATTTGCCAGGCCACCTGGATACACTTTGATCGGCGCCCTCCTGTGGCATCCTACGATAGACTGGATTGGACTGGATTGGACTGGAACGACCCCGAGTCGCGTGAGTTTGGTCTGTCCAAGCTCTGCGCACCTCTCTTCTCCGCCCCCGCTCTCTAGAACATGTTGTTGGTGTTTGGTGTCCCTCGTGCTTCGTTCGCCCTCCCAATCCATCCTTCCCATCTCGATATCAATATAAGTGACCCATATTCCTACACCACACAGCTCGTCTCGTCGATTCCCCCATCGTTCTTCTTTATTGCTAGAATTTGCAGGATGTCTCCTCCCGCCCAGTATCATGCCCGCTGTTTGACGTCCGTCCTTCGATCGCCATCCACAGGGCTCGGTCCATCGTGACCTGCATCGCATTCCATGCTCGACTCGACGTTGACCCGTTTGACTGTTGACTGCAGCTAGGCGAAGAAGCATCAGCAGCATCCGCCATGTCGCCACGGTGTCCCACGATCGGTCCCACATTCACATTCCCGCGCCAGCTTACCTAGTGTCTCGTCCACGTCTCGCCCGTATCGGCCGCGTCCTCCTCCCTTACTCTACTCTACTCCTACATCCCCTACCACGTCCACATCCTCCGCGTCCACGCCACAGCCCGTGCCACAGCCCACATCCCCGCCGGCATTTCTCGCCTCCGCTTTCGTTTCCGCCCGTCCCGTTACGTGAAGACCCCACGCCTGCTCGGCGATGTCCGTTCGTTACGGCCTCGGTTTGCCTCGAGTTCACCAGCCGCCTCCAGTTCCACGCCAATTTCGGCATGCGTTAATGTGAAATGGTTCAATGAAAAGCAATTTCTCTACAAAAGTTTGACGCTCATGATTGACCTCGGTGAGTATGGGAGATCCCCCCTCTCCTCTAATCATGCAGTTGGATCACCGCCGTCCCGACCACACGCCAATTTCACTCCCTATATACACTGCAAATATTTCCAATCTACCCCCTACGACATTGTCGGCGGATGATTCGGCCTATTGCATTTCACTGCCACCGGTTGTCGACCCTGACGCCCCCGATTCCCCGATCTGCCCTAGTGGTCACCTCCTGATGGCGACCCTCCCCCCCCCGCATGACGAAGGTTCGGATAGCATGGCAATGGGCTTTCCGCGTACAGCCCAAACCAGATGTAGGCATTCGAACAATCCTAGTCAATCCATGCCTTCAGACTGGCTAACAGCGAGTGGCAGAGCGAAAATAAATGCTCTATTGGCCTTGGCCTCTGAGCTCGAATCGCGACACGACCCCTTTCCCATCCCCTTCCCCAAGACGAGTATCGGGAAACCGGAAACCGCCGACGAAGGACGGCTGCGAAGAAGGACACAGGAGGGGGGGGGGTTAGAATGGAGGAAACGAGGATTTGTGATGGAGTGATGGAAGCCCTCGACGCAGTGGACAGTGGTCGGTCAGTGGAGGAGTCTTTGCTCTGCATTGGGGAGCTTGGGCCTGTAATCAAAGAGGAGTCAGGACGGACAGTCAGCCGATCGATCACCCAGTGCGGGGTCATTGCTCGAGCTTAGCAGGCGCAGACAGCACCAGGCACATAATGGTCTGTGCATCTTGCTAGCTATCTTGTCCTACCTAAACCCCGCTTTGCTCCATCCGCTCCCCTTCGTCATGCAGTGTCAATTGGGATACCTCTACGGATACAGAGCACCTAACTGTAATGAATTTCCGTACAGTCTACAGAGCACCTACCTACCTAGGTAGGTACTCTACTTACTCAGGCACCCAGGCACCCAGGCACCCAGGCACCCAGGCACCCAGGTACACTGCTCTGCGCCCAGCTCTGCCACGGACTCTCACGGCCTGAAGTTTGATTCCGAGAACGACAGCGCTTCATCCAATCACTCCTCTTCCCGTGTTCGACTGACAATCCGTGACCATCCAATCGCACGATTTCTGCTCTTGCCGGGTGCGCTCTGGAACCCCTACACCGCCACTACTCCGCCGCGCCGCCGCACCGTCCCGTCTCGTCCCCGTTGCCGAGCCGCGCGCCGGCCGGAACTGACGCCGCCATGTCCTTCGTCACCGTCGCCGCGGCGACCTTGCCTAGCGTCCCTCTCGACTTCAAGGGAAATCGCGACAGGATCCTGGAGTCTATCCGGATCGCCAAGGAGCAGGGCGCAACCCTCAGGACCGGCCCGGAGCTGGAAATTCCCGGCTATGGCTGTCTCGACCATCATCTTGAAGGTAGCTACTTGGGCGCGGTCCTTTGGCAGGCGTTCGTTTGCATTTATGAGGCGACTTGGGCTGACGGCCTCATTTATTAGGAGATACCTTCCTCCACAGCTGGGAAGTGCTCGCCGATATCATCTCCGATCCTGTATGCAAGGATATGCTTATTGACTTGGGCATGGGCTGCCGTCATCGCAATGTCCGCTACAACTGTCGCGTTCTCTGCACCTACAAGCACATCTACCTCATCAGACCAAAGGTACTACCTACCCAGGCCTCTCGAGTCTCGCTTGGACCACCTCTGACCTCTCGCAGCAAAGCCTTGCCAACGACGGCCTATACCGCGAAGCCCGTCATTTCTCGGCGTGGACAAAACTCCGAGAGATAGAGACGTACTACCTGGAGGCCGTAGCCGCCAAGGTCACAGGCCAGAAGACAGTCCCCATCGGCGATATGATCCTCAGTACTCTCGACACTGCCGTGAGCTGTGAGACGTGCGAAGAGATGTTCTCGCCCTTGAACCCGTCGACATTCCTCGGACTTAACGGGGCCGAGATCATCCTCAACAGCAGCGCCAGCCACGCCGAGCTGCGGAAGCTGAAGACCCGTCTTGATCTCATATCGAATTCCACTCGAAAACTGGGCGGTATCTACGTGTATGCCAATGCGACTGGTGTCGATGGCGAGGCTCGTATGCTGGTGTGTCCCTGACCCGCCCCCCCTCCCTAAGAGCTTCTTCCTTGGCATGTGCTTAAGTGCTAACACAATCCAGTTTGACGGTTCAAGCATGGTGCTTGCCAACGGAAAGGTACTGGCTCAGTCCTCCCAATTCTCACTAAAGCCGGTAGAGGTCATCATTGCTACGGTTTCGGTCGAGGAAGTCCGGAGCTACCGCTCGAGCATCTCACGGAACTTCCAAGCCGCAGCCCAGCCCGATTTCCCCCGAGTCGAATGCGATCTGCGTTTGACAAGACCTGCTGACGAGGTGTATCTGTCGGACCATCTACGCATTGCCAAAGAGGTCGAGCTCAAGATCCTTGATCCCATGGAAGAGATCGCCATGGCCCAGGCAGTCTTCCTCTGGCAATACCTTTGCCGCACAAACTCCCCCGGGTACTTCCTTGCCCTGAGTGGCGGCTTGGACTCTTCAACAGTCGCGCTCTTCGTCTACAGCATGGCCAAGCTTGTGCTCCATTCCATCGATGCCGGGGAGATGTCAACTCTGGATGATCTTAGACGCGTCACCGGTGACAAGACGTTCATGCCTGAGACGCCACAGGAGGTTGTCTCCAGGTTGCTCCATACATGCTACATGGGCACGGTCAACAGCGGAGATGACACGAGATCAAGAGCCTCCCGGCTCGCGGCGGAGCTTGGTGCCTATCACTCTGATATCTCGATTGATGAGGCGGTGCAAGCTCACGAGGCCATCATCGAGAAGACGCTTAACTTCAAGCCCAGGTACGGGGTTGAAGGTGGCAGTCCAGCAGAGAATGTAAGTCTTCGGAATGGTGACCCATCATAGTTCTCTTTGGGTCACATAGTTGAGAATCCCCACTGATGCCATTTGCAGCTTGCGCGTCAGAACATCCAAGCAAGAAACCGCCTGGTCGTTCAGTACGAGCTAGCCCAACTTTCGACAACAGCGAGACAGCTCCCGCGAGCGGGGGCGGCACTTTTGGTGTTGGGCAGCGGAAACGTTGACGAGAATCTCCGTGGCTACTACACAAAGTAGTGAGTTGCTTCGCTTTGCTGATAGCTCGGGCCGGCTGCTTGACTAACTTGCTGCTCCAGCGACGCATCGTCAGCGGACATTGCCCCTCTTGGGAGCATCTCAAAGACCGACGCCAAGAGCTTTCAAGCCTGGGCCAAAGACCAATGGGACCTGCCTATCATGGCCGAGTTCCTTGAGGCGACGCCGTCGGCGGAGCTTCTTCCTCTATCCGCCGGAGTGCAGGACGACGAAGCAGACACGGAGATGGGCCTGACGTACAGGTGGGTGAAGATGGAATCCTGTGTCCGAGTGCTTTCACTGATGGTAGAACAGCGAACTGTCCGAGTTCGGTATCCTGAGAAAGGTACACAAGCTTGGCCCGTGGTCGACCTACCTGCAGCTCCTCGGAGACTGGAAGGAGAGACCAGGCTACGGCCCGCGGCAGATCGCCGAGCGGGTGAAGAGGTTCTTCCGTTTCTACTCCATCAACCGCCACAAGGCCGTCATTCTCACCCCTTCGCCGCATCTCTCGGCGTACAACCCGGACGACAACCGCCACGATCTCCGGCCGTTCTTGTACGTGGTCACGTGGCCATGGCAATTCGGCAAGATTGACGCGCACGCGCAGGAGCTCGAGAGCAAGATCGCGGACAGGGACAGACCAGCGGAATCTCAGTACAACGCGATCGACTAGGAGACGAGGCGCGAGAGACTGGATGACGCCAACAGGAGGATGGCAGGCTGAGATACCGCGCAACGTACTGGCGTCGGCTCAATTCAGTGGTATCAGACAACAATACACATCAAAGGCTTTGTGCCTTTGCTGCTCTTCTCTCTCATTTCTCTTTAGAGCATTTAAACTCACAGTCTGAATCTATTCTTACGATTGTGGATTCAGTTCTTGAGGGCGCGGTTGTTCGTGGTCACTGTCGTATACAAGAAATGATCATGGCTTTTCAACCTCCACTACATAACCAGCCACGGCAATTATCTTGTGTGATGACGACCGAGCTTAAAGTATCGTTAGAGGGTAAAAGAGTGGTGACATCCGCCCACGAACATGCCGCCTTGGAGGGTCTTGAAGTCCCCCCTACGGGTGATACGCGCGATGGCTCTAGAGCATTGAATTCTATCTCCTATTGGCGCATCTGATCGGGATTTCCGACCAATCTTCGGTCACACTGTCCGAGTCTGCATGCCTACTGTAGGTGCTGACTGGCAGCACATTTCAAGTCTCTCGCACAATGCGGCTACACATGTTGTCTATGGTCTGTGGACCTCCTGATCACGGATGCGGTGACAATGTACGGTGGGTAAAAACTCTGAGATTGCGAATGGCCTTGAACAGGTTCCATGAAACGCTGATTAGTGACTATCTGGCCATCCTCTCCATGAGCCGGAACTGAGACAGAGTTGCTAGTATAGTAATACCGGACTAGATTTGATGAGCTTGGTTCTAACCCTTGCATGCTGCATTGCTGTCGATGTGAACAACTTGCTCAGAACCTTGCCCGCCCATTCACATGATGACCGGACTAGTTATAACTGAATTTGGTATTTTGACTTTTATTCTTCTCGCGCTGGATAGGTCCTTTGAGTCGTCAGAGTGTCTGTTCGGTGACACCAGAACGTGTCGTCCGTCAATCAACGAGGGGGCCGCCCCCCTTTCAACCCAGCAAGTCTATCGCCAACTTCCGAACCACCACACAACCCTGAGCTCGTCCCAACCACACACACACAGACACTTAAAAAAGAGGCAAGCCCACCCCGTTTACTTCACAGACTCGCTTATCGGAAAGGCGTACTGGTCGTTGCGGTGCTGGTGCGTCGCGTCGAAGGCGTCGTGGCGGAAGACCAGCAGCCCCTGGCCGTTCCACGCCTGGGCGTACGCCATCTTGCCCATGACGTGGTGCGGGCGGAACTCGGCCAGGACGCGCAGCTCCCGGGCGCCGACGACGAGGTGCGCCGACCACCCGCCGCCGTCGGCGCCCCTCATGACGTACCGGCGCCCGTGGACCCAGCCGTGCCGTCCGAGGCTGTCGGGGCACGCGTCCGGCGTGATGCAGCCCGTCCCCGGGACGACGTTGCCCTCGGACATGTTCAGGCCCTCGCGCAGGAGGCGCGCGACGTCGTTGGCCTGGACGTAGAACAGGGCCTCCCACTCCATGCGGGAGCGGTCGTGTCCGATCTGGTGGTCGACGTCCGAGTAGTGTGCCAGGATCATGTTGTGGCAGACGGCCTGCGTGGTGGTGTTCTGGAGGCGAGATGCATCTCGGGGGTGTTTGCTCGCGCTGGAACCCATGATGGAGTGGGTGAAGGGGATGGACGCAAAATTCCTCTTGATTCGGTTGTTGGAGAGTTGCTTTGTGTCGTTGCTTCAGGGTCTGGGGCTTGACTCGTGGGAGTAAAGAGACCGAGTCGAAAACTTGAGATTCGAGAGGTGATGATGGCGCTGGGTGAAGTTGAGGCAGATTGCGAGTACTTTTGTAAAAAATCTGCGATACCTATCTCCGTAACATCAACCCATACCCAACCAGACTACGTTGCATAGTGTCGTGGATGGAACTTTAAACATGAAGTACGTTGTGGACCTCGCAAGCCGACAACCACAGATGTGTGAACTCAAAAGATGTCATTCCATCCATGTGATGAAGAATCGGCTGTGCCTTTTGCTTATTCTAAGACTACACCCATGGGGATCTTGATTCCTGTCTCCATAGATACCTCTCAATCGTTGCGTTGACCCACCATCGAGAAACTTATCTACTGGACCTGAAGAAGCCAACCGTCGCCTTCTTTGCCAAGTGCGCTGACACCGCCCCAGAAGATCAGGCTCTTCGCATCAGCGGCATCTGCGCCAAAGAAGCCTCGCGGACCAGGATGGGCCTTGCCCTCTGTCTTCACCTCCTCAGTCGCGACAAGCTCCACCTCGGCCCAGCTGAACTCGCCAGAGTCAATACGGGGGAGCTTTTCGCGGATGGCATCCTTCACGGCGGCCGCACTGAAGCCGTGGGTGGGTAGCTGCAGGGCCCATATGTCGCTGTAGAAGTCCTTCTCGGCGGAGGTGCTGTTCTCACCGAACGCGTAGAGGAGGTAGTGTCTGCCGACGCCGGTGTTGACGGGGACAAGTGCACCGCCCTCACGGGGGCGAGGGCCGGGAGTCAGAGGGTTTGTGGGGAAGTTGGCCGTCTTCCACTCCAGGGCGCCGGGCTTCTCGCGGTCTTGGGCGTTAGACTTGAGGTCGAGGTAGTGGATAGCGCCGCTCATGCTAGAGTCGGCTCCGATGGTGTAGAGAACGTTGTCGACTAGGGCGGCGGCGAGGGGGGCCTGGGGCGAGGGCGGCAGTTCCGTCCATGCCAGGGAATCGAAGTTGTACATCCAAGTCTCAGTAGACGGCTCTTGTCCGTTGGACGTGCGGCCGCCGTGCAGAACAAGGAAGTCCTGGGCCTCGTCGACGAAGATGTGGTGGTCGAACCTCGGCGTGAGGGTCTTTCCGATCTGACTTGCTCCCTCCATCTTGGTCCACTTCAAGCTGTCCGAGTCCCACAGCCAGAGACACGTCTCTTGGATGGGCTTGCCGCTGGCATCAGCGCCGCCTTGTATGATGACGAACTGGCCGCGGGCAGCGGCAGCGTGTCTTGAGCGCGGAGACGGCACATAAGTCTTGCCGGTCTCGGCATCCTGCATCGCGAACGCGGGATAGCAGGCATATGCCGCAACGGGCTCACTCTTGGTGATGGCGGGCAGAGAGAGGACGTGGAAGTCGGTAGAGCTCAGCTGACCTTCGGCCGTCTCGCCGCCAAAGACACACGCCTTGTGGTTGACGACAGTAACTGAGTGATGTGACCGTGCGAGAGCGCTATCAAACAGGGGTCAAAACGTGTTCACCGTGAGGGCGGGGATAGCACTGAAGCTTACGAGACGTCAAACGCGGGTGACTGGGTGGTGGCGACCTGAGATAGGGACGCCTTCAGTGGTTGAGTGGGTCGTGCGACGGCGACAGCGGCTCCTGCCTCAACACCTGTCGAGACAATCTGCTCGGCAACGAGAGCGCCCGCTGCGATTTCTGCCATTGTGACGTTTGCTAGGTGTCGTGTGAGAGTGTGTGTGTGTGTGTGTGAGGATGAGGCTTAAAAGTTGGGGTGTGTGGTGTGCTTGGTTGTGAGCTGCAGAGGTTCGTCTGAAGATGTGCCTCGCAAGAGATGGATGTGTGCTGCAAAAATGAGGTTCGTGTCGAAGTCGTTCTTTGCTTGGGTGTTGAAATGGTGATGCCCAACAAAATGTCAATAAAATGTGGTTATTGGTTGAGGGCTGGAGAGATGTTGATTCTGCTCCTCCCTCCTGCTGCTGCTGCTGCTGCTGCTGCAAGTGATTGTCAGGAACAACTGGGGAACGCTGAATGACGTAGCTCCGCCGTCGCTGCCTTTTGGCGTCCTGGTATGACGTCACGTGCTTGCGCTCGATCGTCCTTCCCCAGCATGGTATGGGGCTTTATAGTTATTGCCTGAGGAAGTGCAGGCAGTTTCAATAAGGGAATACCTAGGTACCCAAGACATCCGTGGAAACTGAGGATCGATGGACATGGGCTCAGACGTCAAGGAGTGTTCCGAATTGAAATGTTTTGCCCCGAGCCTGCCTCAGTTCCCTTACCCACATTTGAATGACTTCTAATATAGCTACCCTGTGTATACAAGTAAAAAGACCATGCAGATCATTACTGAAGGGAAATTATTTTTTAGTTAAATGATTAAGGACGCGCTGTGCGCTGCCACTTGCACTACCACTCACCGGACCGGGCCGTGTAGCCCCATCTCCGCCAAGTGGATCCCCCTCGACGGCCGGTCTCGCCGTCGACCCGGACGCCTTGACATTCGACTTGATGTACCTAAGCAATAGCTTTCTGTCGTTTCGTTGAATTCCGATCTTGAGCTTGGGGAGCATAATGATCGCCGACTCTTCCACTCCCATAAGTATGCCTTAGTGCCGATATGCTTCGTGAAAGCCAGTTCATCAACCGGCTTCTTATTGGCTGCCGCCAAAGACAGCCGAACATCACAAATTACAATTCCGAGATTGTCAGTGACCAGCTGGTTGCCTGATGACATAAGATGACAGGCTGCACCGCTCCAAATAACGTTTTGCGAAGATGGTGTTTTCTACATTGATTTAGTTTCATCTAAAGATAAGGGTCGTCCAAACCACCGCCGGGAAACCTGCTGATGGTCTGATCCGCATCCCAGCCAGTTTTGGGCAAAGGATGCGGAGCCGCCAACTACTTGTCTCTTCTCATTTATACCAGATCTGAGGTTGACTCCGAACTCCAACTCATGAGTAATTCATTTATATACACAATCAAAACATGCAAACGCTGACATTACATCATCAACGTCTCTTCAATCACAATTCACCCTCGACGAGCCTTTTTGGGCATTTTGCCAGGGCTCACATCACAAACCTGCTTTGGGGATGTTAGTGCGGTCTCATGGGAGCATCGCGATGCTTCGTTCCTGTACTGACCTTCCGACGGGCTTTGAACTCCGTGTAGAACCCCTCCCAAATATCTCTCGCCGAGCAGTCCTCCACCTCCCCCCTCATCACACACTTGGGCTGTGTCTTCTCGATGAGATCCGCCGGAGCCTTCAACCAAGGCTTGGGCCTCGGCCAGTCGGAGAAATGGATGAGCTTCGCTTCGTTGCTTGCAGCGACCGGATCCCAAACCTCTTGGTCGTTCCCGAGCCACCGATCGGTGTGGTCGCTGCTGAACGTACCCGTGAGCAGGACGTAGGGCCGGTGGGGGAGGAGCATGGCGCTCTCCTTGTACAGGTCGTCTACGACCTCCATGTCGTAGTCATTTGGTCCGGCACCGTCAATCTTTGCGGCGATACGAGCGAATTCGGACTCGCTTGGCGCAATGACCATGAGTTGGGAGTTGATCTTTGGCCTCTCCTCGGGCGGGAGCCAGTAGGCGCGTGTGGCGACGAAAGGGGTCGATGGGAGCAAGAAGAGCTCGTCCATGTGCTGCTGTAGAGTCGAGTCGGAGTCAATGGATAGTACACGTTGGTATTGGGTCTGATTGAATGACAGAAGCTTGGTGAAAGAGTCTGCCCATGTTGCTAGAAAGGGAGGGCGCATGTTAGCATGAACGATTGGATGGTCTGTGGCAATGTTGAGCTTGTCGACTTACGGTCCTGCCCCTTTCTATGCTGGACTTTTATTGGCACCAACTTGACTCCATATTCTTCGCGAGCACGGATGAGCAGCTTGGCCTCCTTGGTCTCGCCCTCGGTGGCATGAGGGTCCATCATACTGGAGGGGTATAGCAAGGCGCGATCTGGCTTGCTATTCAAGTGCTCCAGCCTTTCAAAGAACATGATGGAATTGCAGAGATAGAGTGCGTTGGTGGCATACTGAACGTATGCGAAGCGTGACCAGTCGACATCTTCTTGCTTGGTTGGAGGTTTCCCGACAGTCTCGGGTCCAATCTGGGATGCCGTCGAGATCGACGAGGTTCCGATGGCCGGTATCCGGTCAGATTTGCGGAAGACGACAGTGAACAGGAGCATTCCGAAGGCGGCGCTGGCCAACCACCGGAACCGTTTGGAGGCGATGAGCTCGCCAAGACTCGGCCGTTCCTTCGGACAAGTTAACCCGTGGATGATCTCGTCTTTGACCGGCACCTTGGCGTACGACCACCGGGGATGACAAAAATGAACAGCCATTGGGCGTTGAAAAAAAAAAAAGAGTAGGCCAGTACCCGGAGAAGGGATATTTTATCCAAATCACTCGCACAACTCGTGCCGGAGGGGAAGGGGGGACGGGGGGACGGGGGGGCCGGGAGAGAGAGAGAGGGGATACGGGTTATAAGTATAAGGACCTTGTGTACCTACAATACAATGCATGTGCGAATAGGCACGGCGTGATTGTGGGCGGGCGGTTGCTTACGGCCAGCGTGACAATGCATCCAACCGCCCCAAACGCAGGGGAACAATCGTCCAAGTGGAGGCGATGACAAGGGGGTTCGGGTTGGCATTTGAGTTGGGAAGGTCGTTACCAACGGGAGAAACAGATTCAACTGACGAGGCAAACGGCTGACGAGGCCTCGGCGCTTCGAGTGGTTGGACGATGGGGAAGCTTTCAACCCAGATCACCAACAGGCAAACTCACCATTACTCAAAAGGTGCGCGGACCTGTAGAGCATCTGCACTTAGTGTCTCGCAGGCATTATAAAGGTAGGTGAGTTTGATGGCCAGTCAGGAGGGCGATACTTCACAAGGGCATCGAACTTTAAGCGAGGAGCAACCCAATAACACCATGGGGCCATTTGGCCTCGCAGTTCTTCATCTGTCAAGGTGCCTCGGATCAAACTTTGACGAAAACGAAGCACGTTTTATCCAGCGAGTCGGGACTCGGCTGTACTGAATCTTTGAGGGCCTTTTGACCACCCAAGTCCTTCTGTATGACTTTTATCCCCCTTGCATACTGTCGAACAATGAACTGGGATGCCTGAGCCTGTTGGTCTTTTGGTCTTTTGGTCTTTGGGTCTTTGGGTCTCTTTGCCGGAACCAGAGCCGCCCGCTTGAGATTGCATATGGACTTGACCAATTACACGGGGTACCAACTGGACGGTTCAGCGCCAACAAAACCAGTGTTACCATTGGATTCTGCCTCCAGCACAACAGTGATTTGAACAGGGGGAAACGGCACTGCTGGTAACACCAATACCGCCTGGCTTGACGGTTCCAACAAACAGGATCGTCAACATTGGGAAGTTAAGACGCAAGGGATGAATCGGATGATGGGGTCCGTTTTTTCGCTGTGCTCGCCCGTCTCGCTTTCTCTCTTCTCTAGTCCGCTCCCCCCTGCCTTCCAACTTTGGTCTCTCTCGTTTTTGTCTTGCTTCGACTTTTACACAGAGTTGTTCTCAACACGTTGCAAGCAGCCCTCTATGGATGTTGATACCCGGCGTGGACGTCCGAATCCCCAACCCCAAAAAGAAGCGGAGATAAATCGTTCCGCTTCTTTCCATTCTTTGCGTCTTTTCGCATCTCGAAACCTTCGTTCAAGCCAAAGTTCCGACGCCCTTGCAAGCGAAATGATTAGGAGCAACCTTCGGCCCCGACGGACCATGGCAGGCAGTCGAGGTCATGCTCGGGGAAGACTCGAAAGTGGCATTGTACCCAGGACACATTTACCAGTCCTTCGTCATCGGCACCAACTACTGCAAATACAACACTTCCAACGGCTGTTACGCTTCCAAGGCTGGCACATATAATCGTGCCCAGGCTTTCCAAGATGGCACCGGTTCGACATCCCAGATTCAGTATCGACCGCCTGCGTATGACTGGATGGCCGGTATAGACATCCAAGGCGCCCTGCCGGAGTTTTGGGTCGACAGGATGGTGTTTGAATCACCGGGCGGGGACCAAAACACGGTTCACAACGCCAGCCTTACCCTCATCGAAAGCCAGATGCTTGCATATCCGAGCGGCAAATGGTACCCCGATTTTGCTGGATGTCTAGGTGTAGGCGCTCCAGACACCGTCGACATGTCGTTCAGTACACCGACGGATCCGGTCAACGCCAGCCTTGTCCCCGGAATGCTGTGGTTCAACAACAGGATTCCCTCAAACTCTTTCAGCATGCACATTGGATCCGTGGCTTCTCGCCTGGAGGGATCCCTCTGGTTTGGTGGCTACGACCGGAATCGACTGGTAGGGGACGTCCTGGTAGCAAACGAAGACTTCAACCGAAACCCAATCACCTTGAAAGACATCAGCATCGATGTCATCCAAGGATTCTCTCCGTTTGAATTCACAGACCAAGACGGACTCCTTGCGTCAGGAAACGACTCCATCAGCAATGGATTGCGTGTCACGATCGATGGGTGTGCTCCGTATCTTACCCTTCCAAGGTCCACTTGTGACAGCATTGCCTCCCACCTCCCTGTCACGTACGACGATGGTCTCGGCCTGTACCTGTGGAATATCGACTCCCCAAAGTACAGCCAGATTGTGACGTCAGCTTCGACGTTGTCTTTTACTTTTCTCGCCGACTCAAACACCAAAACTGTCACTATCCGCGTGCCTTTCACCCATCTCAACCTGACGCTTTCCGAGCCCCTCGTCGAATCACCAGTTCCATACTTTCCCTGCTTCACCGGTGGCAGAGGGTTGTTCAGTCTCGGGAGGGCCTTCTTGCAAGACGCATTCCTCGGCGCCAACTGGGGACAATCCAAATGGTGGCTCGCTCAAGCGCCCGGGCCCAACATTCAGCTTTCGCCAAGTGTTTCGACGATCGCCGAACAAGACACGGAGGTCAGAGCAGGCAACAACGACTGGAAAGAGTCTTGGAAAGGGGCATGGAAGGTTCTCACGGTCGACCAGGCCAACGGCACAACGCCAGTGGAACCTCCGGTCCAGACCGCAACTGGTACGCCCAGCGGGGGTTCCGGCGGCGAAAGTCAGGCAACGCCTGGGTTATCGACTGGAGCCAAGGCAGGCATCGGTGCTGGTGCAGCGGTGTTGGTTCTGGTGGTCATTGGCACAGTTTTCTTCTGCCGCCGCCGGCGGCGAGTATACCATCAAGAGGGGTCAGTTCGACATAGTGAACCGCCACAATACGAAGATAGCGACAGGCGCTTCCAATCCCAAATGGTTGCTGAGCCATACAAAGGCCCGGCGGAGGTTTACGGCTCATTTCCTATACAGACACAAGAGATCCCCGTCAGGAATGAATGGGCCCGGACAGACAGAACATCTAACGCTCGAGTAGAGTTGCCATAAGGAGGAAGGGGGTGGGCAGCGTGGCGCTTAATGAGGATTTGCGTGGAGCTTTCAACCTGTACAGCCTTCAACATGTGCAAATTTTATAGTCCTTCTAGATACATAACGATTGATGACAAGCGTTTAGTGCAGTGGACTTTTATTGCCAACTTTGGGGTGCCAGGAGAGCCTGCGTGACCTGACACAATGGAACACAAACTCCAAGGTCTTAGGATAAGTTACCAGGAAGGACAGATTCAACGAAGACCTGTGATCTTGTACTTGCACGGGAAAGACCAACCAGCCAAGCCTTGATGATGCGCAGGGGGCAAACTGTAAACACGCCCTACATGATTCCAACTAACAATATTTGGTCGTTTCGGTTGCCCTAAAGTTGTTCTCGCAGCGTTCCTCTGACTATTGCTTCCACTTCCTTCCGCCCCAATCATCTCCGCATGTGTTAGGTTAGGTTCCGGAAACCTTTGTACGGCATGCCTAAGTTCTAACAGCCGCATCTCGACGACCGTAGCGTTCCCTGCGCGTAGAAACATTACATACATCAAGCCAGAACCGTAGACACTAATCGAGATAGACGCCAGTAAGCTAAACAGCCTGAAGCTATTCGGTCAAAGATATGGCGGCAAAGTCGAAGGCCTCCAGGTCCACGCCAGGGAACTTTTTACGCGCAGCATTTAAGAACAAGTTCTAGTTTATGAACTTGCGCGATAAAATCTGGTTGATCAGCGTGTAATCTAGTTTATTTTGGTCTTTCAGGGCCCAGTCTCGAATGTAACGCCCAGGTTGTGCATGACGCAGCGCGTGAAGAGTCGCAGGAGAGGCACCTCCTTTCTGTTGCTTTCATCACAATCGTTTTGCCAAGAAGTATTGCTTCCTCCCGCAAGAGGTAGAACGAGATTATGAGGCGTCTGGGCATGGGCCGGGTCCTCAAGGACCTTACTGAGCCGGGCCGGCTTGCCACCTAAGAAGGCTTGCCCCAGCTCAGGGAGGGGCGGGTCCCCAACGATGGTCTTCAGGAAAGCCAACCATACATCTTTGGATTAAATACTGTCAGGGATGTCCAAGAGGCCGCGGCTGGGCCTTGAGCCGTCGTTGTTCTGACGTAGCACGTCAAGAGACATGGTGGCGGACCGGCTTTCTACGAGCGAGTGCCAGATTCTGTTCAAGTCAACGATGCTGCGCGGGGACTCGTTCTCGCTGGACGACCGCACCTTACAATACCTAGATGAAGAAACGTTTGCTTCTAGGGCGAATCACGACACCTTGACTGATGCAGAAACATGGACTGGCAGAGTGAGTAGAGATTGTGTCAGGCCTACACCAGCACTCCCGTTACCCCCCATTGTTCCCAGTGTTACACACAAGACTTGGGCCCGTACAGGAGCGTGACCAAGGGAACGATAAAGTACGCCCTTACTTATGGGGTTTCTCCATTCGCCGCAATACGGAGACATCGACAGCGAGTCCAATCTCCAATGGTAGCTGAGCCTTATAAAACTCCAGTGGGGTTTGCGGCCCAGCCCTGGGCAGACCAGAGAGGTTTGCGCTCAGAAAGACTGGTTCAGGACGAACAGAGCCTTCAAAGGCTTTCAAGTAGAGCCGTGATGATTGATGAATACCTACCTAGGCAGAGCATGCCAAGAGATGACTCCTACTAATTAGTGCCCGGCAATGGCTCCATGAGCGATGTTGGGCAACTGGTAGGGAGCGAGTCCACCAAAGTTCCTACGACTGCTGCCTGCATGCTTGGCTGCATGAGGAAAGGTTTCAGCTGAGAATGGCTGACTGAAGATGACTTTGTGCTTTGCCGTTTGTACAGTGTTTGCCAAATCTCTGCTCTTATTCCTTTTCCGTTCGATGTTGTGTGTATCTGCCTCGGTTGAAGAATATTATTTCGCCGCTTACTGACTGCAAGAAGCTGTTTATTCAGACGGAAATTCCAAAGCTCTTCATAACTGCAAGGCGGAAGTGACTCGCTGGAAGGTGTCGAGAGTCCTAAACAATGCAAAAATATGAAAGATGTGCGATGTTGCCTTTGTGGGACAGGGGCGGGAGGCTGGCTGCACAAGTTAATAAATCGAGGAATGGTCATTGGGCGCCAAATACGAGACGATGGCTGGTTTCTGCACCAACACTGAGCTTTCTGTGCCCTCCTTGACGACTTCTACATATGCTGATGACTTGGCTTCATTTCCGAGTTTTGAGAGGGTCTACGCCTGTGCTGAACTTGCTTGAAGTATTTTGCCATAGGCCTTGGTAATAGTTCGTTGGCCCGACCGCTCAGTTTGTCTGTAGTTGATTGTTCCCTCTACCTCTTCCAAGACCCCCTTTGAGACTTGGTATGAGAAATCTTACAGAATCTCAGCAAGAACTCTGATACCATGGGGTGGCAAGTTGAGGTCAGTAACAGTTCAAAGTTGGTGGTGAATGATCCCGCTCCACCTGATCATCATGACAACCCGGAGCTTTGTCCTCATTGCCGCGGATTACTGGCAATTTGGGTAGAGATTCGAATTCCAAAGGGATTCCTCTGACCACCCTGCGATGGGAACTTGGAGCGAAGAGTAAAGATGCGGGCGTAGCCATTGTGTTCGACCCGAAGTATCGCTGGGAATTAGGGGGTTTCCGCGTTCGGCCCATAATTAATGGCCACTGGCCAGAGCTGCATAGCATCATGCCAGAACGGTACGAGCTTCACACGATATTTGCCGACTTTTGATCTTTAGGTCTTGGGTATATGCAAAGTACGGAGAATTACAATTGGATAGAATTTAATAGGATGGGTAACAATACTGGATAGAGTACAGTTTGCCTGCTGATGCCGGTCTCGCCCGGTATAGCAGGTCCGATCCCGGGACCGGAGCACACCGGAACAGCGGCGCCGAGACAAATTTCCATATACCCGATTCGGCTACGGGTCCGACTACCGACCGACTGCCTGGTTGCGCTACGGAGAACACGATCGGAGGATGACTTGGCCGTCCATCCGGCACTAGTGGGAGCTAGGTCCCGGCACTGAGGCCGCCTTATTAATAGCCTCTACTCCCCACCCCATCCTCACCATCTCTTGTCATCCCGTTATCTTTTCATCTCGAGGATCACAGCTGCAAGGGTCAGCGCTTCAGGATAGGACCAGATGACACACTCCCTCTCAGAGCGCTTAAAATTTCCGAAAGGCAAAGAGGAGGGACCATCTGACGCTGACATTCTGTGCGGAATCCGGATTGCGGGGTCACACACACGAGTCGGCACCGGGGGATTGCGTGCTCGATGGCCCAGATAGCAACATCGCAACCACGATTGCTAATCAGCGGCGTCCTCGAGCGTCGAAGGCGTCTCTGGTGCACATCCCACCATTGAAGTGTGCAGTCGTTCCATATCAATGGCGTCATCCCCCTCCCTCCCTCCCTCAGGACCTGACGCCTTCATCTTTCCGTCCCGTGTGCTGCTGAACGCCAATGGTCTGCCGATGTGTCGAATCTGTGGCCGGAACCGCATCGGCCGGGCTTGCTAGGAAGAGGGGGGGGGGGGGGGCGCGGGGGCAACGCAATCGAATCCTTGCCAGCATGCAATCATGGTGTACCTATGAGGCCCCCCCGCATCGGATAGACTCCGACGTCGATGGCTTTGGGAGGGGGGTACCTAGTCTATATAAGCCGAGAGACGTACGTAGCGTTGGACATCTCCATGTGTGGTGGACTTGTGCGTACGAGTAGCTTAAACTTGAAACCGGGCATCCCAAGAGAAGAACAAAATTCAGACAAAATGGCACCCTCAGCAACAGCAACCGCAACTGTGACCGACCCGGTCAACCTCCCGGTGAATAACCTCCGTCTGTACGCCGACGGCTCCGGTGACTACAAGGAGCTCTCGCCTACCACGTACGACAAGGACGCCGAGGCGAAGGGAGGAGACGGCCACGAGGGCGCAAAGGTTGGTTGTGCTTCTGTTCCCACAAGTGGTTTCTTTGATCCGGTAATTCTGTGAAACTGACTTTCTCTCGCTCAACAACGTAGTACCCTCACTACCTTCCCACGTGGAACCCCGAGCAACAATACCCTCCCCTGGAGCCTTTCCAGCACTACGAGCACGGAAAGGATGCGGACCCCAGCTACCCGGACCTCCTCCTCAAGGAGGCCCAGGTGACGGACCTGACGCCCTCGATCGGCACGGAGGTCAGGGGCGTCCAGCTCAGCCAGCTCAGCGGCGCCGGGCGCGACCAGCTCGCCCGCTTCGTGGCGGAGCGCAAGGTCGTCGCCTTCCGCGCGCAGGACTTTGCCGACCTGCCCATCGACAAGGCGCTCGAGTTCGGCGGCTACTTTGGCCGCCACCACATCCACCCGACCTCCGGGTCGCCCGAGAACTTCCCCGAGGTCCACCTCGTCCACCGCGCCGCGGGCGACAGGTCGGCCGAGGCGTTCTTCGCCACGAGGACGAGCTCCATCGCCTGGCACTCGGACGTCTCGTACGAGCAGCAGCCCCCCGGGACGACGTTCCTGTACATCCTCGACAAGCCCGAGACGGGGGGCGACACGCTCTTCTGCAACGCCGCCGAGGCGTACAACAGGCTCAGCCCGCTCTTCCGGGAGAGGCTGCACGGCCTGCAGGCCGTCCACTCCGGCATCGAACAGGTCGCGGCGTCGGTCAAGAAGGGCAGCATCAAGCGCCGCGAGCCGGTTGCCAACGTCCACCCCATCGTCCGCTCGCACCCCGTGACGGGAGAGAAGGCCCTCTTCGTCAACCCCCAGTGTGAGTTCATGCCCCAACCCCTGTTGTAAACCAAGCCTGGACAACTCCCGAGTCCTGACCAACTCTTTCCAGTCACCCGTGAGATCGTTGGCCTGAAGAAGGAAGAGTCGGACGCCCTGCTCAAGTTCCTCTACGAGCACATTGCGTGGGGCGCCGATTTCCACGCCCGCGTCAAGTGGGAGGAGGGCACCGTCGTCGTCTGGGACAACCGCGTTACTCAGCACTCTGCCCTGATTGACTGGAACAACGGGTCACGGAGGCACTTGGCCAGAATCACGCCGCAGGCTGAAAGGCCGTACGAGACCCCCTTCAAGGGTTGAGAGGGCGGGTGGCTAGGACGGGAATGTTGTGGGATGGGAGCGCATGTACATCAAAGGCCTGTTGAGGTAGTGAAGTCGGTGCCCAAGAAGGGCGCCCCGAGCAGTTGTGGAAAGCTGCAAAAATATAGAACCAGTCCAGATAGAGTACTGGTGTTATGAATGCCAAATTGTTACGAATTGCAAACCGAGACTAAATAACGGGTTATGCCCGCTGCAAGGGGAGCTTTTCATGGTCGTTTGTTTTGTTGTTTGCGGCCCATGGTTTCCTTCTGGCCGAGGGTTGACGACGCCGGCGACTTGATCTGTTTGTGTGACATATTCGACGGGTTTAAACTTGTAGAGTCTTCAGAAACACAACGACCTATCCCTCGCGCCTCGGCTAGTGTGGGTTTCTTTCCCTTTCCGAGAACAGACTCGGGCTTCGTTCATCGCGCGGTGGATCAACGTTTAACCAAGATCGATGATGGTTACAAACTGAGTTTCTCCTATCTTTCTTCTGTTCGCCTATAGGGCCCAGTACAGATACACACACCCACTTTAGGCTTGGAAAGATAAGCCCAAAGAGCATCTGAACGATGAGTAAAGTGAGTGAATGTTTGGATGGACGAATGCCTTGGCATATGTGTTTCGCGATCAATTCCAAGAGGCTAGCTAGGCACTCCGGCGCGGGTTGCCTTTGGGACGCTGTTATGTGATTGGCCAATTGTCTCTCCATCAACCGGCCCCAAAGGTCTGTCGCAATGGCATGGCTGCCATCACGCCATGGCTACTACCCCAAGCTCCCAAGCCTCTGTGCCTCTTTCGTTAACAACTCCACAGTCGTGTAGGTGTTGATGCCCGTCCCGAAAACCGCCAGAGCCAGACTAGAGGTGGAAATGGATCGTCCCTCACCATTGAACTCACTATCCACACACGGCAATTGACTCGCCATCTTACGGCATTGCGCAGATTTCCCCAGTTCGGCATCCTGACCTCCCCCCCCGCCCCCCTCGAGCACTTCTCTCTCCCCGATCCCGCCCTTCTTGAATTTACTATGTAGGCGGGATTCCTCCCGTCTGGCGTAGGTAGTACTAGACCTTTCTTATTGGGCTTGGCTTGATTTCCCAAGGTCGGTTACGACCTCTAGAGACTAGCGCACACCGCCAATGGCGAAGATTGCCGCTGCCCAGCTCTCGACGACGACATCAAACATGGCCCGGGGGCCATTATGGATCACACCCCCCACGCTATACAACACGACTCGCTGAGCTGTTGACGGGCAGCGCAATACATTGCAGCAATTGCACCATAGATAAGAGGGTTGATTTGTTGAAAAGGGGGGGACGACCTGAATATGAGGTGATCGCTTCGGCCCATCACGACAACGAGAAGGGTTTTCTTTCTTTCGTCGTCTCGATCGCTACCCCCCCATGTCCTTCAACGTCGGGAGGGGAGGGGAACAGTGGGATGGATCGGGCTTGGGTCCAATACCCAGATTACCGGGACCGCGGAGGGAATGTATAAAGGTTCCTGCATCTCCGCGGACCGGACCTTGTTTGCCGGCTACGTACGCAATCGTGATGCTGTCAGTGAAGCCGTAAAACAGTTTCCAAAGGAGATCTCGCTGCTTACGGGGCGTGACTGACTGACAAACTGGTGGTTCTCAGCTGAAGCGTTTTGCAAGACTTACGCATCCAGCCATGGCCTCGAACGGAGTCGGGGGCCCTTTCAAGGAGCCGAGCAAAGAGGTCGACGCGACGAAGGTGCAGGCCTCAACGGACACGCCGGCCTCGTCGCTGCGGGAGCAGGTCACCCAGCAGTACGGCTCTACGGACGAGCATGTCTTCTCGGACCCCAGCGTCGCCGACCACTGGCGCAAGGTGTACGAGAAGGCCCAGTACGAGAACCGCCATCGCTTCGACCCGAGTTACCAATGGTCGGCCGAGGACGAGAAGAAGCTGGTCAGAAAGGTACGACGATGCCCGCCGGCCCGCCGTGTTTCCGCGAGTGGGACGAGTTCCTTTTATACTACCCACGTATGGTGTCGAGCGGGAACTAACTCTTAATTGACGCGACTTTAGATCGACAAGAGGATCATGGTGTGGGCTTGGGTTCGTACACACCGTCACACGCCCCCCCTCTCCCCCTTTCCCATTGACGGGATTTGAGCTGGCAAGTAAGTGGCTGATTGGTGTGGTGTTCCAGGTCATGTTCTGCGCTCTCGACCTTCACCGTCGAAATATCAATCGGGCGATTTCCGACAACATGGTGAGGAGAGACGTCCACGGAAGACGACTACGGCCGACGAATGACTGACGATGGAAACGGAAAAGCTTCCCGAACTAGGAATGACCACGAACGACTTCAACTACGGGCAGACGGTCAGTTCCCTTCCTCTTCCTTACCGCCTCGATGGGTGTGGTGTTGATAGGCTCACACGTGGGGGGTGTAGATTTTCCTGCTGTCGTTCCTCGCCGCGGAGTTGCCCAGCGGCCTGATCAGTAAGAAACTCGGGGCTGATATTTGGATACCTGGAATTATGGTAGGCTGGTCTATCACGGCCGGCTGTCAGGCGTTTCTGTCGAATCGCGCTGGGTTCTACGCCGTCAAGGCTCTGCTTGGTCTTTTGATGGGTGGCTTCATTCCGTGAGTTTTCTTTTTTGTTCTTTTTTATGGTGTGGAGGTGATGAGAGAAGCTGGGGTGCTCCGCCGGACGCCAGACGGCACCAAGTGCCAGGCGAGACGTGCTCTTCTTTGCTGACCACCCGCCGGCTGCAGTGACATCGTCCTTTGGCTCACGTACTTTTACAAGTCCAACGAGCTGCCGCTGAGACTCGCGTGGTTCTGGACCGCCCTGAGCACCGTCAACATTGTGGGATCCCTGGTGGCTGCCGGTGTGCTCCAGATGCGAGGCGTGGCGGGATGGGCCGGATGGAGATGGCTGTGAGTCCCCCCTCCCTTCCCTTCACCCACATCACCATGACAAGGGACCCGCCCGGGGAGGATGGTGATTGTGGTGTACGACGCTTGGGGCTAACATGGTCGTCTGACTAGCTTCCTTCTCGAGGGAATCGCGACCCTCATTATCGGCATCTTTTCGTGGGGCCTCATGCCTCCCGGCCCCACGCAGACCAAGAACTGGTTCCGGGGTAAGGAGGGGTGGTTTACCGACCACGAGGAGCTCATCATAGTGAACCGTCTCCTGCGGGACGATCCAAGCAAGGGTGACATGCATAACAGGTACGACTCACACACTAGATCCCCTTGTTTTTTCCCTCTCCGGAGTCCGGCACGCCATGACAAGCAAGAGCTGATCCCCCCGAGCAGAGAAGCCGTCGGGCTGTCCCTCCTCTTCAAGGCGGTCAAGGACTGGGAGCAGTGGCCTCTGTACCTGATCGGCCTGACGACGTACATCCCGCCCTCGCCGCCCAACACGTACCTGTCCTACATCCTGCGGCGTCTGGGGTTCTCGACGTTCCAGGCGAACCTCCTCGCGATCCCCTCGCAGTTCCTCTTCGCCGTCAACCTGCTGATCATCTCGTGGGTGTCCGGACGCGTCAAGGAGCGGGCCATCGTGTCGTCCATCTCGAACTGGTGGATCTTGCCGTGGCTCGTGGCGCTCGTGGCGCTGCCGTCGTCGGCCAGCACCTGGGCCAGGTACGCAATCCTGACGGGCCTCCTGAGCTACCCGTACTGCCACGCCATCCTCGTGGGGTGGAACGCCAAGAACAGCAACGCGGTGCGCACGCGCGCCGTCAGCGCCGCCCTGTACAACATGTTCGTGCAGGCGGGCAACATCGCGGCGTCCAACATCTACCGCGACGACGACCAGCCGCTGTACCGACGCGGGAACAAGATCCTGCTGGCCATTTGCTGCTTCAACATTGTGCTCTTCTACTTCGTCAAGGCCTTTTACATCTGGCGCAACAAGGTGCGCGACAGGCGCTGGAACGCCATGACCAAGGAGCAGCAGGAGGACTACGTCCTCAACACCACCGACGAGGGACAACAGAGGCTGGACTTCCGGTTCGCTCACTAAGATGTCAAGCCATTGGCGCAAAGAGAATCGAGGCCTTCAGTGTTGGACGCAGAGGTCGTCGAAACGCGTCAATGTCAACCAGAAGGATCCAAGCTGCCCTCACAGCTGAGTGTTCTTTCTTGCCATCTCCGATGCGCATCGTCGTCGGGCCTCACGGAGAGGGCATCATATGTAGAATGATAATAGACCAAGTGATTGGATGCTTAAGCCCTTTTTCGATTGTCGATTGTGCAGCATGAGTACTGTTGACGCACGCATCGTGAGGTTGATCTGGGGGGTGGAAGAATCACAAGAATGAACAACACGGTACTGCCGAATGACGATTGTCATTGACCGGATTACATAAGCAATATCATTATATCGGACTGTATCAGATAAGATGATAAGGATAAGATATGACAAGACGACGAACTTGCACGATAACCGACCGCCCTTACCTACCTACCTAAGGTAGGTAGCTCCTAAGGTACCTAGGT
>PJEX01000077.1:51222-64650 GCA_005350895.1 Colletotrichum tanaceti
CCCCCCCCCCCCCCCCCCCAAAGAGACCTGCAAGCACACGCACGTCGACGAAGGTAGGCAAACAGACAATCAAGTGAACCGACAGCCGTGCCAAAAAAAAAAAAAAAGATATTTCTTTCTCTCTCCTTTTCTTTCCCCTAGAAACCACGAAAAACTTGCCCAACAAGTTCAGACACCTGCAGCCACACACGTATCTCGCTGTGGCTGAATCAGAAACGCACAATAACTGAAGCCAGAGAAGGACGGGTGGGAAAAAGAAAAAAAGAAGAAGAAGAAAGTGTCTGAAATACTGCCTGCGCACACACAACACCTCAGGCCCCTCCATCCCCCCCTCCCGACCACCGCGATCAAACGCGATCCGCGCACAGCAAGATATGACTCCCCCCCCCCCCCGGAACGGAAGAGAGGGCAGGCACTTCTCCTCACACGCCCATCTGCTGGAGGGTTTTATAAAGGCCCGTCGGAAGACGACATCCGACGCGGCTGAGTCGGCCTAGACATCCAAGAAGGGGGGAGGGGAAGGCGGCGGGCGGCGTCGAGACAAGATCAGACTCTGGACGCGATCCAGCCGGACAGCGTGCCCTCCCCTCTCCCCCCCCCATTGGACCCTGGTTGTGCTAAGCTCTCTTCCGACCGGGATTCTCTCCTCACATGTCTCCAGCGTCTCGATCCACCCTCTCGACGCGACCTGCCATGGCCCATCAGAAAACATTCCAGCGCGACGGCCAGCCGAGCCGGATCTCGCTGGATAAAGGAATGCATGGTGACTCTGGCCCCTCCGTCCTGCCGCGAGACACGCGAACACCCCCCCCCTCCGAAGGACGGGTTGCCCAGGTCGTGGCCGCCCACCCGTTACACAATCCGTCGCGAGTGCCAGTCGACAACACAAAGAGGACAACGTTTGAAATCGATGACCGGCGTGCAGTACATGACTTGAGTAAGCAGCAAGGTCCGTCGGTCGGCCCTAATCCTTCACTTCCCAGAGACCCAGAACCGACCATGCTCCCTCCCCCCCCCCGTCTCCGCCCAACCCATTAAACCACCCTCCCCCCCACCGCCCGCGTGATGTTGCGCATCGTGAACCCCAGCCGCATAAGCAGGGGGAGAGGGGAGGGGGCTGGTCGCCCTCGTAGAGCATGACCTCATAACTAGGCCACGTCTCGCGAGCCAACATGCAACCGCAACTGCGGTGGCTAGGGACCATCATCCTGCACGGACGGGACAGACATCTAGTTAGCGGCGTTCATCCTCATCGTTCGTGGGCGGAAGGAAGGGCGATCGATAGGCGAGCCGCGTGGAACGACATCTCGTTCATGTCAGCCGCTGGGCCCGACAAAGTCTTACAGGATTGGGGTCCGGCGATTCCCCTCCGACATGTCCACAATCTATCAAGGTCACAGGACGCAACGTTGGTTGAATAATACTGGTTTGTTTTCGGCAACTACTCTACGGCTCCCTTCGTCCACGGAGCCTACAACAAGCAAAGGAAGGGGGTATATCCAGCTCCTCCATCATCTTCCTGCCCGAGAAGAAAAGAAAAGAAAAGTGTGTACGACTTTGCAATAATAGTCAAGTCGTGTGAACCGGTTGTAATCGATGCGCCTCCAGTGCGGTCGAGAGGGAGATAATACAGTCCCACAGCAAAAACAGAAACATAGACCAAATCCCGCGTCCGTCTAGATAGTTCGAACAAGAAGCAAATCAACGCTGCGTCCTCGCAGGTCGATGACGGTATTAAACAGAAAACAAGAAAGCTGGCTCCCTGTTGTGCGCAGCTGCAAGGGCGTGGCAAGGCCTCAAAATTGGGCGCCGAGCTCTTTAAAAACAAAAACATTCCCAACATGCGCGCGCGCTGCGTCTTTCCATGACTGAGCCTTGGCCCAATCTCCCGTAATGATCATTTGCAACCAAAGCATGCTTTTTGAGGTCCGTCCCTACAACACATAAGGTCGATGATGCAGTGCGTTCGTTCGTTCGTAGTCGTTCTCGTCCCCGTGGAGGTTCGGGGTCCGTGGTATCTTGGGTATCGCAAAGAAATTCCCTTGTAGTGTATCCTCGATGCATAATAGCTCGCGCCGGATTCTGTGTACGGTGATGGCGAATTGAGAGATAGAGAGCCCCGAGTCCGCGGTGTGTAGTGTTAGATGGAATAGGAAAAACTCCCTGGGAAAATGAGATCCGGACAACAGATTCCTAATCGTACAATCGGCAACACTTCCCTCTGTCGGTTCGACTTAGGGTTTCCTTTTTTTTTTGGTTATTGGTTTGGTGAAGGTAGTAGGTGGCTCTCCGAGTGGCAGTCCGCGGGCAGTCCATGGTAATCAAGATCCATCCAGGGTATGACAGGAGACAATAGAAGACCAGGCAAAGTTTCCAAAGGATAAATGTCCACGGTCTGTGGTCCGTGGTCCGTCCTACTGCGTCGGGTTGCGCAGGATGTCCTCACAGTTGGCATCGAACCTGAGGTTGAAGAGACGAACACCCTGCATGAAACGCTCAGTCTTGTCCAGCTCACGCTCGCGACCGAAGAGCGTCTCGACGAACTCGACGCCAGCGTTTTTGCCAAGCTGGGCGTTGCCCTTCTTGCTAGCAGCCTTGAGCATGGGGGACTCGCACGTCTTCAGGAGCTTGCGAAGCTTGTCAGTGAGGCGCTCGCCAGAGTCAATAAAGTCGTCGATGAGTTCTCTGTTCTCAGCGCTGCGGACGCGGTCGACAACCTCCTCGGCGCGCTTGACCTTGCCAGCCAGCTGGATCAGTAGGAGCCAGAGTTCACCTGCCACATCGGAGATGGGGGTGGCGGGCCCGTGGTGGTAGACGGTCCAGTCGTAGATCCACTTTCCCAGAGAGTTAGAGTCAAAGACGCTGCCAAGCAGGAGAATGGGCTCCTCGGTGGGGTCCCAGTTCTTGAGGGAGTAACCAGGGGGGATCTTGTGCTTCTTGGCGTCCAGCTCGGTCGCCTGGCGGGCCGGAGCGGGCTTCTTGGTGTGGGAGCTGGCCGGGCGCGTGGTGGATGGCCGTTGGGGCACCGAGGCCGAGGACCTGCGAGCATGGGTGTTGGCCGAAGGACGCGGAGGACGTGAGTCATAGGGCAGGGGATCGCGCTCAATGTAGGTGAATCCGCTCTGTGAGGGATAGTGGTAATCAGTGGCATATCCTCTCCGGGCGTCTTCATAGTAATAAGTGTCTTGAACAGGATGCCTCTGGGTCCTCTGGCGCAACGACCGGGCCGGCAGCACGTAGGTACGGCCATCCATCTCGAAGATCTCGTCCTCGTCGGATTCTCCGTGGGGCGTCGAGGCCCGTACATAAACATAGGAAGATCGGCGCTCGCGCTTGGGTTGCGACGGAGTGGCCCATGAATGCTTGCTCGAATGATGACCACTACTCACATTTGCCGTGGCATAGTAGCCATCGCTCGTGTATCGAGGCGACGCCGTCGGCGGACGGGGACTGGATTCGCTGAAGCCGGTGCTGGCGTTGCGGAAGTGGGCGCGGGTGGCCGGTCGTTGGGGGGTGGTGCCGGGGTAGTAGTAAGACGAGGGGCCTCTCGGTGACGGAGTTGGCGTGGCCGACTGGTATCGGTTGTAGTAATACTCGTCCCCAGCAGTTGACCCGGTGTAGGGGGAAGGGTAGTTTGCCATGGCGACTGATGAGGTGTTTCTTGCGACGTATCTCTGGGGCGTCCGCTTGGATCTCTTCTTCTTTTTCTTCTTCTGTCTTCTCTAGCAGCTTCCTCTGCTAGCTTTCGCGTCTCCCCCCAAAATGTCGTCGTTCTTGTCGAGGAATGTTGGTAGCCTGCAGATCTCTGAAGCCAAGGCCAGGGGTGTCGTGCCGATGTCGAGGCACGAAGGAAGGTGAATCAAGTCACCTTGGTATGCGGTCGGAAGATGGAGGAGAGGGAGTATGTCTTCTGTAGCCGAACATGACCAGGTTTGATATACCACTACTGCAGGTTACCCTCGCTGACCAAGGATAGTAGATTCCAGATTACCGAGCGCCAAAAGAAGCTTCTCGACGTCGGTGGCGTGAATGGATAGTGGAAGATGCTGGGGGCTTCCGGAAAATGCTGGCCAGCTCGAGAAATATATGCCGTTCTTTGTGATTGGGCTTGAGTGGTTGATTGGGAGCCGAGGCTGGGTTGGGCCGTGAAGAAATAATAATTGTAATCGATTGGCAAAAGCCAAAAACATGAGAAAGCGAGGAGAAGGTCTATGGGAGGTGGTGAGGGCGGCGGCCTATTTAATTTCACTGCGTGTGCCCAGTTTTGTGGGAGAAGGGGGAGGGGGCGCTCGTGAGAGAGAAGCGGTACGAGGTAGACCAAGAGAGGGGGGGGGTGGGTTGCAGTGTGCCCAGGTGGTAATGACTGCACCACCGGTGGATGATGGTAGCGGTACGTACCTAGGTAGTAGTTGAGGTGTTGTACTTCTTGCAGGGGTGGCTAATGTGGGCCGAAAATCAGAGGAACCTGGTCCCTGTACCACATACAGGGGTTATGCCTTAGCCTGTGAGTACACGAAAGTGGACCCCCGTCTAGGTAGGTACCTTAGCTCAGTCCACTTCGGAGAGGGAACACGGACTACGAGTTCCTAGTAGGGGTGTGGTGATAGTATCTCAGAGTTCAAGTACTTGCGCAAAGTACCTCCATCCCTCTCTGTGTGCATTCTCTCCCTTTCTCTGCAGTTACTCACCCCCCCTTGGAAGGCTGGCTGGTGGTGTGTTTGTCAGATCAGAGATGGGAAAACAGGGAGGAATGCAGATGCTGAATAAACCACTGATATTTCCCAGTGTCCACCACCACCACCCGCCAGCCACACATTCAGCACACCGTGTCTATCCCTCTTTTGAGACTTAATTACATACTATGTAGTAGCTAGTAGCAGTCAGTTGGGGCCTCTCACAATGCAGATTGCGCTCACTACTGTCCCGACTCTTGGTGGAAGGCCGACCCAATCCAAGGGTCGTCTTCAGGACTCGCCCTCTCGTTCGTGCGTTGCTGTAAGTCTAGCGAAAGCAAGCCAGCGACTCAGAGTCTCAGACCGTCCTTGAGTCCGTGGTTCAGCCAGCTGTCGCGACGCACCAGTGCGCAGTCTACCGCGGACGTTTTTTTCTCCGCCGGACGATGATGATAACTCTAGTCCGTCGCGCTCCCGGTCTGGAGGGGAGGATCCAGTCGGGCGTGTCGATGTCGATGTCAATCACTGTCGTGTAGCGTAATCATGGCACTGCTGCGGACTCGACAGAATCCCTAATCCCCTGAAAATAGACACAATAAAAACACCGTAAAGCCACGTCCGTGTCAATGGAAAGAAAAGGAAAAGGGGTGGCAGTGAAGAATGCACCTCGTCATCGCCCTGGCCGTTTTTGTTTGCCTGCACTACAACCTCAGACAGACCCCGACGTTGGGCACCTAGGTGTTCGGATCTGGACCCCTTTGATTGCTTTTTTTGATTGTTCGAGCCACCGCGAGTCGCAACGCCCGCACACAAACTTCCTTTCCTCTCCTGGCCGCCATACACGACTCCCGTCATGGCTCCCTCCTAACCCCAACCTTCCGCTTTGGTGTTCGGCCGAGAGTGGCATCAGAATGATTGGGCAGTCCAGCGAGACACACACGGTAATGGGTGTTCGTTTTCACACCTCGACGCTGAAATTGCCTACTCCCGTGTCCAAAATCCCGTCACCGCCTGCGTTGGTCATACAACCGCCCTCACGGCCGGGGGGACGTTAAGCACCCTGGTCCTCGCAGAAGCGCAATGCCCTGTCGTTTCAATGAGTCGACACCGACGTCCGTGAGGTCCCGGGCTGGTTGTTCGGGTTCTTAGTCGCCGGGCGCCAGTTTCTCGTGGGAAGCAAAGAGCAGGGAAGAAAAGAAGGAAGAAGTCCTGGTCCTTGTGCTTGACCACGCTGCCGTGTGGGCGAATTTGAATTTGCCGGCAACGGGTAAGCGAAATTGGGCCCTCGCACGAACCGACGCGGGAATTTGGAAATTTGGAGATGGCTTCCACCACAACCACCACCACCACCACAAATAGTACCACGTCTCCAACGGTGACCGAATTGTCAGCGGCATCTCACCGGGCGTGTTGTGCCGCTAGCGAGAGCGTCCAGGTGAAAAATTTTCTCGTTCCCCTGGCGTAACGTGGCTGGCCGCTGTCTAGCTCTGGTGTGCAGCGTGCTTGACCACCCAACACGGGGGCTTGCGAGTGATGGGATTCCTGAGGGTGAATCACACCGTGACAAGGACTCGAGGTGAAGGCGAAGACCTCGTACCGAGACAAACACCCGAGTCCGTCCATCCAACCGATGACGAGCCGAGAGGGTCCGGCAAAAGTCAAATGCGAGGTGCTGGCATGAAGATGATTTCGTCGTCAACTGCCGTAATGTAGATGAAATTCCTGGGGCAACGATTGGGTCGCAACACTATTGTATTTGCTGTATTCTAGCCAGTAGGCGCCTTAGCAAAGAGAATCTAAAATGCACCTCGGTGTGAGGTCTGAGGAAAAGAGAGAGAGTGTGAGCGTTACTGGCCTCGGGATCCACAGGCGCGCGATGCTGCCTGCTGAGGTTCGTGCCGCGTGCACCCTTGCCCCTCGGTGAGGCGGTTAGTGGTGTGCTTGCAAGGTGAATGGATGACCAGGAAAAGGGTCTGACCGTGTGTCTGATGGATACCGGCCTAGGGACCCTTGCTGTGTTCCTTTCCAAAAATTTCTTCTCTTCCTCTCTCTCTCTCTCTCTTTTGCCCCTTGCATTTGGGTCCAAAGATGCTCTGTGCTAAGCTGGGCTGTAAATGGGCGGCCGGGCACCGAGACGAAGTCAAAAATGGTACATAAAATCTGCCCTCTCTTTGAAGAAAGAAAAAAAAAGGGGGGGGGGGGGGGAGGGGCTTCGGTTCGTGATACCTATCGTTGACGGTTCGAGGAGCGGAATCCGACAGGAGCGGAAGAGTGCCAAGTGCCGCGAGACGGGAAGCGGGGCTGGGGTTCCGGGGGTGATGAACCGGCTTGGTAATTTCCCCTCGCCGATGCTCTGACGCGACTGATGACTGACGCGAGCGCGGTCGATTGCCTGCCCAGGCCTAGCACAGCCGGCTAAGTGCGTGAGAGAAGGCTGGAGGCGACGGATGGATTGGTACAACCCCGGGCGAACGAACCATCAATCTGGCCAGCACGCGACAACCAGAACAACAACGACAACGACAACGATGACGACGGCGGCGGCGTTTGCCCTGTATGAGGTTTGTCCGTCCGTGGGGGAGGTCTGTACGAATAGGCTGCACAGAGGATGACGAGGCGGCCCGGTTCGTGATGACGGCGATGGCGACGGTCTAGTAAGCGTGCGCCTCAGGCGGGGGGAGGGTGGTTGGGGAGGGAGTGGTAGGCTTTTTTATCGAAGCGAATCACCCAGGTTGCAACCAAACACACGACGAACCAGACATGAAGCAGAAACAGAAAACGGGAAGCACGAGGCAGCAAATGTTGGACTGTCACGATGTAAGAGCACATGCACAAGCACCCGAGCCTCGCATGCATGCATGCCGGATCACGTTCACGCTCGACACAGATGATGGGCGTCTTGATTCGGTCGGATATGATGTGACGCTGCGGGTGTTATGTGATTCGTTCGTTGGCCCCTCCTCTCTCTCCCTCTAGATTACCCCTAGGCGCGCAGATGTAGTGATGGCTAGTAGTGCGCACTGCGTGTTCACACACCCTTTTGAGTGTTGGAGCAGCGGATAATGGGTGGCACCTTCCAACCAGACAGCAGGCGACACTACTCTTGTTTCTTCAGCGTGCATCGTCAAGTGACCGAACAGTAAGCGCCGTACGATTGGCGACAACAGGATATAGGAAGGTGTCACGGTGTTTACGGACACCAAAGTACCTAGGTAGTGTGCCTACTGCCTAGGTAGGTATTACTTAGGTACCGTGTGGCGGAGGTCCCCGCCTGAAGTGGGAACGGTTCGCCCATCAGTGGTCATCATTATCGCCTGCACCCCAGCGCGGGGTTTGTGGTCGCCGCGGGCTGGGAGCGGCATATGCAGGATTAGAAGTGCCAGAGAACGGCCCCTCTCTTTCTAGAAGGGACGACGATGCGTGGTTGCCTTCATGAACCGGACCGGGCATTCCGTTCTCGTCTGAGGTCTGAGGTGAGCGATGATTGCACATGGATGCAGCAGGATCCCTCCCCTGAGATGGGGGAAGGCACGCTGTGATTGCGATATGCAACTGCCCCCAGATACTCCCACCTTGCCACATCGGCCTACCGGCACACCGGTCCTTATGAGCCTCACCTTACTCGCCTGGAAAGAGGCAGGCAGATAGTGGTCCCCAGAGCAAGCAGCAAGATCGTCTATCAATTTCATCCAGTGTCACTTACTAATTACACTAGCTACATACCTAGCACGGATATCCGTACGTACTCCGTAAACAGTACGTATCGACTCCACCCACAACCTAGGTACCCAAAGATTCGTCCTTCCTCATCCGTTGATCAGAACACAGAAGAAACGGGCCTTATTTGCAAGAATCACTCAACCAGCCTTCACGGTAGTGGTATCATGCTGCTGCTGCTGCTTGACCGGAATCACACGGAAACACGCATTTGAACCGTTGCGCCCTTCAACTCTCCTCCAGTCCAGCAACAACAATAATCGGACGGTGCCACCTTCAGATAGTCGTCCAAGATGCAGGCCCCTGCATTAGAGCGTGCACCTCTACCCCGGGATGAACCCGAGAGCGACGACAATATCAACGACAATCAATCATTGTAATTGGTCTGGCCGTCTACTGCGTACAAGTCCGGTGCAGTGCCGTGGCGACCTTTTCGCCTCCTCCTGTCCATCACTTTTAGTCTGCACCTGCTTGCCGATCTTTCATGGAGCAAATATTTGTATGACCTCGACAAGCTTCAGCTCTCGCGATTTTTTTACGAGTACAGTATCTTCGACCTGTCTGGCACGTGCTCTGTACAGGTATCCGTACCTACGCCGTATTACGCTGACTCGAACACCCACGCGCCAGTACGGATATTCGTACGTGTAAGCCAAACCGACGGGACGGGAGCACAACGACGCCGCCGCCGCCGCCGCCGAACGCTGGAGGCTCAAGGCCTGCAGCAAAAGTGGAGAGGTGCTCGCTACCCCCCACCCCAGCTCCATCGAATGGGGTTTGTTCCAGAGTACGACGATGACCTCAACCGTCTCTATCCATACACCACTACGAGTATGTAAAGGCCCAGACCAGTCCCTCTTTTCCTGTCCTGGGTGCCTGAACATAGGTACCGACCGACACACAGCTCCCTCGCACGCCAGGCCACACTTTCCCCCCAAGATCCGCCCTCTGCCAGCCCTTTGGAGTCAATCCACCGCCTTGGAGTCGCGGAAAGGCTCGACTGCCTTCCCCGTCGCCCGCCGCCCCTCTGGCTTCCATTCAGGGCTACCTGTACGGAGTAGGTAGAGCCTACTACGTAGGTAGGATACAGATGCCACAGACCGACTTTGCCATCTCCCCTGGCTGGCGCAAACGTCTCCCCTCGAGAACTCGGGGGGTCGCTTCCCCTCCTGCCCTCTTTCAGGGAACTATCGCCGCCTGTGGGGTGGCGCACTTCTTATTTGCGACGTGGTGGTCCCAAGTTCCCAACCTTGCCCTATTGGCCTCACCTCATCCTCGGTGACTCGCCCCCCCGGTGTGCTCGGTCAAACACCCGCCACTGGACAACAATAAGTACCTGTATCCGTATACGGAGTACGGATACGTATCCGTACATTCCATGCTCAGGGGTGAGGAGAACGGGGTTGGCGATGGTCTAGTCTCACCTTGGCAGGCTCCCTGCACACCGACCGGCGTACTCCATTTCGCCATATTGTCCTTGCTCTCGGCCCTGGTATTTGGGCCGGCATCTACAATTTCTCCTGCATCCATTCATTGGCCTTTCACCTTGCTCGCTCGCTTGTTTTCATTGACGGTGCTCATCTCGCAGGCAACGCAGTGGGCAGCAGGCGGTGCACCACTACCCCGGTCATGATCTTTCTCATCGTTGCGGCCCAAACAACCTACAACCCGAGCATCGGGTGTCAATAACGGATTCGCCATTTACGACATCGAGTGCACGTACGGGAATAAAGGCACGGCCCTCGTGTTCGGGACACCAACCTGCACAGACTACCCTATCGAGGGGTCAACACAGGGTTTCCTTGGAGTGTGCAATTGGCCTCCCTCTCATATCAGTGCGACCAAGAGCTTAGAAAAAAAGAAAACGGTTGTGGCCGGGGGCGGTAATCAACTAGAAAGGAGGCAAAAAATATTCTGTACTTACCTACCTAGTTTTCCAAGGACAAGACGAGCGTCGCAAAGGATTGGTTCGGAGCCTGCGCCAGCCATCCTCCAGATACCATAAGCCCTGCAGTTTCCCGTCCCAGTGGCCGACTCAGCTCTTGGCTTAGCTTACCTACGCAGTATGGCAATGCAGCCACTAAAAGGGGGGGGGGGGGTTGATTGCTTCGAACTTCCACACACGATGACGAGTACCCAAGTTGCAACACATCGCAGGGCAGAAGCAGCACATGCCACAAGCTTTTTGTATCGATCGACTCGACTCGCCGTCGAAAAGCATGTCTCATCAACCAAGACCCTTATATGCACTACCGTTATTGTGGCCCGGCCTGGCCTGCAAGCTCCCAGACGACCTGAGTCGCTGTCGTCTTTGCGTCTCTATCGCGTCTTTGGTTGACAGCCTCTTGTCTCGGCCGACATCTGCTTTTGTCTTACCTACTTGTCTGTGCTCTACTACCTTTCCGGCGCCCTAGTCCTCGTGGATGAATTCCTGCCTACCTCGCCGGCTGGCATCGAGAACAAGGGACTATCCGAGAGCAGCAGCGGAAAAGTTATGACTAACTTGGCATTCTTCGACTGATCAAGACCAATTCTCACTATATGGCAGCTAGGCCCAGCATCTATTCGGCATCATCAGTCTCATTCTTCGCCGACTGCCGGCCGGCATGCCAGCATGGCAGTGACTGATTAAGAAAACAACTTGCACCTAGCCTCATCAACATGAGCTATAGCTCGCCGGCTTCGCGGCATACAGAACACCGCAGTATAGATAGATAGATGTATGAGTCGCCGACCTTCTTGATCCCTTTGATACTGTCAAGCGCTACACCCCGTACTCCGTGTTCGTGTCGCGGTTCGCCGCAAGGCCTCGACAGCTGCTCACGAGGCAAGCCACTGATACGGGACGATGGACAGGAACTTGTGGCAGGGGAGGGCATCGCCAAACAAGAGGCATCCCGATTCCTCCTTTTTCTCACACGCCCCTTCTCCCTGCTCCCTGCTGTGCATGTGCATGGCGAAGATAGCGTCACACAGGCTGCTGTTCCTAGCGTGCCGGACGGGGTGTCGGCCCTTGCAATATTCTCGACTCCCTGTTCCCATTCCCTGCCGCATTTTGGAGACATGGTTCCATGCCAGTCCAGCGTCTTTCCCGTCTCCAGAAAATTCAGCGCCTCCTTGAGGTTTCTGCCCCCTGTCTTTCCCCTCCAAGCCCACTCTCACCCAGCCGGCTGGCTGGGTGCTATGTATAGGTGCCCGCACGCTCTGGCGCTGGCTTGTGATGACAGGGCTTCGGTGTGTTGTGATTCTCGCTTGTCCATCCCACCAACACAAGATGGAGGGAGAGAGAGAGAAAGAGAAAGGGGCGCGTTTTTGGTTCGAGTCTTTACTTTATTCTTGTATGGTCTCTACTGATGTTCAGTGAGGGACGTCAACAAGACTCGAGACCCTGGTAGTAGCCTGCTTGGATTCTCTGGCTGCCTACCTCAAGCCGGTCAGCACCTGATAATTTTAATGCCTGTTTTTTTGTCGTCGATCCTAGTCGGACGGTGCCGGTGTCACCTTGAGAAGAGAGTGTGTATGTAACTCTGGATGCGCCGTACGTGCCCATGCGGCAAGTTGCGCCCAACCCTCCGGATCTGTGTGTGTGTGCGTTTGTGTACATACTGCAATTTGCTTTTTGTGTGGCATCGGCGTGAAAAATTTTTCTTTCTCACCGAGAAAAGGAGCATCTCTCATTTCGCTCCCCCGTCCCTCCTCAATCAAAAACCACTCTCCCATCATGCCAGCCACTGTGCACACCAGCATGTCAAGGCTCTGAGCATGGGACGGACGGTCGGCGCACAGATGACTCATAGAAACACGGCCCGGGCCAGAAAATCCAGGGGAGCAGGGCTCGGAAGCGCGCCGTCGAAGTGTGAAGCGTGTGCGGTGTGCGTGGTGTGTGCGTGGTCTACGATGCGCAAGTGGTGGTGATGAGTGGTGGTGGTGGTGTTGATATGTCTTCGGTCCCAACGTCGACGACTCGATGCTGCACTGATGTCCAACGCAGTCGAGACGGAGACGGTGGGCTACTTGTTGCGTCTAACATGGCCCTATCAGGTCTCGTCGGATGCACTCCTGACGGCCACCGACGAGAGGGCCTCTGTCCTGGTTGGGCCGTTGTTGTACACGTAGCAGTAGCAAAAGCAGCGCCCTTTCCCATTGTCTCCTGTCGAGCGGGCAGGGCCGTTGGGGGGGGAGGGGACGCTACTGCTGCAGCACGAGGGCCGCATCCGCATCCCTAATCCTGCTGCCGGGCCAGGGGTCCACCGCATCTTTAGTCCACTATCCGTACTCCGTAGGTACTGCACAGTAGTTAGTACCTTACGCAGTAGATATAGGCACAGACAGATACGGATACACTCCTAGACACTCACCACCTACATTGATTGTCATGCTCTTGGCTTGATCACCGGCGCCATTCACTAATATAGAGAGCCCTTCGTTGCTCACGCCTTCTCGGGATGTTTCCCCACTGACAGCCATCACAGACACCACACCACACCACACCATACACACCCACCCGGTCGAGAACGAAGACTGCACCGAATACCCACTGGCGATACCCTCATTGACGTCTATTCGCCCGACGTCTCCCAGCTGGAGATGCGCAGCCCAGCCCTGCAATGCGCCGTCCGCCGGTCCATGCGGCGCTGCATTATTGCCCTCTCCAAATCCTGATTCCTCGCTCTCTTCCTTTACTCCGCCGCCCATCACCCACAAGCACACGCCCCCGAGCCGCCCAATACGGTTTCGACGAGCAGCCAGTTCAGACCAAAAATAGGCAACTACTACAGGCATCCATCCATCCATCCATCCATCCGCCTTGTTGTTTTCTTTTCTCTCTCTCCCTACGGATACTGATACTGAGTGCCGGCCACCGCTGCCCACTGCCCCCTCTATTCCTTCCTCCAGGGTCTGTCTCCCAGACCGCAAATGTGACAGGCGCAGCGCGCGAAGGCACTTCACGCGCCCCCTCCCCCCCCCCTCACCGACTCTTTGCATCATCCCATAGCAACCGCCCTACCTGCCGTTGCGCTCTCTCACGGACTGGCGG
>PJEX01000077.1:64750-155973 GCA_005350895.1 Colletotrichum tanaceti
CCCCCCCCCCCCCCCCCCCTTCTAGCAAGGGCCTGTTAGGGTTTGGGTGACGTAGTGCATGCGCACACGATTCCTCCCCTGGAAGAACGCAATTGTTTTTCCAAATGCCCAGGCGAATTGTCAGGTGTTGTAAGCTGCGGTGGCCATCACGAAACGGTATGTAGCGGCAATGTCTTCTGATGGCAGTGGTGGTGCTTTCGGGGGGGCGTATGGTGTCACGACAAAAAACAAATATGGTCGATCCCCCCCCAAAGAAAAACAACCAGATCAGGTTACGCGGAGATACGGCCAACTGAACAACACTACCCACCCACTCTGGAGGAGACTGGGAAGGAGGACGTTAATAGGAAGATGGTTCCCGGGCGACGGTCGAGCGACCCCCCGTCTAGCTTGCTCGTCTCTCGTCGTTCGTCGCATGCAATCAAGTGGGAACGAGCCGAAATGGAAAAGTCGGCGCCTGTTTCGAACATCGGGGCGCGTGTGGAGGAGGACGACGACGACGACAGCGGCAGTCACATCCTACTCGCGTCTCGTCTTCTTTCTTCTTGCTTGTTGTTACTGGTCGCCCTGGCCTTCTTCCCTCCACTACCCCCATCGCCGCAGCGCGTTATCGACGACGGTCGATCATGAGCGGTAAGCAACAAAGGCCGCACAGGTTTTACTTGACCTCCCTTTGGGGTTTGTCCCTCTTCTATCGGCCGCGGTTTACTTTGTTTGGGTAAGTAGACTGGCCCACAAATGAGAAAGCGGCTGACCGCCCTACTGACTGGCTGACTGACTGGATGGCTGGCTAGCTGGCTAGCTGGCTTGATCATCCCCTGTTTAACGTATCTCGATCTTCAGTCCCACGTTCTCGTTCTAGATTGCCAAATATTTGCATTGACTTCCGCCGCGATGCCTCCCAGACAACGCATCGCATCAGGCTACCTGCCATCCCCAAGAAGCGCACCGCCCTGCCGGGCCCGCGAGGACACCAGCCAACGGATGTGCCCTGGTCTTCTCTGTTCGCCCTACTTGTGCCGCATCTGCCTCTACAGTCTGCTGCGGTCTGCGGCCTGCACGCCTTGCCGCAACGTCACGCATGCACTGGTTAGACCTTGGCTTTGACTGTAGGACCCCCCCGCCGGATGCTCCCCATCCAGGTCTCCATCAGAGCCCATTCCAAATACGCTTCCATGCATCTTTATACTCACTGTCATGACCCCCCTGTCTACACAACACTTGTTGTCTATGGACCCCCCCCCCCCTTGGTTACTCCTTTTGCGGCAGCCTATCGGATGATGGAGAGGCATACGATACTGCAGTTACGGCGCCGAGGGTAGTAGGTAGAACGGGGGGGAGGGGGTGGCGGGTGAGAGCAACAGCCGTGAGGGTTTCGAACAAGAGGGGCCTGCATATTCTCAAGGGTTTGAGGTGTCTAACCAATTTTGAGGTGCGCTTCTTTTTGGGAATTCACGAATCGGTGTAGCGAATTCGATGGGGGGGGGGAGGCGTTGGACATGGCATGTCAGGGCAAAGACGTGATGCGTGAGAGGTTACTGGTCCGATATGTCGAACGGGGCGATGGGCCAATGAAGCCGATTTGCCGTGATAGGAAATCTGCCGTTCGACACGTAGAGGAGAAAGTTGGCTATGGATGTTTGCGTGTTTGTCTTGGTTCGTTGAGTCCTGACCGAGGGGAGATGGGTGGTCGGTCTCCTGGCGGCGACGGCTTACACGGAGAAGGTGGCCGCGATGATGACTTTCCAAGGACAAACCAGCAAACGGCTTCGTCTCGGCTCGGCGACACAATCATCGGCCATGGGAAGGTCGTGTCTCCCATACTCGAAACAGCTGCTCGGTAGGGTACCTACTGTCAAAAGCAAAGTCGCACCACGGGATGGGCCAAGACGTGTATAGCGTAGCGAAACCACGTACCACATCCCGTAAGCCATCACAGCCTCGAAGTGGCATGTCGTCTAAACAACGCCTATGGCACAACCTAGGTACCCGGGTAGGGTAGGGAGCAGCACCGCCCCAAAGAAGAAAAGAGAGCAGGCCAAGAGGGGGAGGGGGAAACCCCCCCCCCCCGCGGCGCCACAACCGGCCGACGGCTCAGCGTTGCACCGGTGCGCGCGCCTGTTGTGTGGGTCAGGTGGGTCCCTCCCTGAGTGTGGCTCAGCAATCCATCAGAACCCCTGTCATGTGGCGTACCGGTAACCCCCGGATCGAAGCCAATCAGTAATACGATGTAAAAAGGGATCGGATGGCGGGAACGAAGGCGGGAACGAAGGGGGGGAAGCACTCGCCACAGCACGACGCCGTGCCCCAGACGCTCGGGTCTCCCGGGCGCGAGAGCGCCGGCAGACCCGGGGTTCCGGTCCGTCCGTCTCCTTTTTTGGCTGTCGAAGAAAACCGTGGAAACTCTGTCTGGACTTCGACACCATCACCCCCCTCTCTACCCGATTCGCACTCTCCTTCCTTTCGACAATGACAAATCCCTTCTTCTCTTGGGGGGGAGGCAATCCGATAACCCCCATTGCTTTCACGGTACTTGCGACATGATGTACCTTTTCAAGGTGGTGGGAATCGTACACCCCCTCCCGGTGAGATGCGACCGATGTATCTTTTCCCCTTCCTTTTGCCCCTCCTTGTCCCTCCCTGTTCCTCTCTCTACCTCTCTGTCTTTCTCCTTCTTCTCGTCTCGCAGCAGCCCAGAACGTGGGCGTCTGCGTTGGGCGGCGGCGGCGGCGGCGGTAATGCTTCTTCGCCAAAAAAGATACACAATATGACGCAACATGCGCTGCTGGGTGGTGTGGTGGCGTGTCGCAACCCGGCCCGACGAGGTGGTCTGCTGCGACCTGTTCCTCGCCCTCCTGTTTGGGCACCAAATGAAAATAAGCCACACACGCCCACGCCCCTAGGCCACACGACGAATGACAACGCACAAGGATTCCGGCTTACTCCTGAGGGTCTTCCCGCGTCGCTCGGATCTCTACTGCTAACTTCTTCTCCCCCTCATTTTCTTCTTCTTATTCTTCTTTAATTAGTTATCTCCTTCTCTTATTTTCTTCTCCAGTTTTCTCTTTTCCCATGTCACCTTTGGAAACATTGACCGGCGAACACCCTTCGCCACACCACTGTGACCCCTCCCCCCCCCTCCCCTGCGACTGGACGTTGACGTCTGGGGCTGGTTTTTGCACCGGTGTTCCAAAGTCCGAGATGTATTCCGGTGATTGTATGTGCGCGTGTTAACAAAGTCGGGGGGGCGTGGTGGAGGGGAGGGGAGGGGCAACACCACCACCAACCAGCACGAAAAGGGGAGTCATCGCCCGTGATTTGCCAGCGCTTCGCACAAGCACGGTGACTCACACCCGTCGTTAGCCTGCAATCTACGACGCACCTCCCGGCCCTTTTCGAAAATGCCAGAGGGCTTGTATGTCATATTTCTTGTATTCTTTTTGCACGATGAGGCTGTGCAGCCGTTGAGGCGGGCGGTTCGTCATTGGTCGGGGCCTTCTCGGGCTCGCGGGTGTGTTGAAACTTAAGAGAGGGTGAGTCCCGTGGGGGTATCTATCGCCATGCTGGGGAAGGAGATTCTGTGAGTGCTTTGAGGGCATGGGTGCTGTTGGGGGCCAGGCACCAGCGTCGATGACGGCGGTGATCCCCGGTGCCTTGGGACTGTATTGAGCCCAGGGCTGCGAAGGTGAGTCCTCGGGAGCGAATCGATCTGGTGGCCGCTTCGCTTTTGTGGTGGCTGATGCGACGGCCTGTAGGCAGCAGGTGTGTGAATCTCATCGAGCGAGGTCAGATTACGGTTGGTGAATGTGTTTTCGGATCGGTGGCGGCTTGGTGTCTGGATCACGATGTCCTGGCTCTGCTCTCGGTGTTTACTGCTCGGTGAGGCAAATGTACGCGTAATGGGTCGTCGTGGTCCGTGACTCTTCTTTCCTGTTTCCCTGATCGAGTCTGTTCAACAATCCAGCCGCGGATGACTCCTCACGAATTGCTCCCCGGGTTGAGGCTGCACAGCCGTCCCGTCGTGCACAGGGCTGCCTTCCAAGGGTTGATTGCTCTGGCTCAGAGGGTACATACCTTGAGGAAAATGTGGAAAATGTGGCGTCTGTCGGGACCTGTGAAGAAAGCCGACTAGTTGTCTTATCAACACGCCCATCTAAGTAGGACTACTGACGGTGGGCGATACATTTCCAGCGCCGGATGGATGTACCTCGCGTGAATTCTATCTCGAGGGGGTCTTGCCAGCGAGCCTGAGGCAGACGACTCTTTCTGTGAGCTGTTGGGTGCGAGGCGACGAGGCAGGCGGACAAGTGAGGCCTCCCGTGGTCGAAAGAAACGTGATTCTCATGTGATTCTGCTGTTAGTGGTCTTGGGTGTGGAAATGAGGGTCCCAGTGGTCTCTGTCTCTCATTCTCTCCTTTTCTCCTTCGTGTCTCGCAATAACCATGGTTTTCCTATGCAGGATTCAGGATGACTTCATTATGAGTAATTTCATACCACCTTCGCTTGAAACTTTGTGAACACTGGGCTGGAAAGCCGAGGAAGTGTGTCTGGGTGCTTGACAGGAGATATTATTGGTTCTAATTCTCGTCACAAAAAAACCACTCCATATACATATATATTTAGACAAGCTCACATTGCCGTTGGAAAATGGCCTACGCAACATCACTAGAGACCCAGAATAGCCCTTGTCGTAGATCTGAAACCATTGACTTTGATGTGGCTCCTTACAAGCAGCTGATCACCTGGCATATATATCACTCCGTCACTGATACCAAAGCATTCGACACACACACACACACACACATACACATACTTACGTACAGGTTGCCCCAGCATTATCAGTAAGCAACGTGAAGACCGAGTGAGATTTTTGTGGCTTTGGCTTCCAGCTGAACAAGAGTCTTTCACGCACACTTAATTATTGACCAAAATGTGGTTAGTTGGGACGTGAGATTGCAACCGACTGCGACGTTTGGCCTCTCGACCAACTCAGCAATCAGCCCCTATGCTTGATTCCGCTTGCCAATGTCCGGCAATCCAAGACTACAGATGATAAATGACGAAGAGAAACAGGTTATAGATGATAATCAAATCGGTATTTGAAGAGAACACATCAAATAATCACAGAACAATTCTGTGGGCGACACACGTCAGAGCTAACGACCAGTCGTTTCTCATTCACTCAGCAAAGCATATCCAACCAAGCAAGCAATGGTCACTAATCGCCACCATCTTGTCCGCCCACGATTCTGCTGGAACACACAGTAACTCTGCCGTCAAGTCTCAAGATGAATCGAAACGTTGAAAAAAGAACTATGATGCGCCGTCGCCATCCCTATTACCAAGATCAAAATAGATGCGCCGAGGGGGAATCGAACCCCCGGCTCCCCGACGCTGCTTGATGGCAACGGAGAATTTTACCACTAAACCATCGGCGCTGGACAGTTGATGATGCTCTGTGATGTTGATGGTGGCAGATTTGTCTTCTCATGATGAAATGAGTGTGAGTGGGCTGTGGATACAAAGAAGTGAGGGTTTGTGGACCCTGAGCAGATGTGGGGCTTTTCTCAGGCATGGGTTGAGATTTAGATCCCCAAGTTAAACCTGAGCTATTGATTCTCTCTAGCTTGCGTATATGTATTATTTGCTGGATCGAGATCGTTGAATACTGTTGTAGAGTGTTGAGAAAAGAACCTACGTATCTTCCTTTGCTGGGAGTGAGCGAGCTCAATGAACGATTACGCTCAAATGAACGCAGATCCATCTTGTCCCCTTGTGTTTGGAGTGGTAGAATTAACACTCGGTTTGCTGGCAAGAGGAGCACGCTGCTTACCAAAATAGTAGCAGCAATTTGGGAGAGAGGCTTGAGTGAAGTTGAACGAGCATATATTACGGAAGCATATCTTCATCCTGGGACAGACAACCTGGATGGAGAAACCCAAATACTCTGCAACTACCCAGAAGTTTCGTCCAAGTCTTTTATGCTTAGGTCTCCTTACCCTAAGCCTTCACACTCCTTCTAAACCGTTTCGCTGTGTCCTCTTGCCAGCACCGATCCTATAAGAATGTGGTCTCTTCGCTGCAACTTACGCAAGGTACACCCGGGGGGCGGGACCCTCAGCTGATCGTACCTAGGCGCAAGGGGGACAAACATGCCGCGCCGTTGTGCCACCTCCTCATCTCAACGCCCCCTTAAAGTTTCTATCCGTTCTACATCGTACGGGCGATGGTCAACTGTATCACCTCGTCTGTGAGGACTCGAAAACACTCTTCTTTGCCTCCTCCGCCACCTATCCCTCGGTGAAGTGCCTATACATCCCTTTGCGACATCCATACAGCCACGACACCAGCAACCAGCGGTGCGGAATACGAGGTTCCGTCCATTGTACCCAGTCGCTTGAGATCCCTCAAATGTCTTGTATCACCGCAAGAAATGCTTGTGCCAAGCGTCCAGGTTGTAGTAATCAAGTGACGTCCTTGGACGTCACCTTGCCTTCTGAGTCGGTAGCTCCTACAACGATGACAAGCGGCTTCTTAGGCAGAAGAGCCCGCATGGAGTGCTTATCTATAATTTGATTCCTTGTATCGTTGTCAGCCGCATAAACGATGGGCGCATCCAATCGGGCAATGCCCTTGGTCAACATGCGGTACAAGCTACAAGCTGCCCCTTTTGCTTCTCGTCCGCGCCCTCTGTAAACCGGCCTCTGGTAAATGTGCTCAGGACAGCCTTCCCCCGCTGTTTCTTTTGCTTTGATACCATTGCGAACAGCCTGCCACACCTTGCCCGTGCTGAATGGATCCAGACTCAGGCGCACGACGACAAAGTTGGCATTCTTCGCTGACTCATGAGGGCGTGGACCGCCTGCGCGGGTCGACTATGTGGTTCTCTGGCGTCGGTGTTTTCAGGACCAGGGCACGCTTGGCACGAGGTGCAGTCGCTGGCGTTCAGGAGTTGACTCGGCGTCGATGCCGATGTTGGGGTCGGGACATTGCACCCACTTTTGGCTCTGTGGCGACAGACGACGGAGACTTCCTGTAGGGGCTTCATCTTCTCGATCGTCAAGACAGAAAGCCAGGCGATCGGAGCATTATTCCCGTCGAGAACAGTATCGATGTTGGCGTCGCCCGCAAGATTTACAAGGCTGTAGTAAAAGCCGTCGTGGTCTGCGTTTGGGGTGGATGATGTACTCCGTGGCACCCGTTCGGTATGGAGTTGCTGGCGATCTGGATGTAGATGCTGCAGCTCTGGTTCCGGTCGCCGCTATCGTTGCCTTTGATCATGTTTTCGTGGGCTTCGGGTTGTTAGAGCTGGAATAAAGGCCCCGAAGAAGCAGCATCTGAAGAGGATGTACGATCCTGTCTGAAGAGTAGGTAGGCATCGCATGCAGAAACAAGTGTGAGTAGCCAAGCAAGTGGGTGAAATGTTCCATTAGCAAACGAGTTACTTTTGAACTATAAGCCCTCAAGGATGCCAAGTAGTATAATACTAACAAGTTCTAGACAACATTGTAAGTTGGAGAGAGCAGCCGTACTTCTCACCAATGTGCTTACAAACAAGACACTGTACTTCTGCATTGCTTCCGTCTTGAACCTTCTCGAGAGATGAAGACTGATCTGATTAAGAAATCACAAGTAGCTGTTTAGTGGTTCAAAACTGACAAACCCTCTACAGTAGTCCTTTTCTTACCCAAGGCTATACAACGTCGAGATGCCTCTGGGAAACTGACGTGATTACAAAGACCATGCCCCCCTAATGACCTGTCGTTAATTACCACAATTGTAGTAGCGTTTCAGCAACTCTAGTAGGATTCAAGAGATTACTCAGAGATTGTAGAACGGTAATTACTCTGATATGGATCCGTTCCTATATTCCTCGTTGGACGTGAAAGAGTCGACTAAACGTTTCGACTGAGACAGGGGAAACTCTCAACTCGACGTAAACAACTGTTTAAGGAAGCTCTAGGCGGAATATAACGCAGCAAGAAAAGCAGCAGCTTCTTTTTGGATAAATCCTACTATGCTAGCCTCTAGGACACCTCTAAAGGTAGCCTTAGAAAGGTCAGTGCTGCAAACCGCAATGCTTGATTAGAGGAGTGCGATCGAATAGCGCAGCAAAGTCCGGGACAAGAGAATATAGAAGATTAACCATGGTTATCGGTCTGACAGAGAGGGAATCAGTGTTTGAAGTCTTCCAAGTCACACAGCAGGGTATATAGGAAAGGTTATTTCTCAGAACCTTCACATACGACCATACCCACTGGAGAACTCGGGATCCCGTCCGCTCTCCCATAGATAAGCCAGTGAGGGCCGGATTAGTAGTTGGGTCGGTGACGACCAGCGAATACCTGGTGTTGTATGTACTCCTTTAGTTTTTGCTTCTCGTGTGGACTAGGTTGTGCTGGTGTTTGGCCAGCGGATGGGTGGGTGACGATGACTGCTTCGATGGCGCGGGGGGGTTTGGAGCGTCCTCTACTTCGCCCCAGGACTTAAGTGATTCACCTAAAGAGTCGACAGAGCATGAAGTTTCTTCGAGGTGACCTGCGAGCTGTTAGTGCTGTTAGTCGCTAAACGCGTTAATCTCGGACAACTATGTTAGTAGAAGCCCAGCAGGACTCTTTTTGCGGAATCTACAAGTTTCTTCCACATAGTCATGATTACCTGAGAACTTACAGCCAATGAATGGTTTGTCCAATAGGAGGCAAGGCCCGGATGCTATTGGCTAATTAGATAATGCTATGTTAAAGAAATGGGTTACATGTAAGCTGTAGTGTCTCAGCCGGCTCCCTCCCGGCTCCCTCCCGGCTCTTCCTCCTCCGATGCTCCCTTGGCTCTCGGCCCACTGAAGAACCTCCATCACGAGCGGAGGTACTGGAATCAAACATGCCAGACTTCAGGTAAGCCGTCGTTATCGTCAGAGCCCAAGCTGAAGGGTTTCGAAGTGATATCTTCAGACTTCTACTGAAAGTTGTAGTAGCAGGGGTGAACCATCTTCTTTTCCACTTGAAGATCATCACCGAATCTGTTAGCACCCTGGCCGCTTTCCTGAGAACCGTGAAGAACACCCGAGAGGGCTTCGTCGCTCTAAGTCGAGTTGTTGGACTGAGCTTCAGTACCACCGAGGTCCGCACTGCCAGTCGCTGCCATCACCATCGCGGCCGGGCTCGCAGAGGAAGTATTGGCGGCGCCGAGGACTGTCATCTGGAGAATTGCGATGTTCTCCTGGCGCTTTCGCAGTAGCAAGCCCGACTCCGAAGAAAGGAAACTGTCAGTGACGCTGGTGGGTCTGACGAGTTCCTCTTCGATGATGACATCGATGTCGTCGAGGTTGGGGTCCGCGCCTTCGTCAGGGGAGAGGCCGGATTTGACGTACGCAAGAAAATTGCTGCCCTTGACGGAGCTGGGCAACTCTATCTCCTTGGAAGCGCCGAGTGACAAGAGACGCAGCGTCACGTTGGTGACTCGGGTCATGGTGCCTTTGGTGATACGCTCGTGGGTCCACAGGCACTTGAGGATCCCAGTCCATAACGTAGCGTCGAAGAGTCCGTCGGGACCGTTGTGATAGTCCGATGATTCGATGATGCATTCCGCAAAGTCGAGGAGGGCGGGTATGGGAGCCGGGTATCTCGTCTTTGTGTCATCGAGCTCGGGGTCTGCATTGGCGGCAGATGGCGACTTCCAGGTGCAAGCGGCCTTGAAAGTCTTCAAGACCCAAGAGCGAATTTCGCCGGTGTGGTACCAGTTCGCCTTCGCATACGAGCTGAGGGTGGCGGCGCGAAGGAGCAGATAAAGGCATTTTTTGCCATCACCGGGCAGGCAGTTTCCCACGCAACGCGCGCGAGAATTGGTCACCAGGGTGACCATGGCCCTGCCCAGCTCCTCGACGAAATCAGAGATTCTGTATCCGTGCTCTTCGCGAAAGCGGGTGCGGCTCAGGAGGAACCCCATGGTGTCCACGGAGCATCCGTGGGCTGCGACAAGCGACAGCAGCGTGTTGCCGCAGCAGGAGTGGCTCATACTGACGAAGTGAGGGCCCTGCATCAATGCCTTATCCAGAGCTGTCGCGCTCAGAGACTTAAGGTCCCAGGGGAAAGTCTTGTCGTCCATGGCTTGGAGGCAGAAAGCAAGGCCTTGGACGCGGCATTGTCCTAATGGCGTGGACGAGCATGACATCGGCATGGCTCGCATCTCGGGAGTATTGATGAGAGTCGACGTAGGAGAGGACTGCGAAAAAGTCATGTCCGGTGGCGTGTTCGTGTCTGGTTCGTCTTGAGCACCGAAAAGACAATGTGATAGAAAAGCCCACTCGGCGTCGGCATAGAAGTTGTAGCTGTTCATTTTGGACGGTTTCAAGATTAGCTGAGGAGAACGTCCTGCTGGGTCTAGGCAAACTTGTAAAAAAAGGAAATCAAGAAGCGCCTGATGGGACCTACAATGCTTTTGTATTATATGATGTGAGGTATCTCCGAAACCAAAACATGTAGGGGGTGTAAACCTTGGAGCGAAAATCTCGAAGAGAAGAACCCATTACCCGGAGGGTGCCCCTCGGAGACTGCTACGTAGGGCTCCTGTTGTTTCTTGGCCTACCTTAGGTACGTAAGGTACCTAGGTAGTTATTTTGCTACTGCTCTTTTGTCGGATGCCCTCCTCTTGCTGCTGCCCTCTTGGTGCTTACCTATTGATGCTTGCGCCTTGATGCTTACCTCATACCAATACCGTCCTGCCGGAAGGTGCGCTGGCTCGGGAATGTGTGACATTCATAATGTACCTACCTTGCTGTGAGGACATAGGGCAGAGCAGAGGTCCATGATAGGGGGGTGTGTGGCTCATTGATGGCACAAAGTGCCATCACTGGTTGATCTTTTGGGTGTTATGCCTGAATGGTCTATGGACGGGCTTAGCACACTACCTGAGTTCCTTGACACTTGCCTACCGATTTAATAAGTACCAGCTACTTAACTAGCCTCTGGAGCGTACATAGATAGGACTCAAAGTAATTTTGCAAAAAAAGGAAAAGAAAGGGTAGGCAAATGTTCTTAGCGAAGTCGTTGTTTATTATTATATGTCCATGATATTGCCCTTTGCCTGCACTCCAGTGGCTCTGTTCCGGAAAAGGAGGCGGGGCTGCTGTAGAACAGAAAAATTCGTCGTCGTTTCTTTTCGTCGGTGTTCTTCATTCTTTGAGCTTTGCGATTATCGAGGCTCAGCCGCTGGCTCTCGCCATCCATCTGTTCATACTGGTGCTCTCGTAGTGCAATGATGACGGAAAACAATGCGTGGAGGTCGACAGATCCAAAAAGGATCCGCGAGAAAAAAGATATTGAAAAAAAAAACCAAGCAAACGGAGGCAAATGATAAATCCAGATCGATCTGGTCTGCATCGAGTTTGATCCGTCAAATAGTTGACAATCTTTAGGTCCGGCAGTTACTGTTCACGCATATTTCCCACCTATTTTACCAACACTGAGAGGATTTAACACTATTTCAAACGATTGTGAGAGGATACAAAGTCATATCGATTCGCGTTGGACTAGAAAACCAGTTCAGTGATGACGCTCCCTATTTCTCTCTATGCTGGGAATAGCAACGGAACTAATCACGGCAGTGCTGATGTATTGATGACCCACCCAGAGCCTCATAGTATCGGAATTGTCATTTGGCTCTCACCTATCAAAGCCCTGAGCGTCAAGACTTGTTTCTATGGTGGGCTCGTGTCTTTAAATGGTAAATTTATGCTTACTTCTTGGAACGGACTCTGAATGAATTTCGGGTTGCCCCCTCGATTCCATTTCAACACTGACTTACAAAAGCAAGACAGGCTAGATTATACAATGCTTCACGGTCCTGGCCACAGACTCGTCTCTACACCATGGGATAAACACAACATCTGACTTCGGTCACGACACTCGCAGCGTCATGCCGTAGTGGCAGTGTCAAATTTCCGATTCCGCCGGAGAATCTCCTGCCCGCGCTATTCGCCACTAAGGTAGTTTCCAAGTGGGCCAAGTGATGAGAGCCAACTGTTTGCGAAACATCACTCACTTGTTGCTCTTAAAAGATCGACTCTCTGGTTACTCTGCTGTTGACTGTTCCATGGACATGAACAGCCGTGACCCGTCTAGGGACACTCCGACTGCGTGTTCAGAAAAGATGGGCAACGTCATGACGATGTGATTTCTTTGGAAATATTAACCGTCCGCGGCGAAGGGAATCTCCTGCAAACTTGGTGTTTTGCTGTCATCGATATCATTGCACATCAAGGAGACCCACGAGCACAGAATGCCAAGAAAAGACTCATGGACCCGACCCGGTCTCCACACAAAATGAGGCCGAGGACAGTAAGTGGGTAATTAGGCCGCATCCATCACTGGCATGCTCTTGAGTCTTTGGAACAACGTTGAGTATTTCACCACGGTCAGCATGGTTATCATGACCTGTAGGCGTCTGATTTGAAGTGTCACGACGATGACTTGTCTTGTTGAGTGAAAGATGCCTGCACAGTCTGCCATTGGTCTTACGTGCAGCCTAGGATGGGATTCCCCCCCCCGAGCAAGCAACCCACGCCTCGTCTTGGCTCATTTCAGTCTCAGCTGCTGCCTCGCCTTATCAACAACCAGTTGGATGGTAAGCGGAGAGCATTCGGTCAAACAACTCTCAGCTGTCAAGTCCTGTGTCACCCGTCTTTGTTGGTCTTTTCATATCGTCTGAAGCTCACTGGCGCGAGTGGACTATGTCTGGGGCCCGCTGAACAAAGTGTGGTAGAAACGGGGTGGAAAGGCCAATAGACGACCAATCGGGGCCATACGGACAGGGTGGGTTGCCAAGCTAGGCCATACCAAAGGATGCAAGGATGCAAGGTGGCCTGCGTCCACCCGCCTGGGTGCTCGGCCAAGCCAGTCTAATCTCTCCCTTCTCTCGGGAATACTTCTCGAAATCGAAGTCAACTCCGGGAGCTAGTTTAGCAGAAGACGCCCGGCTTTCATGGGCAATCTACGGACACAGGCGTGTCGGTTGCCTACCGTAGGAGCCGTCTGCCGCCCTGGTCGAGATGACTCGTGTGACTGTTCGTTCAGTATCCGTAGGGTTCAGCAGTACCGACCAGAACTAGCGGGAGTCATCAATATAATTCCTTCTTCGACTCTTCCGATATTCGCAAGGGCAGATAGACACTTAAGAAAGAGAAGGCTAGATCGGCGGAGCCAGGCATGCGGCACGAGACGCGCCGCCTGCTTGAGCGGCGCCATGGCTTCGGCAAGCATCGGTTGCGGCTTCATCCTAACGGCCAAAGGGGGAGGAAGATGCGTGGCGTTCCCGTTCCAGCAGAAAATAATGCTTGGTGATGCGTTATCAATGAAGGGGTGATAAAGGTGGCATTGCCGGTGAGGTGTGGCGTGTTTGTTTGGTGTTCGTTGGGCGGCAGTTCGCAGGTCGACTGGTGACCTGGGGCCTGAGGCCTAGGGCATGGGGCAACTGTACGGGCGTGCTAGGGAATGATCCCGGTGCGGGGGAAATCAGCCGCTTTCGCAAGCTGACGACGTGGCTGGCGTGCCGAGACAACGACACCTCCCAGAGAAGGCTCGCCTTGAGGGGCCCAAGACGAAGGGGCGGCGTAGCCTCTCTATTGAAGAAGGTCGAATGGGCCCAGAAGGGCGATGGAGTGGATGAAATTGAAGCTAAGAGATAGGCGAGGAATGAAAGAGTGATACCGACGGGTGTTGATGGCCTAGAGGCTAGAGTACACAAAAGAGTCATGGGCCAAATGGCTGATGGGTGGTACGGTTCACCACCCCATCCTGTTGGTGCTGTGTGGCCTGGTTGGTTCCTTGGGTATGTCTTGGGAAGAAATCTTGGATGCGTTTCTTTGGCAGGTGAAGAGACGGATGGATGGCGCTTGATGGGACTGCACGGGGCTTATCTCAGCGTGGCGAGCATGCCAACACCGATAGAGCAACTTGGCGGGCTCTTGGTACCAGTGAGGAGGCATTGATAGAAGATGCCAAAATTTGCCAACTTGTTGGCAAATGGTTGGCATTTCTCGGCCGGCGAGTGAGAGGTTGCGCAACTGTGGACTGGACTAGGTTTGTGTCTTGGACTCTTCTTGGTTGGGGGGATGGCCAAGTAAAGTAAGAAAAAAAAAATAGGCGCAGCTTGGAGGGACAAGGGAGTCGTAGCAAGGTAACTGTCGTGTACCCGGCCAGGGGGGGGCGTTCATATGTTCGTCGTCAATTTGCGAATACGTAATCGCGTGAGCGACTCCCTCGCGCTGCCACGAACGCTCACTGGCTGGCCGAGGGCTTTTTGGCGAGGCCAAGGGCTCGGCAGGCGCAACAAGTCTGCAAGTGCAGATTGCATCCATTCACGAGGGGAAAAGGGTGGGAATGGAGGAGAGTCAGGTGATGGAGTGCGATCGTTCAGTCCAAGAATGGAAGATTGAACACTCGTTGGACTTGGAGTTGCTGGCTGCGGCGGTAGCCTCAGCCAGGTCGGCCGTCTCATTGTTGATGGTGCGCGCGTGCGCCGAGGTCAAGGTGAAAGAAGGAAATGCCGACAACGCGCGGTGCCAAGAAACTCGTGAGGTTGGTAGTCCTGGTAGTGTAGGAGCCAGAAGAATAGAATTCACTGCGAGTTGCGGTAGTTGCTTGGCGAGCGACGCACTTGTCAGACGGGAGTTGGCGGGAGCATCGTATGCGAGAGGCGCAGATGATAATGAATGAATAGTCGTGTGTCCGTAACGGCGAAGGACGTCTCGTTTGCCAAGATGGGGATGGAGAGGAGTCATCGAGAGAAAGGCGAGACACCTTAATAGCGCACGCCGTGGCGCACCACCTGGCGACAGATGGTCGCTATTGTGCGTGTACGGTGTCGTAGGTACCTCCCTTCCCTCATTCCTCTTCCTTTCCGTCAATGCCCCTTCCCCACTTCCTTCTCCCCGCCAAGATCGACACACTTACATGCCTACAGGTTGGTGCCTACCTAGGTACCTAGGTACCTACTACAGTAGGTAGGTAGGCACAGGTAGGCCGCCGCCGCCGCCGGCCCTAGAAGGCGTGGAACGAGCTTCCATGCATCAGCCCGGGCGGGCTCCGCTGATAATGGCGACACGAAGCTACAACATCGATACTCTTGAATACTTTTCCCATCCATCTCTTGCCCCTTCCCTTCGTCTTTCTCCCCGTCTTCTTCCACTTGGCGGCTTCCCGGCCAAGGCATCTCGACGCCCTCGTCCCTCGTTTCTCGTCCACGCCCTCGCCCATATGCCAACACCCACACCTCTTCCTCCCACGCCCACCCACAACCGATTCCATGTCTTACCATCACTATCTTCTTCGCCCTGAGGGGCCCCACGCAAGCTCCCTCGTCACCTCTCCCACTCTCACGGTCCAAGACTCTAATCGATGGACCAGCACCCTCTCTCGACGAGTCGATTTCAAGCCTCCCTGGAACTTCCAAACGCACCTTCTGTTCTTGTCCACCGTCCCGTCTGCTTCACTCCATTTCCCCAAGACTTGGCCATCCTTTGCCGCTTGGCAGACACCAACCTTACTCGCATGGGCGCCTCCATGAACCCTTTGGAGACCTCCCACTCGCTGGTGGCCGCCGTCGACCTGCATCCGCGTCGCCCGCATGCCTTCGCCGCTGATAGCCATGGCCGCAAGTAGTTGCTCGGCGCGACAGGATGATGCCGAATGGGATGCAGAGGCAAGGTGTACCATGTCTAAGCTTGCGTGAACCGCGAAAACAAGGTGCCATCCGCGTCTCCCACCCATTTGCCCGTCTCGTCCATTTAATCCCACCGCGTCCCCCTCTCTCGACTCCGATCGACTCTCTTCTATTCTCGTGCCTCACCTGCCAACCTTCACAGGCCCGCTTGCTCCCTTTACTTGCACTTTTGCGCCCCTGGGACTTGTATACGACTCCCCGACTCACACTTGGTCGACTTCGACTTGGTTCCGACTTTCTTCACCTGCAAGAACTTTCGTACGAAAACTTAGCCCTCAGAAACGTGCCAACCAAGACCGCACGCGCTCCGCGCCAACGCAGCATAAGATGGGCACCGAAAAGGATGTCCATGACGGGGTCTCGACGCCCGAGACAACTCAGATCAACACCGACTCCCGCCATGGCGCCGGAGCCGAACACGTAGTTGGCGGCGGTGCCAGTAGACGCGATGAAAACTTCTACACCCGTAACGGCCTCAACATGGAGTCTTTCAAGCGTCGCGAACACGGATCAATTGCGGATACACAGCTTGATCGCACCATGAAGAGCCGCCACTTGCACATGATTGCTATCGGTATGCCCAACTGCTACCTGTCATTGATACGAGGAGGAAAAAGTACTAATGTGTTGGTCTTCAGGTGGCTCCATTGGTGCCGGTTTCTTCGTCGGTTCTGGAGGTGCCCTCGCCACGGGCGTAAGCAGCTCTCCCAACCGCATGCCCGCTTTTCACTGGCTGACATGACACAGGGTCCTGGTTCAATTCTTGTTGACTTCTCCATCATCGGCATAATGATGTTCAATGTCGTCTATGCTCTTGGTGAACTCGCTGTCATGTACCCCGTCTCTGGTGGCTTCTACGTCTACTCGACCCGCTTCATCGATCCCTCGTGGGGCTTTGCCATGGGCTGGAACTACGTTTTCCAGGTATGTCATGGCCGCTCTATTGCCAGACTGACAAATGTCTTTTGGACCTCGGAGTACTAACCGCTTGTAGTGGGCCATCGTTCTACCGCTCGAGCTTACAGTTTGTGGTCTGACAATCAATTACTGGGAGGGCGCCAGAGACATCAGTCTTGCCGTCTGGATCACCGTCTTCTGGGTTGCCATCATCTTTATCAACGTCTTCGGAACCTTGGGTTATGCCGAGGAAGAGTTCTGGTCTTCGCTCCTTAAGCTCTCAGCCATCGGTAAGCCGACATGGCCACCGCTGTTCTCTTGAATATACTGACCAACCACCCCTCCAGTCATTTTCATGATTGTCGCCCTTGTCCTCGTTTGTGGCGGTGGCCCCGCCGGTGGACGCTACGATGAATACTGGGGAGCCCGTTACTGGTACGACCCCGGCGCGTTCAAGAACGGTTTCAAGGGGTTCTGCGCCGTCTTTGTGACTGCTGCCTTCTCCTTTGCCGGCACTGAGCTCGTCGGCTTGGCTGCTGCCGAGTCCAGCAACCCTCTCAAGTCCTTGCCCGGTGCTATTAAGCAGGTTTTCTGGCGTATCACCCTGTTTTACATCCTGGGCCTCTTCTTTGTCGGCTTGCTCATCAGCTCCAACGACGAGAACATTTTGGGTTCTGACAACCCGTACGCTGATGGCGTGTCGCCTTTCGTCTTGACCGCAGAGTATGCTGGCCTGATTGGTTACAACCACTTCATGAACTGCATCATCCTGGTTTCCGTACTGTCGCTCGGAGTTTCTTGCGTGTACGGAGGCTCCCGTACCCTGACTGCGCTTGCAGAGCAGGGTTACGCCCCCAAGATTTTCGCCTATGTCGACAAGTCCGGTCGCCCCCTTCCGTCCGTTATTGTCCACCTACTCTGTGGTGCTCTTGGTTACATGAACTTGAGCGCTGACGGTGCGACTGTCTTCGACTGGCTGCTTGCCATGTCAGCGATCGCTGCGCTCTTCACATGGGGCTCTATCTGCTTGGCTCACATTCGATTCCGCAAGGCCTGGGCCTATCACGGCCACACTGTCGACGAGATTCCATTCCAGGCTGCTTTTGGTGTCACCGGTTCCTGGGTTGGGTTGATTCTGTGTATTCTCGTCTTGATTGCTCAGGTAGGTCCACCTTTGATGAAAGTCACCGCCTTAGGTGCAACACCAGCTAACAAAAGTCATAGTTGTTCGTTGCCATCGCCCCTGCGGGACAAGACGAGCTGAATGATGCCGAGGGTTTCTTCCAGGCATACCTCACTGTACCAGTCATCATGGTCTTCTGGGTCATTGGATACTTCTGGAAGCGCGAAGGTTGGCTTCGCACTCACCAGATGGACGTTGACACCGGCCGCCGCGAGCTGGACTGGGACGAGATCAACCGCTACAAGGCCGAGGTCGCCACCTGGCCCACCTGGAAGCGGTTGTACAACCGGTTCTTCTAGACACGATCAAGGTCGCTTCGTGGAGTGCAATGGCCACCCCCTGTAGGGCATGGGGCTGGTGACTTGAGGCCTTTGCGTTGGCAGTCTTGCTAAGCCATCCGGGCTGGAGAGAAAGCTGTTGATGATGTTTCTTCTTAGTGGCAGTGATTTTAGATACCATAACATGCTGCCATAGGTCCGCTGGGAATGCTTTAAGAGTCTCGCGTGCGCCGTCTTGTAATACAAATACCATATACATCGCAAGCCAACTGACCCGGTATGTCTCACTGCGTAAATTGTGTCTAACGAGCCCAATCGTTCGTCTGGGACGAGTCCCTTACGTTAGAGAGGACCATCAGTTTCTCGGTCTACCAAGCAACACACTTCCTTTCTGTATGATCTCCTGCGAAGGACACAGGTCACTTCATGCTGAGCTGTATAGCCAAGTTCATGATTCATCCTCTGGGGCGCCCGGCTATGAGCCAAAGGAAACCGAGAACCGTAGACTAGAAGTCTAGCAACGTGAACATATCTTTCTGGATCCATCGTCTTCCTTTGTACGGAAAGTTCTTGGGACGAGGCTTGGAAGTCGCCCCTGAGCAGAAACGGGAGGTAAAAAACGACAGACGCCGTCTAATTATCTATCACGGCCGGTACCTTAGACCTAGTATTTCCTTTCCTCGGCTGGGACCAGAACGATTGCCCACATCAGCAAGCCGGAAGAAAACTTCTGGAATCTTTCGAACAAGACCGTCAGTTTCCGAGGGCTCGGGTTGAGGAAAAGGGAAGGGGGGGGGGGGAGGTGAGATAGACATGCTCGGCAGGCTTGGAGATGCGGTTCTGAGTTCAGGGGTTGAGTGGGGTTAGGGGGCGGACAAGATGGCCAAGAAGACTTGGACATGACGCCGACGCTGGGCTTCTGCAAGTCGTGGCAAGGCGGCGGCAGCGAACTCACAGGTTACATTATGTGGGATATTGATCAAGCGCGGCGCGAGCGGGTTTTGGAAAGCCGAAAGATGGTGGCAGTCGAGATTCAAAATGATGCGATACGAAATGCTGGAAGCAAGCCCAAACAGTGAGTCTTTCACTCAGGCGGCACGTCGGACTTCTAAGTCCAGCGAGAGATCTGAATTGCGGCTGTGCTGGTTTTCCTCTTAGGCTCTTCCTTCGGCAAACTAGAGACAAGTATGCAGCTGATCTGGGGTGATGCAGCAGATGCTGAGGTTTCAAATGTCGCCCGGGGAAACCTCGGATCGTGCGCCGTTGCTTGACCATGTCTCCTGGCGGGACGCCGGAACCGAGCTGGCTGATCCTCGGGAAAATGCTAGCCAATAAAATTGTTTCTGTCAGCTGGGATATGCCCGCTCGTCACCTCCTCCTCCCAGGGTTCAGCTTCAACACCGTCACCACGCCCCATGACTTTGGCACTCGGCACCACAAATGGACCACCTTGAAATCCTTCCCTGTGAGTCGCTCTTGCGGCAGAAGGGGTTAAACCGTCTATTTAAGAGATAGGAGGGAAGCTGACCACTTCCAGTTGATAACCCCGCTCGTCTTGCAGCGACTCTTGCTCTTAGTCGTTTTGCTCTTGGTCGTTTTGCTCTTCATCTCTGACGAACATGAATACCATTTCTCTTTTCTCGCCTCCTGACATGGCCCAAATTTACCCCGAACTCACTTGGCGTGAGACGACTCCAGGGGTATGGCAGCGCACCCCCGACGAGGTTGAGCAGTTTTACTCGGCTCTCGCGACGCTTTACGAAGGCAGTGGCTTTATGTTCTTCGCAATCACGGGGCATGTTTCCTTGAGTGTTGATACTGGAAACACCGGGGACATCTCTGAGGCCCAAGAATTAGTTGATAAGGCCTTGAAGTCTGCTTGGCTGGCTCTACGCTACGATCACCCGACTATCGCCTCACAGGTTACACAAGACCTTGCTACTGGCAAGTGGACCAAAACGTACCGCCAAAGTCGCGACCCTATCGACCAGCAAAAATGGCTAGACAAGACACTCGTGTACGTGTCTTCCGTCTCGTCTCGACAAACGGGTCAGGCATGGGCCAACGACCAGCCTGCGGCCCCGAAACTACCAACTCTGTTCGTCCTTAGCCCACCGTCTTCCAAGGCAGGCTTCATCCGCCGCGATCTCATCTTTCGCTCACCCCACGACGTCATCGACGGTGTCGGAACCTTGATGCTGCTAAACAATTTCATCAGTCACGCCTCCGAGGCCTTTTCTAAAGGCGATGACTTCAAACCACCCAACCTCGATGGCTCCGAGGCCGCGAACCTCAGTCCGCCCTACCGTGTTGCCGCCAATATACCCCCGACGCTCAACGACGAGCAAGAAAAGCGTTTAGCGGACATGGCTGCTCAGAAGTCCGCCGTAATGGGTGCTCCACACGTGGAGATCCTCGACATGCCCTACCGCCGCGGTGTGAACCTCCTGGGCCGACATCGACGCGTCGCCCATACTCTCACCAAACAACAGACTGACCGCCTCACCGTCGCCTGCAGGACAGCTGGCACCACCGTCACGCACGCTTTTCACGCAGCTATAGCACTCGTTCTCCGAGACATTCAAGATCAAGGATCCGAAGCCAGACGCGTGCGATACGTCAACTACATCCTCCGGAACGAGCGCGCAAGCTGCCAAGCTCCATACAGTTCTTTCCAACATCCCGCCGCCCTCTACCATTCGATTCCTGGCCAGAGTTTGGTAGTTGATATGGATCCCCTACGCTGCAAAGACGACGAAATCAGGGCCGAAGAGTTTCTCCGCGTAGTAAATGTCATGAAAGAATTTTACCACGGCGTCCGGAACGACAAGGAGCACTACGCTCTCGCCCCTACCATCTGGGCCGCCAGTACCCCAGACGTGCCTACATCGCCCCGGCCTTTGCCAGTGCCTCCGCCAAAGGCCCATCCGTCTGTCTCCATCTCCAGCATGGGTCGGGTCGACAGCATCATTGCCCCCAAGACAGGTGCCATCGCAGCCTATGATCCGTGGGTCACCGGCGAAGAGCTCGGAAACGGTCTTGGGCTCTTTTTGGGTACGTTCAGGAACGAGTTGTGTTTGAGTGCCGCGTACAATGATGCTTGGCACACGGAAGCCGACGTCTTGGACTTTTTGAAGCGCTGCGAGGACGTGGTTTTTCAAGGCTTTGACCTGTATTGTGCGTAATCAGCGATATGGGGATGGGCGAACAGAATAGGACAGCCTCGTTCAGGGTTCATCCAAAGAACGATGTATCGAGAATCTGGCAGAGAGGCCTCGACAACGTCGGTCAATGCGATTGTAATTCTCCTCCCCATGAGCGCGGCTGATGTCCGGCACTAATAACCGACGCCGTTCGCCCCAAAAAGATTGGGCTTTAGACCTTTAGAAGAGTGCATTTTGCACCCTTATAGGTGACAGCTTACCGAATACCAGTACACCTCGGGGTGATTTGCGCTTTACGGAGGGAGCTCGCATCGGTAAGGCAGATATGTCGGCAGTCGTACTCGTATTTCGGGACTTGATGCGGTGGCCGCGACCTTCCGGAAGTAGGGCAAACTTGTCGATCTGCCGCTGGTTCGATTTACGATACTGAGACCCCGAAATTGGCCATTCATCATTTCTTGATTATCGGGTTTGATGCACGCGTCGTGTAGTTGTCAAGCCTCATGCCCCCGAGCTCATCACCCCAGCTTTTCTTCGACTTGTTATTTCCTTTCGCTCTCGCAACTCTGCAGTGGTCGTTGTGCTCAGCTGTGGTCGCTCCGAGGCGCCTTGACAAGCCCTTCTCTATGATGTAAGCGGTTTGTGTAGGTCGTGCGGCGGTTGAAGCGAGTGCTATGTATGTTTGAGTCATGACTCATGCGCAGCTCTCGCGATGGTTGGGCATAATTAGGATTGAGGAGAAGGATGGGAAGAACCGCTGCGGACCCATGCGAAGTATCATCGGATGACGTTCGAGAAACGTAGACATCTAGTTGGCGCAGTCATGTCACAGCGAGAAGGCCACCAACCGTACGCCACAAGTGAAGGAGGTGCTTCGGTTTGAACGGAGGACGCCGTCGCCAGATCGGCTGTTGGATGGCGTGTAAGATGATACCGTCCGGTAGAATATCGCTGGTAGTATGAGACTCTAGGGAAATGGAGGGCTTGTCATCAGGGCTCGGGTGACACATACTTCGCTACAATATTCCAAGCGTAGCATCAATTGCCATGCCTGTCTAGGTAAGTCAAGAGGACCACGCACGCGATGCTGCAGGGCCGTCAGCCCCGGCGATCTCATTACGCACAACTCAACCCCGCTTAGGCTCGACGACAACGGGTAAAAATCAATAAAAGTTTCTGGCCCAAAAGAATCCCATATTGAAAAGCGAGGCCGGATGACTCACGCCTTGGAAGTCCCTCAATCGACTCGCTACGGCCCGGGAAATCATGCCACGCATTTGTTAATCATACATATCTATCATCTAAGCATTGGCGAATAGGAAGAGGCCTCTCCTTCAGACCTTCACTTCCTCTAGCGATGCAAACATTAATTAGGTTACCATAAGCTGGCGTTGGCGCAGTCGTAATTGCTTGCCTGTTTAGGCAATCTCAAGGCGTACGCAATGCGAATCAAGTCGACGAATCGTAACTTCGTAATTAATTAGGGGTATCGGCAGGATCGCATAGCTCGTACGGGGCCCCCACACCATCCCGGCCTTGTTCGGAGCCAACACTAACGTCCTTGGAGGACAAGATATAAGAGTCCAGACGAGCTGTTAGGGTCGACCTGTGTAGAGAACATTGAAATATCAGATCGCACAATCACAGTGATTAATTCTCCCAAAGATCGCCAACAACCAGCCATGATGTCCATCGAAAACGCCCTGCCACCATCTCGCCGAGGTCAGAAGGGCATCCGGCCAGACATGATGACCGGCCTTAGGAAGAGATTGGAAGAAAACCCATACGATCCCGAAAAGAACCCCAAAGGCATTATCGACCTCGGATCTGCTGTCAACGAGCTGATGCTTGATGACCTGTCTGGTTGGACAAAACGGAACGTCAAGAAAGGTCACCTGAAGAGCAGTGAGTATATGTCACACTGATCATCCCCCCCCCCTTCACCAGATGGGCTGACGCCGGTCGAGCTCCTGGCTTTAAAGATCAGCAAGACCAACCAAGCCTACCGAAAGTCGCTGCCGAGTTTATGAACGAACACTTTCGAGTCCGCCTCCCACTTACCAGCGACAACATTCTGGCGGCGAACGGTGTGACGACACTACTGGACAATCTCATCTACAACATCACCAACGAAGGAGACACAATCCTCATTCCCACGCCGACTTACGGCTTGTTTGCCCAGGATGTCTGTACAAGGAACGGCGTACGTGTTGTCGAAGTCCCGTGTGACGACATCCACGAAGAGCGGTTCTGGGGCCCCCCACCACAAGATGAATCCCCCGTCCAGGCTCCAGAAGTGGTCAGGCGTCTTGAGGTCGCGATAAAGCACGAGCTGGGCCGGAAAGGCAGAGTTGGAGGCATCGTCCTGGTCAACCCCGACAACCCACTGGGCCGATGTTACGCCGCCCACGTGCTGCTGCAAGTGTCGCAGCTTTGCGCAAGGCACAAGATTCATCTGATCGTTGATGAGATCTACGCGATCAGCGCAGGGGATCGCTTTTCAAGCATCCTGAGCCTCGGTCTTGACGTCAACTTCAGGAACGTCCACGTCCTCTGGGGTCTAAGCAAGGTGGGTAGGAGAACCATCACTGTACACCACGCTCACCCTTTCGCGTGTACTAACTATTACGCCATTGCAGGATTTTGGCCTCAGCGGTCTCAGGGTCGGCTTTCTGGCAACGTACAACAAGCAGGTTTACGAGGCGATGAGGGCGTTGACGTGAGTTGCAACCCTTGAACTGCGAGAGCGCCATTTCCGAAGTCACGACTGACGAAGTTCAGCATGGTTGGGCAGGTGTCATCCTTCAGTGCAACGGTGGCAGCGACTCTGTTGTCTGACACGAAGTACCTGAGGAACCACTACCTACCGTCATTCCGCCGCCGCCTGGACAAGAGACGAAAGATGGTCGAGGAGACACTCGATAACTACGAGATCCCACACGTCAAGCCGGAAGCTGGCTTCTTCGTCTTCGTTGACCTTTCGAAGTGGGTGGAGCTGTATTATGTCCAGAAACACGACAAGGGGGGCGACTTGGCTTTCCTCGAGTACTTGATGAAGCAGCGCGTCTTCCTTGATCCCGGCCAGGTACGTTTTGACGGAGACGGGGCACCATAAAAACAACCCGAGCAGTCCCGCTGACCTCGAAAACGCGACACAGGCACTCTTCTCCCAACGGACCGGCTGGTTCCGGCTCAACTTTGGCGGCGAGAAGGAAAGTTTCAAGCTGGGCCTTCAGAGACTCCTGCACTGCCTGAGGTCGCTCGACGGCCAAGAGCATCATGAACCTTTCACCCAGGCCCCGGAACTGTACTTCCCCCCACCCAAAGCGATGGCCCATTTCCTGGCCGTGTAAAAAGCGAATGACTGCAAACGTCAGCCGGCCTGGCGGAGACGCATTCGCTTGGATCAGGCACGAGTCCTGCCAGCCGATGTGCGTCGCCGGCGCATTGATCGACCCAGCTCTGGCGTGCTGGGGGTTTCAGCGGTTGGTTACTGGTGGGACTGACTGGTGTGGACAGACAGTCCTGACCGAGTCGTGGGGTATCATTTTCGTTTGTGTTGAAGTTTCAGCAATCACCTATTAAGACCCGTTGTATTCCCATAGCGATGCAGCTGCCCTGGAAGGAACATGAAACGCACCGTCACATTGGGGCTTTGCTCCGCGTGTCTAAGTAGCTATCTTTGGTACAGAAATAGTCGGAACAAATAAGGACGTAAACGTGGGAAGATCCCCTTCGATGCTCTATTATGGTGGTGCCAAGGACATCGTGGCTAAGAAAGCACACACACGGTTGCGTCAAGATCAAACGAACTCCATCGAAGAGAGTTTGTCCGAAATGTCGAAACTGTCAAGTTGCAACTCGCACCAAGCATCAGCCCCGCCCGCCTGTGCAAGACTTGACTCGAGTTATGGGATTTCGTGCATATGACTAGGTACGTAGAGTGTAGAGTGGTGGGCCGTGGATGATCTCGACGTCCGGCATGGGCGCCTTTTGCCCTTTGCAGGAATAGACCGGCGTTACGGGGACGGTTCTGTTACAAGGAAACCCTCGTTTATAAGAGCCTACTAAAGGAGGCCTCTTGCACGCTATTTGATATGCTTATATGTGTAACTAGACCTTATTCTCTTGTTTGTTATTTCCATGAAATAAGCATATTTCCCTCACATTCTTCCATGCCTTACTGTGTGCTCTGACTTGTGACACATTTTGACCCGAAGCTATCTTTAAGCATGATTCATCGTGCTTCGTATCACGAGTCAGCATGGGACTCTCGAGTAACGTAGCTGTATAAATACTACGGGGCGCCGAGGGCTGTCAATTATTAGCTCTATCGTCGTCCCAGTCCACCTCTGCGTCACATCATTCTACCAATTCACATCTCAAAATACCGCCATCATGCGTCTCCCTGCAATCCTCAGCGTGTTGCCATTCCTACTTTCCGTTGCCGTTGCGCAGCGCGGTGAGGAAGGTGTGTACCTCGACATTCAGTTGCCTGTGTCCGAGTTCCTCTCGCAACAAACAGTCTTGCTGACAGTACGATTACGCAGGCGAATGTTTCAATGACGCCGACTGTATCAGATGTGTAGATAACGTCAAGCCTCTAATTTGCAAGAGTATGTGCAATTGCCCTTTTGTTGGTGCCGTGCCGTGCCACTCCCCAACTCCTTTTTCGACGTCCAGTGGCTGATGCGCAGTTTGGAAAGCCGACAAAACTTCGACAACGGGCAAGAGATGCAAACAAGCGGCACCCCCGTGCGTGCCGTTCGTGACTTTTCCATAGGAAAAAGACAAAGGAACTCGATTAGAATTAGGCTGGATGGGCACATCAACACCAGTCACAGGCGGAGACCCGACTTATCTTCGCACCTTCGTCCTCGCTGGCGTTAGGAGAGAAGGTCTGTTTGAAAGTCAATAGGGGATCGAGAATGAAGCTTTACTTATGACAGGTATCAGCCTGCTTAGCAGAGGCTTTGTGTTTACTGTAATTTAAGAATCAAGTGCTTTGTTAGACATGACGCCGAAGGCACGATTTTCGTTTCTTGACTGTCGGCGCGAAACAACCATGAATGTTGTGCTACGTAGTGGTCAATAGACAAAAGTCAGATGTTTGATTCGAAAAACGACCGATCACGTTCGTAGACTCTTGCTCCGAGCGAAGCATAGCAGTCCATCTGCTCAGGGCATCTAGGAAACCTAGGAGCGTTGGAGATGGGTTGATGCCGTGTCGGTGCCTTTTTTGCAATCGAAGGAAGCAACGCCATCAACGCTCACGACAGTGCTCAATCTCTCGTCGACATCTCCCATCGTCTCACTCGTCTGAGTGGGCGGCGAGACGCCGGAGAACACCGCAAAAGACAGGGGCAGCGCTGTCGTAGAGACTGGGCTTGACCCTAAATATGTCCATTGATGTGTTGAGTAGCAGCTTGCGGCGAGTCGCAACTATGTCAATGCGAGATTCATCAGGTATGCCGAGAGACTCGAGAGTGCTCGTTGGTGAGGAGATTGGGGAATACTCGGAAGACTCGCAGTTCTCTCGGCCGCTAAAGATATGCTCATACGAGCCGATGGCGAACTTCAACCCAGGGAAGCTTCTGAGAGCCTTCTCCCAGGTCTTTGGACTCTGTTGCCTTCTATGTAGAAGCAAGAGTAACAAAACTGCTGCACGGCCAGTAGGGGCAACAGACGACATTATTTCTTTGAACTACTAAGTCTGGGTCCCATGCACAGACGCGTCTAAAGAGTTGTTGTTGATGGAGTTCGGTCGACTGATTATATGGGAGGTGTTGAAATAACAATTCCACAGGATCGTACGGATTCCACAGACTTCTCCGAAGTCCACGGAGATTACACAGAGATTGCAATCCATGGAAGGAAACGCATAGATTGGATAAAACCGCGTTCTTCCACGTACTAAGGCGTTGCTTCTAGATTGGACTGAATGATTCAGTGTCGTACAAGATAGTATAATTATCTCATACGAAGCCCAAGTATTGTAGCTAGAAGGCCAGTCACAAATAGAGCAATCTTTGGTTCACCTACATTTCCCCCCCTAGTACCTGAGTGCACGTAATAAGGAGAGAGTTGAAGTGAAATAGAAGTGGAACGAGGAGCCAGCTCCAATGTCACTGACGACAGGTACCACAATTGCATGATATTGACTCAGGGCTCACTTGTGTTTTCTCTGTAAACCAAATGGAACATGAGGCCAAGTCTCTTGGACAACTTGGAGTGCTAGTCTTCCCTACCCCTAACCCCTCGTCATAGTTCTGGGCTCTTGTCCTCTCTAACTCAGGTTGAAAGAACTTTTATCGTGAGCAGTGGGCACAAAGATGAATTGACGAAGCCAGAGACTGCAGTCACCCTGGCAGCAGCATGAGCGACTCAGCCAAGCAGGGGGGGGAGGGGTAACTAATGATTGAAACTGACGACAGATACTGATAATAAGCGACATTCAGGGCAGAATCATAGATAGCATTCTTTTCTGAAAACAACGAGTAAACCGACTCATTGTCTCAGTCAGATTGATACACGTTTCAACACTTCCCACAGCAATTCATTCCAAGGCTGGCTTCTTCCAGGCTCTTCGGATGAAAGGTGGGACGAACAACGCTTGGGACGATTGTTACGCAAGGTTTGCACAACTCTCAACCTTGACCCAACACGATCTCCCTACCTCTCTCACATCTCATCCACCGCCCAACATGGAGTCCCGGCGGTGCGGGGAAGGCTGGTGTGTCGTTGACAAACCTTCGGTCTGCAGATGCTATTCCGGCCAGAACGAGACGGAGCAACCAATGCTGGTTGGTCTTGTGGTCCTTTTCCGACGGACAGAAGACCGAGGTGCTTATAAGCGGCCTGCCCGCTCAGAGAACTCTCGACGTCGCTCTCAACATCATCCCGCTGGCTTCGGTCTCGACTCCCTCGCATCCGCCGTCTTCCACCCAGCCAAGCAAACCGAGGCAGGGTTGCCTACTCGCACATGATGGAATCTTCTCAAGACCAAAAGCAAGTGGGAAAGAACAAGGAGCCTGTCTTTGTACCAGATGACGTGGAGGTGGCTCTGAAGGTAGCCCCGGAGGCTCGTGACTACTCAGGAGCGCACGCAAAGAGTGATCCGGCCGAGATCGCTTTGGTGCGACGGCTTGATTGGATGATTGTGCCCATTCTGTGGTATGTAAAGATGTCCCACGCTTTATATTTCTTTCCACCGCAATTGAGGATTTCTTTTACGTGGACAACTCTCGGGCACAAATGCCGACGACGTGGCGAATAGGGGCATGTACTGGCTTAACTACCTGGCAATTTAAGAGCTTCTGAAGACCCGGGTCTTCATGCTGGCTCTGGCTGATGTTTTGAAAATAAGGACCGCAATGCCATTGCACTCGCTAGACTCAACACGCTCGAAGAAGACCTCAACCTCTCCTCGACGGAGTACCAGACCTGCGTCTCCATCCTCTTCGTCGGCTATGTCATTGTCGGCATCCCCGCCAACATGGTTGTGACCCGCGTCCGACCCAGCTTGTGGATGAGTTCCTGCATGGCTGTCTGGGCCATCATCAGCGCCCTCACCGCCGTCAGCCAGAACTACACCGGCCTTCTGCTCACCCGTTTCTTCCTTGGCATCACCGAGGCTCCCTACTACCCCGGCGCGCTCTACGTCCTCGCCACCTTCTACACCCGCAAGGAGCTGGCAACGCGAATCTCGATTCTCTACACGGGCAACATCCTCGCAACCGCCTTTGCGGGGTTGATTGCCCTGGGCATCTTCCAAATGCATGGCATGGTGCGTAACTACTGACTACTAGCGTTCGAGTTTCCCCGTCAACACCACAAACCCACTTGGTCCCCTCCGAAAGAAAAGCTTCTATTAACTCAAACGCAAACAGGAATCGCCTAATTGAAATGACTCTTCATAATACAAGGCGTCGTCACCCTCACCGTCGCCATCGTGGCTTACTTTGACGAGCCTCACACGACCCGCTGGCTCACCCCCGAAGAGCGCATCCTGGCCAACGAACGCATCTTGCGGGACACCGTGGGGAACACGGGTCAAACGACGACCTGGTCCGGTCTTCTCGAGGCTGCCAAGGTACCCAAGGTCTGGCTGTTCACGTTGATGCAGCACTGTCACCTCGGCGCGAACGGCTTCAAGAACTTCTTCCCCACCGCCGTCGAGACCTTGGGCTTCAACGAGACCATCACCCTCGTCCTGACGTGCCCTCCGTACCTCATCGCCGAGGCGGTTTCCATTGCGTGGTCTTGGTCTTCTGGAAAGTTCAACGAGAGGACGTGGTGAGTAATTAGTTGTTCGGCACATGATGGCTTGTCAGATCGCCAACTGACACCCCCCCGCCCGCAAAGGCACATCACCATCGCCAAATCAGTTGTAGTTTTTGGCTTCGTCCTGGGCTGTGCCACATTGGACACAGGCGCTAGATACTGTAAGCTGGTCCCCGTCCCTGAGAAGACACGTCGAGCCCACGCCCGCTGACGACACACTATCCTCCCCAGTCGCCATGGTGGTCTTCAGCGTCGGGACTTACGCCGTCAATTCCATCATTCTCGGTTGGGTGTCCGCCACGTGCTCCCAGACGAAGGAGAAGAAGGCCTCGTCTCTGGCCATCGTCAACTGCATCGCCGTGGCGTCCTTCATCTGGACTCCCTATATGTGGCCCAAGTCCGACGAGCCGCGTTACGTCATGGCCATGTCTTCCAGCGCGGTGCTCAGCATCGCGACCGCCATGGGGGCTTGGGCGATGCGCTTCTGGCTGATGCGCGAGAACAAGAATATCAGGCGGTCCGAGAACGAAAGTGTGTTGTTTTATGCGTACTAACGCTGGCGTTGGCTCCCTGCATGAGCACACCTGTGTACCGCTTGGCATCCACTTAGTAGCCATCATGGGACAAGCCTTCTTAAGACTCGCGGTATTTGTTGAAATTATGGTACGCGCACAGAGGGCACTTCGCCCGAAGGGCGCCACGGAGATGTTCCTAGTTGGGTTATTATAATCGGTCCAGCGCGGCCCAACTGCTTAGGCGAATACGGATGTAATTGCTATAATGTACGCAAAAGCAAGGGCGCCCCAGTATCGTCACTACTGATGCGACATTACTCCCCTTATATATGCTAGAAACACTTTTTGACAAAAGGCCCGGGCAGGCCGAATGGGCCCGAGCAGGCCGAATGGGCCCGGGCAGGCCGAATAGGGCCCGGGCAGGCCGGACTGTACTTCCCTGTCCGGGCCGGCCGTAATGTGAAATTAGCCGTACCTATGACTTAATGCCTCAATGGCTATAATTGGGCCTAGATAACTTACACTGAAAGAATTCACATACATACTACTAATTATGTTCTAATATATTCTTTACTTAACTAGGAGCTACCCTGTTAAGATATAGTATAGTGTATTTATATACTTAGGAGCTTAGAAACTGTCTTAACAGGATAAACATATATTACTTAGTCTTAAAGAAAGAATTATTTATCTTTCTGACCTCTATATATATCAACCTAGAAATATAAAACAACTAATTATGTTTTTAATCTATCTGTTAATAATAAATTAACTTTTACCTAATTTTCCTATCCTTCTGAGAATATACCGAAGTAGTATATAGCTAATAAAGATTGATATATTACGTTTAAACTTATTCAGTAATAATTAAATCTCCTCCAGTATGTTGAAGGTTAGTGTAGTACTTACGGGCCCTGATTGGTTGGCATGCCCTGTAGGTACTACGCTAACTTTCAACATGCTGGAGGAGGTTTAAGTAATCTAAACATTATAGTATTGCTTGAGGCTTCTATAGTCTTTTATAATAAATAGTAGTGAATATCTCTCTCTCGACTTTGTATTACATTACTCTACAGCAGCCTCACTTACCTCCATCCTAATTCTCTCTTCCAAATCTTGGTATCTTTCTTATTATGTTTCTCAGTAAATTCCTCTTTCTTTGGCTAGCATCGCTAGTCCTATGCGTAAACACCTATAACCCCAGCGTTGAGAAGACTTCGCTCTATAGCCACCACATAAAGCGGCAAGCCCCAACTGGCGAAGCGCCTTCTGATCCAAACGGTTCTTTAATGCACCAACTTAACTTGTATTGTTCCACATTCTTCTCTGATAAATATTCATATTTGAGAGGATATTGCCGAAATGATGGTCGGACAAGGAGATATATTTGTAGTCTTCCTGGAGGACAGGCTGTCACTCAAAAAGAATCTCCATTGGTCTGCTCTGATGGTACAGAGTGCAAAGTTGATGAAGTAGAAGGGCCTGACCGTTACTTGTATCAATTCCCCTATTGTGTAAGTGAGACAGCAAACTCAAATCTGGCTAAAGACAAATGGGATATCTTTACAACTTCCGAATGGGCAAAGGCAATGTGGAAAGGAGAAAATTTTAGACGCAAAGAGGATGAGGATATGCGCCTAAATGAGAATACAAAGAATCTAGGCAGTAAGCCTGCGAAAAAAAGAAAAAACAGTAAAGGCATACAGAGTAATCCAAAAAAAGGTAAGGGTAATACTTTTGAGGATATAGACCGCAACTCTCAAGACCTATCTCAAGATGTACATGCATCTAGGCATTTAGCATCATCGAAGAACAGAGAGCAGTTTGAAAAGATAGATGGAACTGAGGATAGGGACAATACTTTGGAGGACACAACCCAAAATGTACATCCATTTACGAGTTCAGGATTGTGGGAGAAGGAAGGCCTGTCAACAGAAGTAGATGAATTTGACGATTGGGAATGGCCGATAGACTTATTTGATAGGTAGAATAGTAAGCTAGGGCTAAATAGAGATAAAGCGTGTAACTACTCAGTAGTAAGATTATTGAACGTATAAAACTAGATGAAATGTTACAATAGAGGGGGTACATAGTTTCACTTAGTTATTATTATAGACGTTTAAATTCTAGTAGATTGTGTTATAGAAGTTCAGACAAGTAGGAAATGAATACAGTCTCTCGGATTAGCCTCTGGAAACCACAATGCGTTGACATTGCCGCCGATGGGGTTGCTATATATAGCGCTGTCGGCCTTCGACTTCAACCCCATCGCATTCTCACGGGGCCACATCATCACGGGATGCATTGACAGGGTGATCGAAGGTCCGAACGCCCATCTTGGGTCGCCCTTGGTCTCGGTTGATGACAGTTCGGCAGTGGTCGACATTGACGCCTGGACCGAGAACGCGCTCTTCGATCTCGGCGGACAACTTACGGTGGGACGCGACCTCAACGCCATCATGCCGCAAGGCACCGGTCGCTCCTCGTTGGCGCTCTTACAGAGGCTTTATGACTGGGTACAGCGCTATCACCTGCAGTTCCGCCGAGGCCCCAAGATCTTGGTCAACACCGTCTATGGCATGCCGGGACTCACGGGCCACGAATGTGTGTTGCCGGTCAAGGACGTCCACGACATGGTTCTCCAGCGAATGGCCGAGGAGGAGCGTGCAGGCGGGGACAACTCTAGTGACGTTGATTGTTACCCGACGAGCAGGGCAAAGAGCGAGGGCTTGAAAGACGACACGATATGGATCAACTGTGTGTACTTGATCCTCGGAACCCCAGAGGCCATGCCGTCTTGACTCTTCCATCATCAGCACCATCTAATACCACTTGTTGACGACGCCCTACGCATACGCCGAAGCCGTGAAAGAAATCCGTGAGGCCTTCAAGTCGTCGGATGAAATCACAGCTCAGGATGTTGAGAGCCTGCCCTACCTGCTCGCTTGTTTCCGGGAGACGCTGCGCAGATGTCCAACCATCCCCAGAACTCTCACTCGCCAGGTCCCAAATTCAGCTGGGGCCCAGATTGTAGGTCCCTCTCCTCCTCACCTCTCTCCTTCTATCCACCTGTATGTTTAACCACCCCCCGCTCCTCGGTGCGGCAAGTTCGTTCGTTGGCGTCAACCGGTTCGTACCCTCTCGATCGGCCTCCAAATTCCACTACGCCGACTCTTATCAGATTCAGCCCGAGCGCTGGCTCGATCCCAGACCAGCCGAGTTTGAGAGCGACGACCGCGATGCTTTCAACCCGTTGAGCTACGGCCCCGGGAAGTGCATTGCTAGAAACCTAGCCCATCTCACCACCCAGACCTTTCTCGCCAAGGTACTCTGGGTCTGGGAGTTCGACATGGAGCTCAAGGAGTCGGTTCGGAACTGAGATGACCAGGGCCTCTATGTTCTCGCACCGCGGGGTCCGCTGCTGGTGAGTGTGAAGAGGGCAACCCGTCAATCGCTGGTGATTCGAGGCTCAACTCCCAAGGAATGGCAAATGCCTAGATATGAGACGGTCAAGACATCGCCCGCCTGCCTACTCAAGTCGTAGCTGAATCGACTTGAGTCATTTTTGGACCAACGACAGACCAAGTCGGGCCGAAAATGAATCATGAGCGTGCCCAAGTCCCCTGGAAAAAAAGGCCTGGAGCAGAAAAGGTAGCGTAACAGAGGACTGCAAACCCAACATGATAATTACTCTGATTTATTACCTAGCTTGGGGCACGCTCACATCCCCAACCCTGGATGACGTAACAATCCCTGAAATATCCCTTCCCGCTGTAGTCTCCGAAGGCGGCGACGGCACGGGTGTTCACCAGCTCCCACATCTCGCAGTCTTCCTCCCACCCTTCGATTGTCGCTCTGATAGCCCGCCCCTTTCTCCTCTCTCTCAACTCAAGCTCCAAAGATGACCGTAGATACACCCAAGAGATCATGTCGGGCCCGGTGAAGCAGAACGACATGACTTTCGGAAGGATGCTGTCGAGTATCGTGGTTATGAAGTTGGTCCCCTCGGACAAGCTCGCCGCCATTTTCAGTAGCAGGTCAAGTCGGAGAACTGTGAACTGCTGTCTCTGCTGCATGTTCATGCCACAAACGACACCAAGAATCACCTTGCCCAAGGCCTCTGTCGACGACGATTTCATAAAGGGGTTGAATATGGAGCGGAGGTAGCTGCATGTCATCCGACACACGAGATAGATGACGTACTCCAGGGCTTTGCGCTCGTCGGCGAACTTGTAGGTGACAAAGGTTTCGAATGAGGGACCGCTGACTATGTCCGAATCGCTGCCCAACCTGACAGTGGGCATGTCGTGGTCGCATAAAGCCCTGTGCCAGTTGTCCAGACGGTGGGCGAAGATGTCACACTGCCGGAGGATAAAGTCTGGCGTCAGATCATCCTTATGGAAGTCACGCAGGCGGAAATGGCGGTGGTCACATTCTCGGCCGAGGACGGACGTTAGCCATATTGCGGCCTTTTCGGAAGCGCTGCCACCCTCAACAGTGTTGTCATGGGTGAAGGATGCCTCCATCGCAAACCGGGCGTGCAGAACGAAAAGTCTCGATAGAATATCCCGGATGGCAAGTTGGGGGTCGAGTAGGCTAGCGGCGTCAAAGACGTCTGCGGCGTTGCAGGTACTCCTAGTCGGTGTCATCATGAGCCGCACGTCGTATCGGAGCATGCGCCAGGCCTTGAAGAGGTCAGGTACCGAGGAAGCGGCGAAGTCCAGCTTGGAAGCAATAGCATCGAGACCGGTAGCATGATTCCGGATGCCCAGGGCCGTCCCAGCCTCGAGCTCGTGATAAGCCAGGAGCAAGGCCGCGCCAGCTAGCTCCTCCCCGTGGTGGTTTTCGATATTGTGCAACTGAGATTGGAGCCCCTTGACCGCCGTATCGTAGTACAGCCAGACACTCTTGTTATCGAACGCCTCTCGAAGGCGCTTCGCGTTCAGTGGAAGGGGTTGCAACAGCTTCATGTTGCTCGCGGCGAGTGCAAGAACGGCGAATCGAAAGCCGCTGCTTTGGCGGAAGAGGTTCGGAAAAGCAAGAGTCACCGGTATGGAAGGAAGGACGTTTCGATCAAAATGCTGGATCAGCACCTCCTCCAGTGGCAGAGAGAGACGGGAGTCAGTGGTCGGGTCGCCCAGAGGAGACGAATCAGACGATGGGGATGTGGTTGACCCTGTTGAACCTGGCGATGAACCGTCGGGAACAATGAACTCGTCCCAGGACATGAGCGCCAACGCAGGACTCGAGGCTTCTGCAGGTAGCAGTGGATCGGGTTGCTCTCCTCTCGAAACGGCAACTAGGCTGTTGGGCGGTTTGTCAGGTGCTGTGGTCTTGTGGTCTTGGCCCGGCAAATCCTCATCTGAGATCACTGCCCTCTCTTGAGATTGGTCCTCCTGAGGTAGCGCATCGGAGACCAAGCCGCTGGACGTCTCATACAGCGGCCACGGCAAAGTGAACGAGCCGCCGGGCCAGCCATCGTTATTGGTGTAGTTCCACGGGGGCAGAGGTGCTGGTACGGTCTCCATTGAAGGAAAAGTGTTTTGTGGCAATGCCGTCACATTGCCGGATGGACTCTGGGACGCGGATGAAGGATCCTCGGGCGGATCTATTGTATTACGACGTCGCTTCCGTCGATCATCCTCCAGACGAAGGGCCGTCCACCTTGCCTCCTCAAACCGCTTTGATGACTCTGCCGCTCGGGAGGTGACATCCTTGAAGGCGACAGGTCGGTGGTAACCGCTGCACTGTATCCCTCTTTGGACACACGCGATACACTCAGGGCGCGTCTCGTCGCACTGCTAGATGGTCAGCGTGGTCGAGCCGACAAGGTTGTTCGCATGGGTCTTGGGTGGAGATGACCTTTCGTCGCTTGCTTTTGCAATTCTGACATCCTGTCCGCCTACGAACGATGTCGGTCTTTTTGGGACGTGAACGTGAGGGCTGCGGTTCCATCGAAGTACTTTCTTGAGGCCTTCGGGGGTATTGATCGAAAGAACGGGAGTGAGCCGCTTTGAGCGATAGAGAACCCGCGGGTAGCTGAAAGTGGTGAAACTGCAAGCTCGCCCGAATCTTCTGGGTTCAGGCGCAGTTTCATGGAGTAGACGGAGAACTCATGGCGGATTGGTGAGAGTGACAATAAACGCGAATGAGAGAGGGATGTTTGTTCAGCGCGGGGAAGGCATCGAAATCGCCAGAGAGAGCAGATAAGCGATACGAGAGACGCCTGTCCTAATCAGGAGCAGCGATGCGCCACTAAGCCTGTTCAGGCTCGTCAATCCGACCATCACAAGGGGAGGTGGGGGGAGGGGAGGTGACAGCGCTACAGTATAAATCCAGAAGGCTAACTTGTCCATCATCACGAACATTTCACCTATCAATTGAGGAGGGCTCCCTTTGCGCTAGGAAACTTGTTGCTGACATCTTGGCCTCAGTATAGGGAGCGAACGGCATTGCATGTTGCGACTTGTCACATCCTTTTTGGCGTTCCCGGTACACTAGCTACTGGCAGCATTCCGTCTTGATTACGGATACCGCCTTCTCATCCTACCTATTGTCAGGTTCTAGATCGTCTTCGAAGGGAAGAGGGCTATGCCGCGCCACGACGCTCTGGGACAATGATACATTTTCCGCTTCCTTGGGGAACTAAGGTAGGTCAGGCCAAACGAGGAAGAGGAGATGGTTCCAAGCCGCGGCCTCACTCAAGACAACGTCGTCGTTGCACAATGGAACGCACGGCGAAGGTCCGGCCGGCCTCGATGCTCCAGAAATCGCCATCAATCAGGCCCCACTCGGGCGCCAACGGAGGGCCGGAAAGGGGTTCAAGTGGGGCACACTTCCGGCACCCGATCATTTTCGGGTGTAGCGCAATCCATGGCAGAGGAACGAACTACGCCCGGCTGATACTGCAACTTTGTTTTTCTCGCGATCGCGTCGCCCTACTGCCGATGCCATCACTCAGTCACCTCACCTCGCCAAGTCCTTTCCCTTTTTTGGACCGTATGACTCTTTGCAATTTGCGGGATGCTGCTATCCGTTTAGGCAACCATCGGCAAGCCGCAACCATGCTGTGCCGCAAGGCATCGCGGCACAGCACACCTGGACGATGGTCCGCCGACGGGGATTTCGCAGCATCTGCTTCTGGACCCATGAGTATTTAATAGACGAGGTTTCCCTTTTTTTTTTTCATTCGCAGTGCGTCCGTCACATCCGCATCCCAGAAGAATTAAGTTCACTGCCTGCCTACGAGTGCTCATCTTTCCATCAAACCTACACACCCTTCGAAGATGCATCTATTCAAGGTCTTCTCCTCCCTGGTAGCGGCTGTCGCGCCCGCTTCCCTCGCTCAAGGCCTTCTCGGCACTCCCCTACCCACCTCCACCGCGGCCGACAAGTACCTCTCCGCCCGCGTATCATCCCTCCCGAGCACCGTCAATGGCGCCGCCGCCACCTCCCTCGCCAGTGCGCTCTACAGCGTTGATCGCAAGTACTTCAACGACAAGGAGTGGACGACGGTCTACTCCCACATGTGGTCCGCCGCCGCCAAGGCCACCGACGCGCCCAACGTCGTCGCGTCCATGGCCGTCGAGGGGTTCAGCCTGTACAAGCAGCAGCAGTCGCAGTGGTGGAAGGACAACGTGCCAGAGAAGGACGACAGGTGGGTCTCGTCTTACTTCTCGGACTGGCAGAAGGCCGGGCAAGATATTGTGGCGACCAAGACGTCCAAGGGCGGTGCGCCCAAGTGCACCGGCATGGCCATGGCAGGAGTCGCGGCGGGAATGGCTGCTGGTGTCATGGTTGCAATTTAGAGTCGTTGGCATGCAAGTTGGGACGGCTAGGAGATGGCATGTATTCCAGATACGTTTATGACACTCTGGGCATTCAGAATTTTTCAGGACGCCAATAGGATTTGTATCGTACGCCGGTGACATGTGTCGACCATTCCTCTTCCATGTGAATAAACTCTTCTTCATCAGTCATCTCGTCATCGTCCGCGTCCCGCTCATCAACCGCATGCTTCTTCTATTTGCATGCCTTGGCGTGCTCGAACACAATGGCAGCCAAACCACAGATATTCGGGCTGCCGGCCTGCTTCTCGTTCTCAGATGCGAAAGAAACCGATGAATTCTCAGCAGGATAAGACTGCAAGCACGATCGCCGATACTCTGAACGATGGAGTAGAGACAATGCCGTGGGATGAGGCGTTAACTGCTGCCCACAATTAACGGCGTCGTTTTCGCGACACAAAACCATCTTCTACGCATGGCCCAGGCGATCCCCAGTACTTGGTAGCTGTGTAAATCCCGCTATCAATGGCGCTGACGCGGACAGTTGTTTGACCTTTGCGTCTCCATTGCTTAGAGGCGAGAAAGTCATCTCTGCATGACCGTTGCCGAATATTCGGCTGTTATTCTGTTTTCATTCAGATGAAGTCTTAGTCCTGACTATCATCCGTTATTGTTAGCCACGAGGATTTGATGCAATCGTAAGGATACTCCGACGATCGACCTAGATAAGACTAGGGAGCTTTGAACTATGAATCAAGGTACTGAAAAAAGATCCACCAATCTAGCAGCGTCAGTTGCCCCGGCATCTTACTGCTTTAGTAAGAGCTCTAGATTTATGATAAAGGGACGATCTCTTAACAGATTACGCTGAAGTTCAGATCTTGAAGTCTTTTGTAGCGAAGGATGAGACGGAATTGCAGTCACGGCAGCAGCGATTCGAGATACACCTTCCTCTACATGATGACTTCTTTCTTTTTCTTTCGAAACTCATGTGTTAAGTGACTGCCGGAGGCTTTCTCTTTCTATTTTGAATGTTGTTGATTGACTTGTGATCCATAATACCTGAGCCTCCCATTTGAATCCCAAGCGCCTTTTCAAAAACCTCAAAATGAAGTGTGTAGTAGGGAGACCCGTGAACCAACAAGAACAAGAGAGAGGTATTCGAAGGCAATCGCGTCTAAGGAAAAGAGTCGACCGATTCCAAAGACTAGTCAACTAAGTTGATCAAGACGCCGTCATCTGAATTCTTCTTGCCCTCGTCACGTCAGCTGGTGTTAGGAAAAAGCTTGTGAGAACAAGAAAATGTACCTTCAGGTATGCGATGTGCCCTTCAAGTCGGACAATTTCTGCGTTCTTGGAGGCCAGAGTATAGCGCAATCGATCGTTTTCTCTCGTTTGCAGTGTGAGAGAAGGCAGGGCCTCGTCGAGGACATAGACGATGGTGTCTAGGTCGTCCACCAGACTGCCGAAGACCGTGGCAGCAGGGATGTCGGTGCGAAGTCTGGGGTTTTTTGTGGTGTGAATTGATATTTGTGCCCTTGCTCGCCTCTCGTTTGAAGCGGCAGCCTGCTGCTCCTTCCGTGCCGCAGTAAGTCGGACCCGATGTATCTGGAGAAGCTTATTGATATCATCCTTGGGGACGTTGGGCTTTTTCACGAGGCCAGTGAGTTGGGCGACTGTGTTTTCGTGCAGCATGATGTTAGCGAGGCTTCTCTTCGAGATGGCGGCCTGCTCATCGGCATAATTATGCAGTTGGGTTATGTGAAACTGCGTGAGATAGGAAGATCTTTGCGTGTCTTTCAATCCGGGTTGCGCCGCGGCGCGGACAGAGCGGGTCATCGACGGGGCAGCAGGAAAGGGAGCCATCGCCAGAATAAGAAGGGAACGGATAGAGATTGAATATGACGAATCTGGGACCAAAAAAGTGTCAGCGGACGGAAAGATGCAGGGGGAAACCACTTGCTGGCTGAAGCTTGCAAACGCCAAGCGAAAACTTGCCTGGACTTCAAGAATAGAACGGTGTGGCGACGACAAACCGATCAAACTGTGAATGAAGAGCAAAAAGGTTGAATCATAAGTTCGAATGCGGCATGTGCAAAGCGAAGCGCTGTAGTGATGATCGATGTGGTGGTGGTGGGTGAGGCGAGTGTGGGGAAAGGTTTGAAGGGACGAAGCAAGAAAAGGATCCCCGAAGGTCAGAGCACCGATACCAACTAGGACCGGACGCCAGCCTGGCCTATCAGATTGAGAACGGCCGGACGAACAAAAAAAGGAAGGAGCCAAGAGGGGCGTGTAGAGGAACAACGGGACTTGGTGGATAACTCCTTCCGTTATGGTGGACCAAATTGGAACTACCTACCTTAAGAGAATGAAGGACGCGTCCGAAGGGGAGACGTAAGATGGAAGCCTGGATCTCAAATACAGCGCAATGAGCGGCAATGTTGACAGTGAGGTACGACAAGCTAGAAGAGGGGAGTTTTGAGGCGTCTATGGGTGGTGTTAGTAACAAGAGCAGCCAGTCACGTGGTGGAAGTTTCTGGAGACACAATAATACATACTTCACCCACCTTATTAAGCAGGAGCAAGCGTGACTACCTTATGTATTAGTCAGGTGCCGACACTGCAGCACCGAAGGTACCTAGGTAAGATACCAGGTGCCTAATGTTGTCTATCCTAGGTCGTCATAACAGTTTTGTTCTAGATTTTTATCTTGCAGGCAATGCTAATAATTATCGCTGTTCTTTGAAGAATCCGTGACACCCCGACTGGGCCTGGGCTGCACATCGGAAAGAACGTGCTAGTGGAGAATGGGTACCTACTATTTTGGGAGTGTCTGCGCAAGATGATTGGATCTAGGCGTGAGGCTCCACCGCCACCACCCTTGATTCAACGACTCGACATGCAGCAGCACCTGTCGCCGGCAGGCGCTTTGAGCAGTTGGCAGTACTTGAGGGAAGGCATCAGTTTGATGAGACCGCATGATTCCATTTTCGAGTCGGCCCATATCTAGTTGCTACTCGTACCTGTAATTCTGCACAGCCCAAGGCAGCCAGCGGAAATTGAGCAAACCGAAGTCTCCACATGACCCGGACACCCTTGCTAGACCTCCAATGACTTCAGTGTTGCTGTTCAGTACGGGCTGTCAACGTAAAATCATTCAGGCTGTCGTCCTAGATTTTCTTCACGGAAAAAGGTGATGATACGACCGAGGCAGTCTGAACTACGTGAACTTGGTGCCATCATGAGTGCCTTAAGGTGAATTCTGAAGTATTCATGAGAGGGCACGAGGAACCGTTCGTTGCCACTCGTCGCGGTGTCGATGACGGCACTTTTCTTCAACTTAAAACTACCTCTCACATTGCGGTGAAAGAACATTGTTCAATTTGCAGTCACTCCATCGCGTCATTTTGTGACAAGTTTCCAAAACCCGAGGCAACAAGACCCATTTGGAGGAACAACAATTCGTAGACCGGGTGAGGAAGACAGATTCAAATCTTATTCGATCAAAGACCCAATCAAATGTGCTCTTTTGAGCGGAGAGTTCAAAGTCAACTGCATCCAATTCAGTGGAGTGAGAGGGAAATCTAAAGGAAAAGTAAATAAAGCCATTGAGAATTTGAGCTTGATAGTTCTGGTGATCCAAAATGAAATTGCCTTGCTTAACGCCCTTGTAATAACGTGAGAGACGGACGGCGTCTAAAAGCCACACTGGTAAACACCAACCTGCCACCATTCCCAATACCCAGCGGTTTCAGTACAGCCTCCTTCCTAATTTTGCGCGATCCTGGCATGGTCACGCCGGGTCGAGGGAGTAGCGGGACGAAAGTACTTTATCAGTGTTCTATTATCGAACTGAAAAGTGACTTTAGAATTGGAGTTCTTGGAGTTGTAGTTGATCTGGTGACTGTAGCCGAGCAGTTTACGGCAGCCGAGGCCGTCGCCGTTGATGCGATCGTCTCGCTCGGGCCTCTTGATACCACAAAGCGCTTGGTAACTGGTGAGCAGAGTGACGGGATCGTCTGGGCCGAAAGTACGATCTTGATTGTTCAGAGAGCAGTCAAATCACTCTACTAGTTTCCAAATCTCTGCTCTGAACACTTTCAGACTCGCTAGGCTTAGATTAGGAGTACGTGGTATAGCACTACCCTCCCCCCATGACGTAATGGTTGTTTTTGTATTTGTTCTCTAGGAGTCTGCTGAGACTAATAAATTGTGTCGTTGGTGTTTGAATCAGATGCTCACAGAAAGGACCTTGCTTGCTACATTGTCATCACCCAATGAGGGAAGAAGGCCAACCCCTTCTCATTGACTACTTAAACAGACTGATGTTTCGTTGGATTGGCCCAGAATGCTGGCAATGGGCTGGCTAAATGTCAGGGAACTTAGGTGGTGTGCTAAGCCCGTCCATAGACCATTCAGGCATAATGCCCAAAAGATCAACCAGTGATGGCACTTTGTGCCATCAATGCACCACACACACACTTAATAAGGACCTCTGCCCTTAGGTCCTTACACTAAAGTCCTAGATAGCCGACATGACAGTTGAATCCGAGGGTGACGCCTAAGCTATTTCAGTCGTTCTTCGGTGGCGGAGAGTTTGTTGTAATCAGGTGTGTAGTTCTAACGAACGAGGGTTTCCTTCCCAGGTGACGTGCCATGCCCTCTCCACCAAAGACCCGTCGAATCGGATCCTCTTGTTCGGCAAGAATCGTAGACTTCAATACTAATTTAGAAACGGTGTCGAAAACCGTGATGCTGTCCACAGGGCTATCTATCAGTTTTCATGAGCCTTGGAGATGCAAGCGCCGCTACGTTGGAAGCTTGTTTCTTCAATGGCGCAACCAGCCGCGCAAGCCACATGACCAGCTCAGGCAGTTCAGTCGTCCTCGACTCACGACACCTCGCCAACTACCAAGGCGCCGCTGACTCTCATCTTCAAGCGCTTGGGACAATAAGTGTCCGGTTTTTTCTCCAAGACGGTTCTGACAGGGGAATCCTGCCGGAATCAGGAGTCCGATGCAATTCTTCGGTGGCAGAGAGTTTGTCGTGATCACGTGTGTAACTCTAACGAACGAGTAGTAGCCGATTCAATCTCTGCATGGCATCTTACAGAGAAATGCCGAGAGGGTGACCGAGGTCGAAACGAAACGAAACGAAACGAAACAACGTCACTTTTAGACCCGCTGCAGTCCGGAAGGAACACCACCCAGGGGTCCCCTCTCGTCCGCGTGGGCCTACTAACGGGCATCTCTGAACCGTTCAATCGGAACGACGACACAAGGATGGCCCGACGAGGAACACATCGATCCGCAATTGGTCGAAAGACTCTCTATCTAAACTCAAATTCTCACTGCGAACCAGTGAACTCCATGTGTTCCTGGGCGCAACGTCTTCCTTCGGAACAAGGCCAAGCCAACATGGAAGCTGGGAGCCCCTCGATTCACACTTATCATTCCACTTTCCGGATCACAGTTTCTCGACAGGGGGGCGGCTCTCAAGCCATCGGCAGGGGAGCTCCCTTTGCAAATTGGAGTTCGTGCAGGGCATACCCCTCTCGTCCTAGACGGACAGAGTCGAAACACGAAACAGAGAAATCGGACGTGTATTAGTGATCGTAGAGATCTCGTGGGAAGGGGCAAAAATAAGCCAGCCACATTAGGAATTTACCCAAAAGTGAGGCGGCGGGGGCAGAGAGAGACCTGAGATACGCCGTTCAGGTGCCAACATGAACTTTGCACACTCATTCACGTTGTCTTCTCAGGCTTCAAGATCGTCAAGACGTGATTCAATCTCCATGGCGTTTTGCTGGGAGACAAGTGAGACCCCTCTGTGGCAAAGTCTTGTAAGCGGGGGGAAGTCGTATCCAGAAGCATTGTTGGTACCCTGTAACAGCAAAGTATTGTCCGCAATTGCCGCGTTTGAAAAAGAAAGGGGGGGTGGGGTTCAGTGGTCTTGGCCGCCGGCCACCATTTCAACGCCAGTACATATTACCCACATACCTCAGCATCCGCGCGTTTCATCGCGCCTCTTTAAACTCTGAGACACGCACGGGTAATGTCCTCGTGGCACACTTTGTTTGATAAGATTCTCATTTGCCGGCAGAGGAGAAGGGTCTCATACTTGTAGGCTGCGCCATACGGCTGGATGATCTTGTGGATGAGAATAGGGTGGCCTAATACAATGCCACGAATGCCTACCAGTGATAGCCTGGCACCCTGGCCAGCAAACGGGGTTTCTCTTTCCAAGTCCACTTACGCCATCCTCTCTCTACTCCACACTCCACTGCAAACTTCGGGCAAGCGTCTGCAGCAGCTCCGGAGGTTAATAGTGTGATTCTCCCTCGGCTGCACGAGGGTCTTTCACCTGTGTCCTTTTGTCCTATTGGAAGGATCCTACAAACAGAAAGGACAACAACCCCGTAATGAAGAGTAGTAGGTAATAATACCAGGCTCAAATTACGTCCTAATAACTTCTAAGGAGTGCATCAGCCCTTAGTGGCTCTTCAGGCTATATGTGCTAAAACTCCAGCAGCCTTCATGGGGCAGCCTGGTGGCCTTGGGGGTGCATACAAGGATTTATGTGTAGATCCGGGCCTTGCTGCAGTTAATAGGATAAGGGCCCAGAAAGAACATCCTTCAGGGGTTGGTTGTCCGAAGTAGAAGCGCAAGCGATGTGAACTATGCCCATCCCATCTTGGAATCTTCGATGTCGCCGATCCATGTCGGCGATCGACGCTTACGGCTCCTGTTCTGAGCCATCGAAAGTGGTCTTTCTCGTTCGCTCGGTTGACTGGCTGCAAAAGAAGCGATTGGCCGGGCTTAAACATAGCTCCTGGTCAGTTGCTCGCGCTTGCGAGACTCTTGCGGCCATCAATTCGGCGTCACGACTGTCGCTCCCAGTTCATGTCGTCTCTTGTGTTGGTACACTCGTTCGGCATGAAAAACACCATTTGCCCTGTTGACAGTCCAAATTTCATTTGGCCAGCAATACTTGGTTTAAAAGATAAATGGTATTCTTGTCATAATTCATCGTATACATGGTGCTGGTAAATATTGGCACCCCGAGAAGTCGAATCCCTTTGCTCGCCGGCAATCCGTGTCCGTTTATTGTTTGCGAGGCAACCGTTGGCCTCTTTGCTGATGTCACCCATCTCCCATCATGGTCTTTAGTTGATGAATGTCGATGCCCCCGCCGGAAGGCCGACTTCGTGGCCAATCGTTCAATCTTTGTCAAACATCCAGAGATTCGTGCTTTCTGGTCTTGGTGGTTGTCTGCCCTTGTTCGTTGGACTTTCGAGGGATTTGCTGGGACTCTGGAGCGATTTCATCTCCAAGCCCATACCACTTTTGAAATCCGTAGACTTGAAATCCGATTTCGTTGGCGTAGGCTTCGGCAGCCATGGCGGTGTCTCGTACCACGAATCCGAGTGAACGCTCGACCGCCCTCGCTTCCTCTGGAATTTCGGGAAACATCGGCCAAATAGTGAGACGGTCCTCTTGAAAGCCTCCTCCGCAAGTGGTCTTATACCAGGAATTGATAAGGCGATGAGGGTGGCGCCGATTTCCGATACCTCAATTGCGAGGAGTGGGCTGTAAATCCACGACTGGTCTGGTTGCCATTGTCCGTTGATGACGAGTATGAGACGAGCAACCGAGATCGCAACGACCCTAACGAAAGTCAGTTCTAATTCCTTTTCTCACTGTGAGTGCAGAGAACGGCTCACCCAACACCCGGCAAGAGGATACAGGCGAGTTGAATCTTTCGCTTCCGGGGCATATCCAGCATCCGCAGCATCGCGATTGGGATTCCGAACAGCACAAAGTCGCAAAGGAGTGAGACCGCCGAGTTGATCCCGTAAACGAAGCCCCACGGCAGGCATTTGTACTCGTTGAACTGTGATTGCCACTCATAGGGCCAGAGGGCCGTGACGGGGAGACAGTGAAAGATGATGAGTAGCATCTGCGTGATGTACCCCGCGACAAGGAAGAGGGCGGCCCCCTTGATCGCCAGGAGAAACCGGCTGTGAACAGCACAAACGCGGTAGTAGAACGCCAGGCCAGAGAACCGGCAGAATAGTAGCGCGCTAGTGTAGACGAGGTGCGCGGTGAAGTCGAGAATCTCGGTCCGTTCCAGAATCTCTTGGGTCATGACAAACTGAATGAATTCAAAATGTCGACCAGAACCGATGTTGATTAGGATGATGCACAGTGGGAGGAAGGCAATGAACATTCCCTACGGTTTGCCCCGGTTAGATCTTTCGGCCCATGGAACACTCGGGAGACGGTGGCCACAGAAGCTTACCATTGATATCACGGCGAGCATGTCGTCTATCCCGAAGACCTTGCGGAGGTAGAATCGCGAGGCGGCCCGGCCGTTCACAATCACCAGGGTGAGTGCGAACATGAATATCGAGGCGTCCATCGACGGCGTGTCCCTGTCCTCTTCCAGGTATGCGAGGCTGATTTCTGGTGGTACGCGGCCGGCCGCGACGGCGGCTGCGGCCTCAGAGTCGCCCATCGCCATGATGGTGACCGATGAGAGATATTGACGATCCGGCCAAAGGTGTCATGCGGTGAAGGAAGGAGGGAGGGTAACCTGCCAGGACTCGGACGAAGAGATGCCACCATCAAAAGCTTTATGTTGTCGAACTGATGCTACCGACTCAATGCGTGGTGTGCGTGTTAGTTTGGATCCGATCGGATGACACAGATTCGCAACTCTAATGTCGATACCGGTGGACACTTCCCCCCCAACCTTCCGTAGGTGCTCGTGGGTGCTTGGAGTGAGGCTGCCAAGAAGGTTCGCCCTCGTGTCTGGACTGAAGGCAGCTTAGCAAAGCTTAACTTGAGTCTTTGTGGGCAAAGTCCGTGCCATCGACAGTCGGCATTTGCTCCGAGACTCTTCTGTTCCATCAAAGCGGTGACAAGTAACATTACTGCAACGAAGCGCGCGGGGGGATTATTAACCTCAATCGGGCCCTCTAGCCTGATGTATGGATCACGGCTATTGGAGTCATCTCGATTTACAAAGGAGAGGACGCGCCCTTATCATGAATGAATGTGGTTGAAATTGAGTAATGATTAGCGGAGCTCGCAAGGTCCGCTGTTACTCCCGGGGCGTGCCGCAGGTTTTGCCGGTCATACGGAGTAATACATAATTATATCATCAATGTGGATGCTTGTGAAAGCATTGACGGACTAAGCAGTCAAAGATGTACATAACCTCATCAGCCCCTTCAATTACTATGGTACGTGAGACACCTACCGATTGCCGCAAATCCCGATCCTTCCACTCAACGTTCTTCCAGGGTCCATCCCCTTTCCCAGTGGAGCCGTTCGCGGCTCTTCTGAGGTTGTTGTCGAGGGTGTTGTCGAACCGGATGATTGGAAGATGCACGAACAAGAGTTTTGAAGCCCACCGTCAGTTCGCGCTAGAGAGAAATGCCCCGATGATCATATGACTCGCGCCGGAAACCCTGAGCCTGACTGGCCCTTACGAGTTCTGCCCTCGGCATGTCGGCATGGCCATGCAGACCAAGGCTGTTTTTGGATGCTGCGGTTGGTTGGGTGTGTCGAGCATTCGGACGACCGACATTGGCTCCATTGTGTGACTGTCTCAGATGAACAAGACTTTCTAATCAGTGAGTCAAAGCGACGGCAGATGATGAGAGGAGAACAAAACAGCAAGAATCGCCAGAAACGTGCCCCCCAATGACATCGTATTTCCGCTAATTTCCATCTCAGGCCTTGGGTTCTCCGGACCCCGAGCCGGCACGTAGTGCTGGTTCTTCTTCGGCGATGACTATAAACTCCCCTTCTTCCGCGCGCGCCGAGACTGGGGCATGTGGCCGCATGTCCGTCGGCGCGTAGTAGCGTACCGGAACACGGAGTCATGTCAGGTGAAATGTGAGGCTGACAACCACATATGATTATTCATATTGATACCCGTGACTCGAGGTCTGGGAGTTGTCTTGGGACGCTTGGCGCGGGCGCGCGGCCTTCGGCCTCCGTCGGGCTCGTCTCATCGACCGAGTAATACACTCGAGAGTACGTCCTACTGACTCTCCATGGAAAAACAACCAGCCTTGCCGTGCCCGGTTTCGGGAAGTTCAAAGATGAAGCCGGATCGAGATGTGTCTATAACCTGGACCCAGAGACGTAGGGCGGTGGAAACATGCGTTTTCCCGGCGTTGTTCGTCAATGTAGCTTTGGCACAATTAGGGCGCAAGTGTTGAGTGTGAAACACGTTTACTTGGCACACGTGACACCCTATCATGAGCCCAGCGTTGCTGGGACTGGTTCCAGGTTACCTTAACCACAGGGAACACTGCGCGTTGATAATAACCTGCCGCCTCACTGCCTCGGAGTTAAAGAGTTGCTGAAATGGCTTCCTTCTCGTTCTCGCATGTCCGGGGTGACGGTGTAAGCACGTGACTCGTGACTCGTGAGGCATTGCTCATGCACAAGACTGAGAAGTTGAAGACGAGTTCTCAACTGGGTTTAAGCAAAACGCCGTAGACAAGACCTGGAAATTGACACTTGTAAGGAACCAGGCTCAGGAGATCCTGAAATTCTGTGATGATTCTCCATCATCCTCTCGGTGCCATCACAGGTGACGGACGGTGGCGTGAAGTGGGTTTGTTGTGGACGGTATTTATTTCATCATGAATGGATGTACCCATTTTGGACTAGTAGTTTGATTATATCTCCAAGCAAGCAAGTGGTTTACGTTCCAGATAATCAAGTGCAGTGGCTTGTTAGTTTGTCACGCTTGTATAGGGCAACGAGGTCAACTGTCTGAGGAAGGCACGAGATCTCGGTGAGAGCCAGGTGAAGATTCATTCGTGTAGGTAGGCCCGTGCCTGCCCGCTCACTCACCAGCCAGTCTACTCAACTCACCGAGCCGCTTTTCGTCCTAGGCCGAACCGGCGTACTATCTCATTTTTCTCTTTACTTCTAATGGTTTTCGCGCGGCAATTTTCAACTCCCTTGGGCTTTTTTGTTTTGTTCAAAAGCTGACTCCCGCGGTCTGAAATCTCTCTCGCCCAGCTTCATGGAAGGTGAGCAACCCAACCAAACCTCCACCGGCATAGTCCTCCAAATCTCATTTTCTTTCTCTCCGCAGATGAGCTCATCTCTCTACTCCTCGAGTGACAACTCGGGGTCTTCGACTCCTTCTTTTGGGCGACAGGTTTCGCTGGCTTTCCGCCCCAGCTCTGTGGTGAGTGGCATTGGGAGAATCTCGATCACCCCCAAAGGCTCAACTGTTAATACTGACTTCCGCCTCAGGGATCGGAAACCTGTTCGCCCGTGACTCCCGATGAGTTCGCAGACCCCCCGAGCTCGGAGATCCTTCGAGTCCAGCCTTACCTTAAATATCCCGGCTTCAGCCTCCCCAACATCATCATACACAACAAGAACAAGGGCTTTATCGTTGTCCTGCGCACCAACCGAGACCAACTCACGCCGGGCTGTCACGACCTTCCGATGGCCCCCGAGCACATGCGAACCTACGTCTCGCTTCAAGTCGAGGCCATGTTCTCCGCCGCCGTCGGGGTCCTTTACGCCAACGAGGGCTTGAAGCCGACGAAGCCCACGATGTGGCAGAAGGTCCAGCGCGTCCTCGCCGACCGGGACGTGACCTGGCGATCGCAGGTCTCCTGCAAGAACATCTACGACCTGGTCAACACTTACTCGGAGTCGCGGGCGCGGTATCTGAGCAACGCCAGGATCATGAAGACATCGCCCTCAATCGAGCAGCAATACGGACGACTGCTGAGGACGGTCGACCGCTGGATTGCCTTGTCCAAGGACAGGTCCTCCGTTTCGGACATCCTGCGGTTCAAGAGCAAGATGAAATGGCTCGCGACCCACAGCATCAGCAAGACACATCTGAGACGCGACTCACGCGAGCACACGAAGCATCACGGCCGGATGCCTACGCCAGCGAGCTCGGATGTGATGGAATAGCCCGGATAATAATGAAACAAAAAGTAATCCTTGGTTTTGGGTTTGGGTTTGGGTTTAATAGGATTGGAAGGACATTTTGTGGCGATTAAGTAATACCAGAAATTAGAACTACAACGGTCCTCTTTTCTCTGGCCCTCTACTAGCTGTTGTGGAATTGCCGTATGCTTGTCAACGGTGTTCGCTACGTTGTGAAGTGTCGGGAGTTTTTGATCGGGCTTTGCTACACTTGGTCGACTTCGCCGAAGCGGCGTCCTCTTCTACGCCAGAGACGAGATGGCCTAATTACTTGGTTCATGTTATCTTTCTACACCCCTGGATGACTGTTGTCAATCTTTCAAAACGTCGCTCTTGATACGTCCTGCCCTGGGCGAGAAGCGAAACCGGCGGCCAACATGTCATCATAGGCAGGCGAAATGAATGGTGGAAATGCATTTACCCTTTTTTTCGCCCAATAATTAGGTAATGACAAACTTGCTGGAGGATCATCACCCCGGGATCCCCACAACCTCGCCTTCCAACCACCCCCCCACGGTCCCCCCCCAGAACTTCCCTTCTCGCCTCGGGGTAGGTATTTAAGGCTCGGCCGCCGGATCCAAACAGGCTCGAGGGTTGCATTTCCCCGGGCCTTCAGGATGCCCCGTTTTGCAATGGAGAAAGCCACAACGACATCGGGCCCGGGCGCTGAGAGCGCTGAAGGATTCCGACGCCCGGCCCCGCCCGAAGTGAGGGGAAGCCCAGAGCCGGACCCCCCCCGGATGGATCTTGAGAGTCACCCCGAGCCGGTCCCCATCACCCCGGTCCCCAGCACCGGCGTCGACGCAATTCACGCTGACGAGTACCCTGAGGGTGGCAGAGAGGCGCTGGTCGTCTTGTTCGGCACGTGGTGCGTCCTCTTCTGCACCTTTGGCCTCGGCAACAGCATCGGCGTCTTCCAGACGTACTACGTCAACTATGCGCTACGCCAGTATTCTTCGTCCACTATTTCGTGGATCACGAGCTTCATGCAATGGACTTTGAACTTTATGCCGATCGTAGTACGTTCTAATTTTGTCGCAGTGGACACTTGTGATCCCTGCGAGTCCCCGTTCCCGCAAGACTCGAGAAACCGATCAGAGCTGACCTCGGAGATCAGTGGGGCTTCGCCTTCGATAAGTACGGCGCACGATGGATCTTCGTCTTCGGCACCGTGACGTACGTCTTTGGCATGATGATGGTGTCCCTGGCAACCGAGTACTACCAGTTCTTCCTCGCGCAGAGCATCGTCTGTCCCATCGGCGCCAGCGCCGTGACCAGCGCGAGCATGTCGTGTCTCGTGACCTGGTTTCATCGCAGGCGCGCCACCGCCTTCGGCGTCATGATGTCTGGCTCCTCGTTTGGCGGCATCATCCTGCCCATCATGATCCCGAGGCTGATCGACGCCGTCGGGTTCCCCTGGGCGATGCGCGCCGTCGGGTTCATGTTCCTGGGGCTTCTCACCGTCGCCTGCTTCACAGTCAAGTCTCGACTCACGCCGCAGAAGAAGCCGGTGGACTTTGGAGAATACTTCAGGGGCATCCGGGAACCGACAATGATGTCGACTGTGTTCGGGCTCTTCTTGGTCTTCTGGGGGCTATTCCTTCCGTATAACTTTGTCATCCTGCAGGCCAAGGCGCAGGGAATGGATGACAATCTTGTCATCTACCTCCTACCGATCATGCACGCCGTTGGGTACGTCAGCAAGCCTCCTTTTATTCCCTCGGTCAGGCGTACTAACCTCTAACCTCCGGTCACAGCATCATTGGGCGTGTCGTACCTGGTCTCGTTGCAGATAAGATCGGCCGGTACAACATCATGATCATCATCGCCACGTTGACAGGAATCGCCTGCCTTGCCCTCTGGATACCGATCCAAAACAACGCCGGCATCCTCGTCTTCACAGCGGCCTTCGGCTTCCTTTCCTCGGGCCTGACGTCCATCGGGCCTACCTTGATCGCCCAGATCTCCGACATCAGGGAGATCGGCGCGCGGACCGGCACCGCGTTCGCGTTCCAGTCGTTCGGCGCGCTCACGGGCAGCCCAATCGCGAGCGCCATCGTCGACGCGCGGGGGGGAGAATACCTGGGCCTGCAGCTGTTTTGCGGCTTCTCGATCCTGGCGTCGGCGGGCGTTTTCGCGTCAGCGCGGCATGTGCAGGCGGGAGGCTTCAAGTTGAAAAAGGTCTGATGCATCATGCCGATTAGAGCTTTCCGGTTGGATAATTTTACAACGCCATAGGTATGAGAAACAACCATGAAGAAATCATCGGTTTTCTGAGGAATTTTGTTACCTTGGACCGATCCAGATCTTAGCTGTCATGGCATTGGTGAACCAATCGGCCGAGTGAAAAGAGTTGGTCGAGACAACATGTAACTCCGTTCAAATAACAGCTTCTTGCTTCCACAACTGGAACAACAATGCCCTCATTACGTAATTTCCAGCCTGTCTTTCGGCTCCGCCTTCATTAACCCCCACGTACCCGGGGCCGCTGTTGGGGCTCTCCTCCCTTGTGAATAGCTTCATCTGAGGCAGGTGTGACCCACTTAGCCGGGGTGTGGACAATCTGCCCAAGCTTGTCTCTGGCGCTGATTATTGCTAGCTGACATCCAGCTTACGCAGCTCCGACTTTCAAGTTGCAACAGGGGAGCTACTTGTTAATGGAAGTCGCGCTTCGCTAGGTACCTACCGTAACCACCACACTTATGACCGCACTGTCTAGGTTTCTATTACGTCAGCATGTTCTGCATTCTCTGAGTTGGGGAGGGAAGTCACCAACCGCTTGGCAAACAGGCAGCGACTTCTATCCGGCCAATGATCTTTCTTGTCTCGATATGTCTGTCCGATTTCCTGTTCCCGGGCCGCACCCCAACAACGTCAGCTGTGGCAACTCCAACTTTGAAGTTTGCCTTCACATTGAACAGACTTGATGAACGACAACATCATCCATAGACAACCATTCTCCGTATTACCTGTCTTACGCCTCGCAATATTACACCAATACAGACCCAACGGCCGACTGAGTCGATAAGCGAAGCACCGCAGTCCTTTGCCATGGATTCCGATGAGCCTGCCCTTATAACACACCCCAGTCAAATGGAGGAATTTGGCCTCGCAATCAGACTCGCCAACCTCTCCGTGGAGACTTCGGACCCCAGGTCACCTTCGCTTCCCGTAACACGACACATCAAGCTGGCCCTCCTCCAGCCTCTCGCCGCGCCCGCGATGCTGGCGGCCTGCCGCAACCCTTCATCGGCACTCGCTTCGATGACTATCTCCTCCAGCAATGGCACCAGTTCCACAGCCCCGGGCATTGAGTACCTTGACCTCGGAGTTCTCGACAAAGCGTGGCGCAAGGCCGTCGGCCCGGTCCTACCCGTGTCATTCATCACCTTTGACCTGAGCCTTCCGCAGCCGTCACCCGGCAGCGAGGCAGAACAAGGGGACGGCTCGTTTAGGAGGGTCTACTGGGAACGTTCTCCTCCAAGAGACGTGAAGGCCCTCTGCATCGCCATGCGGGACGTTTTTCGGCTAGTCAACACCATCGCCACCACGGCGCGTATGCGGACGCGCGAAGACTTGGGGTTCGATGTCGTGTACACCGAGACGACGGACATCACGCCATGGAATGCCATCGGGTTGTTGCGCAGAAACCTTCAAGCCATCGCCGAGGCACGACGCCCAGGCGAATCGAGTGGGTAACAGGGCCAGGGGAATCATGGGGCGTGGCCCGGGACTGCGGCGTGAGATGGACGAACAAGAACTTGGATCGAGGCATGACAGCACGTCGTCTGCAAAGAAAGGAGAAATATAATTCCAACAAAGCATGTTGAAGATCGACGCCAAGGGGAGTCCACAGTCCACTGTTAGGCTATGCTGGCGGAAAGATCGTTTATGTTCATCAACGACACGGTAACAACGAATCAAAGCAAGTCTTTGGCGTGTTTCAAACAATTCATGCATAGTAGAGCGGGAGAGCCTCATTCCAATAAGCCAGCGAGTATGCTACATCATTGACTAAATAATAATACTGAGGCACGAACATCTTATAGCTCAACTGACTGTGCCAGCCCAACCCTCTGTTCGCTTGAACACCCCTTCAGTCGTAAATCATCGTGTGTAATCCGGAGATGGGAGCTCTGAAGCATTGTTTCCGGTGCCGGCTTTGTTGATGGCGGGGACCTCGGACGTGTACTGCATGGCATGGCCGTTGTGGACTGCGTTGTATACCGGGGCAGCCTCGGGGCTTTGCGGTATCGCCAAAACGGGCGGCTGATACGGGCCAGCCGTACCCGTCAACATGATTGAAATTTGAAGGCGCGGGCATGGGTTGGGAGTAGCCACGGTGGTGTTGGGTGCCTTGCCCATCCCCCGCTGGGGTGACGGTGGATTGGTAGTTGCCCTTGGACGCGTCGAACCCGATGGTCCGTCTAGAGAATTGTGCTTCTATCGAGGCTCCGGCGTAGCCCATCCCGTTGTGGGGGGGTGCTGGCTCACGCCGGGTGCTGTTGTTCCATCGGGGTTACCGTTGCTTTCGGTGGGTTCGTCCTTCTGGCGTTTGCGGGCTAGCATCCAGATCAGGGCGGTGATGATGATGCCCAGGAGGGCGACCTCACCCGGGTCGAAACGGGCAATCTCGGCAGAATGGGCCACCAAAGTGAGCCCCGCAGACAGAAACAAAGAGGACTTGGTGGGAGGGGTGGCCTTTTCATACGGAGGAGGATGAGGGATCTGTATCTTGATTTGACCCGGTTAGAATCGACATGACATATGCCGTACGGGTATAAGTGACCCCCTCAAAACACCAAGGAAAGACCAGACTGCTTGAATCGGACCAACCAGGGTGACCGCGGGCTCGGTCTAGATTCATTCTAGAAAGGGGCCCGGGTCAACATCCGAGCACCGTTTTCCTCCCTTGGCAACATTCCTTTGAAACATCCGTGAGAGTGCATTAGGCTTTGGGTAGATCTAAGATGCCTTCATCATCGTTAATATCTGGAAGTGCAGATCATCATACATTCAAAAGATAGGATCGTAATTAATTGTTCTCGTGGTCTCTGCTTGCTATGGTCACTTGGAGGCGTACGATGCCTTCTTTCGGCCATTGGCCTGAGTCGGTGTAAGTGGCAAGCGTGAACTGTTTTCCCACGATGGGAGGGGTGACGCCAGTCACGGGCCTTGAGGGAGACAGTCTACCGTACCTTGGGCGTTTGAATGCCAACCCAGTAAGAGCTGCGCAGAAGGAGGGGCCTTGAGAACCCCCGCCAAGCCTGCTGTGCAGCGTCGAGGTCTGGCAACGCAGGCGAAACCGCGAGTTTTATCCTACGATTGCAGAAAGACATTGGGCTGTCAAGATAGATTCACATACATCGATAGCCACTCCCGAGAGTTGGGACGCACAGGAGGCACACTCCGGAAGGAGCATCACTGCCCGTTGACACATACCCTCCGTGCTATACGCTCTCCTCTCATTTCCAATTGCTCACTCAGGCCTTTCTTTTGCGTAGTCTTGAGAGGAGTTGAGGTCGAAGATTAGAAAATCAACCAACAGAAAGCACACATGATTCGTAGTACTACACAAACTCCATCAGCCTCCTTTCTTCATCCTCCACCATCCAAATGGAAATGACGTTGGGTTTGCATCCGTCTCTCACTCTAATGTATTCTTTGGTCTTCTAACGGACTGAACAGAACCGGGCGTGAAACCGGATAACGAGGTAATTCAAGGGATGCGGAGGTCCAGACACGTAATGCGCCACGCTTAGTTATGACTGGGCACCCCACCACAGTCTACCTCTTCGAGGCGAGACGAGGCTCGCTTGCGCTTCTAGTTGGCTTAGTATAGTAGTCAGCTTCCATTACATCACTCTTTTGACCTCTAGGATTCGTCCCGCGTGTACCCTCGCAAGGGAATCATTGAACCAAGGGGGGGTTACTGGGGCCCTTTGAGAGTTTCCGGGGGACATGTTGGCCTTCAGCTGGGGCTAGAAGGCTACTGATGGATACTGAACGGATGGGTGATGAGGGAAATGGTAAGCTGCAACCCGCCAATCGAACAAAACACGTTTTGCTATTGTGCACCCTGTGAAGATGCCTGGCCCCGTCGCCAAGGCGCCGCCCCCTACAACGAAGAAGAGGCCGATCGATGATGGTCTCACCCTACGTGCCTCGTGCTGCAAACTCCTCTTACTCCTAGGTATCTAGGCTCAAAGGCTTATCTTGTGTCGCACTCGATCGACGATCGCGTGTGCATCCCGTCCAACGACTTCTTGTAGCGCTTCGCCAGCAGAACCAACCCGGGAGCACGAATGTGCCGTTCTGGTCGTTGGAGAGCGGCTCGACGTCGAATTCTTGGGCCCTGGCCAGTACACCGCTCGACTTTGACCCTGGCGAAAGTAACGTCGACAAGCTGTGATTGTTTCGGTGGTCTTGAGGCTTGATGGCCGTCGGTCAACATGAAAAGGGATTACTTTTCTTGTGTGTCACCTTAGTCAAAAGACTTGGGATGCTGAAGCAAATACCAAGCCGCAATGGTCAACTTTCGGCTGGGATGTGAAGAGATGATCATATCAAGTTTGTCCTTTTACCAGCTTGTCTTCGGCGTTCGCAGTCAAGCAAAGAGATTTTGATGAATCAACCAATCCTTCGATTGATGAGATGAACAGACAATAATCCCATTTTGACCACCCCAGGATATCAAGCGCTAACTAAACATTACCGATATCAGGAACCTTTTGAACAAACTCCAGCAGCTCTTTTTTTCAAGAAAAAAAAAGTTAAGAACCGCGGCTTCCGCCCCCTCAATGGCCAATTTTTGCCGTCTGTGACCAGACCGGCAGCAGCACGAACAGTAACACGCTCAAAGTCGAAAAGACGGCGCCTCCGACCATGGCCTGAAGCACAATCTTGTGCTGCAGCCGCCGCAGGTGGACGTCCTTGACCCGGATCTTGCGGTCAAAGATCATCATCCGCGAGAGAAACTTCATGAGCCCCGTGCGCTGCGACAGGAGCGAGGCGCTGTCGTCGAAGCGTTCCCAGGGGAGGGGCTGGCGTCTCGTAAAGAGGAGCAAAAAGAAGCAGCTGCCGCGCAGGCCCGACAGGATGAGGGACATGCCGACGAACCAGAGGGGCCAGGGGGCGAAGGCGTTCCATCGGCTGTGGGCGCCCATGAACGGCACGAAAGCACGGAGGAGGACGCAGAGAAAGCCGGCGATGGTAAGAACGATTCCGAAGCTGGTGGCCATGCAGAGCGTCTCAAAGGTGCCGTTAGAGACGCCAAGTCTCACGAAGTTGCGGTGCGAGCAGTTCTTGAGCAGGCCGTAGACGTGGTCAGCGATGGGCTTGAGGTGGACCGGGTCGGACGAGTGCTGAAGGTCGAGAAGGGCCTGGTCGCGCAGCGCGGGCGGGATGTTGAGCTCCTTCTCCGACCCAGGCAGGAGAAAGTTTTTGACGACAGCGTTGAGCTCGGCGCGGTATGCGGAATTCGGGGCGATACGGGCAGGGATGACACTGGGGGCGCTGTTGGAGCAGACGGGCTTCGCGCAGGCATTGGCCCATGACCTGATGCGGTCGCGGCCGGTCGGACCGACTTTACTGTTGGGCCGACAAGCGGATTCAGGGGCGATGAGGTGCACGATGTTGGTCATGGTCTCGTCGGCTTGGAGAGTTTGTTAGTTTGTGTCATCCACGGAAAGGTGATAAATGTCAATGTGGCGGGCGGCTTACCTATATCGGGATCACATTCGAACTCGGACATTTGGATGGATGGGAGCTGAAGGACGGTTGTGTCGATGGCGCTGTCCGTCAAGCTACTCCTAGACGAGATTGACTTGTCGACCTCCTTCTCGGCGAGGGGGAAGTTATTGAGGCTTCCTGTCTTTGCGTATGACGATTGATAGTTGCGGAACCTGGGTTCCATCATCAGATATTGGTTGGGGTTTGGCATCCAAGTGCAAAGCAACTTACCAAACGAAAAACTCAAGGTTCTCGGGGGAGAACTCGATGTACTTGAGATACATGTAGAAATCATACAGCGACATGGGAGAGCCTAATGGTCCAGGAGAGTCAGTTCTGTTCGTCGTAGAAAGACGGGATTTACTCGGGCGTGGTTCTTTCTTGGGTGCACACTTACATGTCTGGTTGGCGAGAACCTTTTCCAAACTCAACCGCGCCGGGATTGGACTCTTGTCTCGTCCGTCCCTGCTCAAGGGCCTCCTTCCAGACCTGATAGCGGCAGCATACTCTTTGAAATCCCGGTACTCGGGTTTCTTGTACCAGATCAACCACTCGGGGAAGTGGAGGGTGAACTTGGACGGCTTGGTGGCTTGACTTTCGGTATCCTCCTCCTCCCTTCTCGTATTTCTTTCTTTGATTACGTCCATGTCGAACAGAGCCTTGCGTTGGAGTTGCAACCTATTGACGTCCAACTGGTTGTGAGAAAGAGCGGGCAAAGCAGAGACGACGCAGGTTTCGAAGGGGACGCCCGTCCCAGTCATATATCAAGTCCCAGTCTACTTGTTTAGCGCCACCTATTTGCATGTGCCGCAGCGGCGCTCGATGCAGCAGATGAATGATGAGGCTGGACCCGGGGCCGCAGGATTGTCTGTGTGGACGACCCTAGCCCCTCGACGAGGCCGAGTGCGAGGTCCACGGCTCCAAGTCAAATGAAAGAGCGACGTCGTGATTCGGTGAATCCTGGTTAGGCCCTTCCGGGTCCTCTTCAGAAAGCCCCAGTTTGTTCGTTCATCAGCCATGTCTCATTACGACTGACGAATGACGTGCCGAAAGGAGGGAAACGCCCTGGCTCTTGGTAAAGAGGAAGTTTGCGCTATCGTGCACAAACTTGGGGTGCTGGAGGTGGAGAGGGGTTCGGACGGAGCGACAAACCAACCGGATCCAGACTCTAGAGAGACGAGTCAAAGAGGCGCTACTCAAAGGTACACACACCTCTCTCTAGCTCGGCAGCTGGCGTCTCGCACTATGCCGCGTTGGGCTGAAGAACGACGGCACTTGTGTGAGTGAAATTCGCAGTTGGTGTCGATGTTTCATGGGCAAGTAAGTAGACTGGGTGACTGGACCATGGGACGAAGAAAGACGTATTCTGGCAACGAAGGCCAATTTTGGGGGGCATGACCCTCGGGCCAAGCATCGGATGCGGATGCGGATGTGGCGAGACAGGCAAGCCGCAGCGGTTGGTTCCTCTGTCGCGGAGTCTTGTTTATCGCATTCTGCTCTTGTCCGTGTCTGGGGGTAGGAGGGGGGACTGGGCCGATCGGAATCTTGTTTGTCTCGCGCTCTCGCCTTCTCGACGGCAAACAAAAGAGGGCCCCAATCGGCTGCTTGTAATAGGTCACGTCGAGCTGTGCCGGCCCGAATTTCAGAGTTCGAGACTCAGCCGAAGATGGGCGAGTTGAAAGTTCTGATTCATGGTCAAAGGCTGAGAGTAGATGAGCGGGGCAAAATGTTATGAGTCTGTTCCCACCATCTTTTTAGGCATCTTTGAATCCGGCTAACGACTCGCAATCCTTACCAAGCGACGATGCCGACGACGACGACGAAGAAGCCGCGCGGCCTATTCCGCTGAATTGGGAAAACGGCGGGCAGTAAGTGTATTTGGTAAGTCGGGCCTTATGATTGATCCCTTCCTTTATCGTGCTGCTTCGGCGGCAAGTTCTGGAAAGACTGCGCTCAAGAAATGAAGAGCTAATTAGGGGATAGTTGCGGCGCCTCGATGTGGAGAAACGCCATCATAGTCGACACGTGGGAAGAAGACGCAAATGGTGGATGTGGAACTGTGGATGCAGGGATGCAGGGATGCCGAGGCGGTGGGTGGAAGTGGAATGCGAGGTGGAGATTTGGGGGATGAACCTGCGCAAGGGCCCGCGCCGCCCCACCGCCGCCGCCTTAGCCTTTTTACGAGTATTTTTTTTTTCCTTTTATTTTTAAAACAGGCTTTAGCTTGTATCCGTATTCTCCTGCCTTCGCACTTGAGGGCAATCTGATTGCATACAGGTAAATGACTGAACACGCAACTGGCCTGCATATCTTGCATATCCTGTATATTACAAATCTAGGCCTGTCATGCAATCATCCACCATCTGTATCGAAATGCCACCCCTACCTAACCTACGCTGTACCCAAAAACGCGCACGCTTCAACTGACAACCGCGGTTGCAGCTGCAAGTGCAACTGTCCATGTTTGTGCGTGCATTCGCATTCTCTTTCTCACAAACGGGGAGGAGTGTGAGGAGGAGCAAACACACGCATTCGCACAAACACGTTCTACCAACAAACATCCCGAGCCAGGACCCGTCCGTCATTGGCCAAGCGCGACGCGTTACTGACATTAATAGCTGCCCGCTCAACAACAAATCGGGCATCCAACTCACAGGACCGGCCCCAACGCCATCTGTCCGTCACTTTTACGGCCACCGTCACCGTCCACCGTCCCATACTCTTTCCTCTTCCCTTCTCCCACCTGGCCCGAGCAAACTGCAGAAAATGTTTGCTGGTCTGCCGATCAGAGCAAATAGAGATTAGCTCCGGCATGAGACATGCAGCTATCGTACGAGTCAGACACAAATTATCGAAACTGTTTGCTCTTTCCTCCCCCCTCCCACAATCTCACATGGCAAACCCAAGTAAGCAGTGGTTTGCGGAGCTGCGTAGGTATCGCTCGGTCAGGCTCCTTTACTGACTCACATAGGTATCCGTACCTACCTACTACCTACCTTACTGTACCTAGTAGGTAGGCAATCACACTCTCCTACCCACTCACGGGCTCACTCGCCCGCTCGCTCACCACGGAGCGATCTAGTCAAGGCACCTCGCCTGAGGAATGACACCACTCTCGGCTGCTAGTCTCTCACTTCTTGCGAATACACGGCCTTAAAGACCACCAAGTGAGGCCCGAGTGTCGAAAATCTTGCTCGAACCCTCCTCCTGCTTTATTCATGGTGACCCGGCCATCGGCATGTCGCCGATCCGGGGGCACCGGCTCATGCATGTCTGCGTCCGCGTCGCGGTGAGCGAGCTTTCTGTCACTCAACAGTCAGCACTGCGCGAGAAAACGGCGTTGCGACACCTTGGCTCTTCCAGTCTCCCGTTGTGCTACCACGTCAGGCTAATTAGTGCACTTTTGGCAACCCCAATCAACCCTCTCTGCCTCTCTCATATCAGCGGTTGGCGGCGGCGCCGGCTGCGGCGGCGGTGGGATAGGATGCCGCGGGACCCAAGTTTCTTCAAGTTACGGAGATTCTCTGCGCCTTTTTTTTTCTTTCTACGGTGGCTGATGTTGAAGCCGGATGCCTTGCCGAATCCATCCGGTAGTTCATCTGTCAGTCGTCGCTGCATGCGGGATGGCGTCCGCCTGGCGTTTTTCTTTTCGAGAGACACTTGCTTGTTTCCGTCATCTGAATGTTGTAATCACGGCGATGCAAACAGCCACTGACGCCTGCATGCCACTCAACTCCTTCATCTCCCTCACGTAACCTCTGGGTTCGGTCAAATCCTCGCGGGTGGGCCGCTGGAGCCCCGAGCCTAGCATCGGCGGAAAGTTGCCCCCTTCGGCCTTGGTTGGTGTCTTGTAAGCCATCGTCGATGCAAGCGCGCAAGCAAGCCATCCCGGATCTCCAAGCCATCGAGGCGCCGGTATTACATTTTGACAACGGGTCCTTCACATTTGCTGTCCTGAGATCGCGATCCATAGTTCTCCTTCTCTTTCCGTCTGGGACTGTTGTGATGGGCACGAATCCATTTCTATTAATGACGTTCCCTGGTAGGAGTATAAAAGACCGCATGCGTCTAATGGTGAGCCCAAACCCGAAGATCTGGGTCGGCGGTTATTGCATTGAACCCTCTACCCTGACTCAAACCGCGCCCAGAAGCTAGTTCACCTCCAATGATGTACAGATTGAGGGACAAGGGACAAGGGAGGAAGGGTCGACGGGGATCTTGAATGGATCCATGAGTATCAATACAATGCCAGCCGTCAACACGGAAACGCCGACAGATCAACATTCTGACGGCACATTTCAGAAACAAAGCCATGTTGTAGCTCATGGCTTCTTCTGCCTTCACTGTGCCATTTCGTGCCCAAGCTGCCAAGTCTGTCTCCACATTCAGGGACTGATCGGCTCCGATTATCCCGGCCAGCCATGCCGATTTATGTCTGCTCTCGGACCCGGCACGGCAGACCACGATCCCACTCGCGATCTTCCGTGCCGGCCCAGATCGGGCGGGATGCGGTCGGTCGGATCCGACCCTTACAATCGCGTACACTGTGGTCTCAATCACGAGATCACAAGAAGGTTGGCGACCGATTTTCGACGGTTTCTCTTTATGGCGTCGTATTCCCCCGTATTATTTGGATCAATTGGCGGCGACCGACAGCCTTTCTGGGAAGGCCTTGGCCCGTCAACAGCGCGCCGAAGGCATCTCGGCTGGGTTTCTCAGCAAGCGCGAGGAGGAGGGAGTGGTGGTCATCACGACGTACCTGCACGTCTTCGAGGATGAGACGTCCATCGGGGATTTGTAACGGACACGATGATCAATGACCCGGTACATCCCAGCCCGCGGTCCATACCACACAGTCTCGTGGGGGGAGGGGGGGGGGGGATGTAATACGACCCAGTGGGTTTCGTGTGCACGACACTGACCGCCGAGCAGAGGAGAGTCCTCGACGAGACATTCGCCCCGCGTAACATGCAATTCGTGGTCAAGAATCTCACCCACACCGTCAACGACGCCTGGACGCGCCAGGTCCGCGTCAAAAAGAAGGCCGAGGCTCTCCGACAGGGCGCCTACTTCGAGAACTCCGCCACCAGCGTCGGCACCATTCATCATGCCCGGCGTGCCCGCAGAACAACCAGCGCAAGGCGGCACGAGTTCGGGGCTTCGGGCACTGGTTCGGGCTTTTCCACGTCTTTGTCGGGTTCAACTGCTACGGCGAGGGGTATCTGATCGATGGCAGGCCCGCGACCATGGTTGCCACGATCGGGTGTCCGGAGGTTGAGGATTAGTGTCCAGATCACCTTGGGCTGGGTCCGATCCCACAACTATATGGACTACACGTAAAACGCATTGCAAGTTGAAAGGATGCGGTGGTGGGCTATTTGTAGTTTTACTAGCTGGAAAATCAAAAGGCAACTGTATCTATCTGCCCTGAGCCACTTGATGTCCTCCCGGCCCTCGGGGATGTCGATTGGCGTGCTAACCCTGTCTGCCATTGCGCCAACGTCGTTCTCCTTTCCTGAATTGGACTGCAAATACTGACGCCGCACGATGTTCTGTTCCACACAGAAACAAGTTTGGTGACTTCACCTTATCTCCTTGTATCTTCCACATAAAGTTGTCATCAGCCTATTTAAGTACATACAGACGACTGGTATTGGCCACCATTCAGCCTCCCAAATCCTCAAAGCTGTACCCCGTATTTTCAAGATACGCTTGTCTCTGACTTCAGCTCTGGTGGTTCTAGTTCAAGCCAGTCAGTCCGTTCAAGCGTGCCCCAGGCTCTAATTTCACATCGTCAAACGAAGAATCCAATCATTCTCTTTTCTCGTTTGACTAACAACAACCTCGAATGCGGCAATTTTCCATGGAAAGTCAAGGTGTTTGACACCAACGTAAACGTCAGCATCACATCCGACTGGTTGACCTCCGGAAAACGCTCGTTCGAGGCAGGCCTGCTCAGAAACCGGCTCTTCCGGGACCCTTTTACGAGCTTATAGATCACTAGCGGGATTTCCTTTGTGCAGAGAAACGTGTCTTGCAGTCTGGAATTCTCTTTGTGGTTTGATAATATGGGCGCCGGGTTTGTGGGAATCAGGTTCAAAGGAGCGTCAATGAGGGGGGACTACCTATTGATGCTAGGGACGGGGAGGGTTGGGACGTTCGAACGAGGGTTTCTGTAGACTGCACGTCCCAGTCAAATACCGTCCAAGTCACTTTTTACGGGAGGGTTGCAAGTGTAGCCCGTGTTGACAGTGTTGTCTACAATCACCTTTGTTAGCTGCCGGCGGATTTGGAGTCAGGAAAGCCAGTTTTCTTACTCGCTACAGTTGCTCTCTAGTCTCTAGCAGCAGATTGATACTTCTCGAGACACGAAGTTTTGCATGCTTTTTGAATTGCATTCACATTTTAGGATTGGCTTGGCTCTTTAGAACTCATCTGTCCAGACTCCAGCCGCGGCAGGTTTATGGCACTTTTCTGTCCTGTCTGACCCGTTGTGCAGGCTAGGCAATCAGATCTAGATCAATTCCAGGTCTGCGGCCTTGCGAGAAATCTATGAGGCTAGATTAGTTCGGAAACCCAGTCTTGGTGGACGTTTGCATTGGCTTGATTTCTTGGCTTCTGATTTGACACGGTTGTGCTGCCCAGCACCCTTCACTCTTCTTGACAACCCTATCACGAGAGGCCAGTCCCTCGTATGAGCGGGAAGGGACTGATCTCATCGACAAAAAGGAGAACAGAAATGGCATGTCGATATTCCAGGGGTACAGAGACAGGAACAGGGGCTGTCTTTAGACTACTGGCCCACCCGAAAATACCAAGCACATTCTCTCTGTAGGTGCCCTAATGTTGATGTTGCCCCCAAAGCAACTGGAAGCATGGCTTCGACCAAAGTGAACCAATCCATGACGGGTATCGATACTTAACGTCGCTGTCCGATCTCTCATCTTATCTTAACGCCGAACCGGGAAGCGTTCCGACTCTCCTGGAATACTGAGAAGGCACGGCCCCCCGGAACTCGGGGCTGGTGGATCACCAACCGCCGAGACCGGCCGGCAAGACGGAAAAGTCGCCGCTGGAGGCGCTCAGCCGGTTTATGGTGACTGCCTACGAGAAAGAAACCCTGGGACGCACATTTGTGGGTGGCAAGCCGTCGCGAATCATCGACCGGCTCCAAACGTGGGGTCATTCCATATGCACATATGTGTTTACAGCATATGTAATAGAGAAAAGCCAAGGTGCCCGCCCCCCCCTCCCCGCCCACGGAAAATTGTCAACCGGGGAGCTGAGGCCAATGAGAGAATTCCATTACACATGCCGGGCATCGGCTCCGGCAGAGTCCGTATTCGGCTGACTCGATAGTTTTCCGCCGCGTCTGTCGCTTGAATCTTGACTCGTTGAACAAGACTTTTAACGAGATCGAACCTTGCATGTTCGCATCCCCGCAGTTGTATCCGTCCTATTCCCGACACGCCCAAAGCAAAGTTCGGCGCGCGAAAAGCAAACAAAAACGCGCGCAAAGACACCCGGGCGGGCGGTCTTGTGAGAGAGGAAAGAAAGCCAGTCAATCAACAGCAGGACGTACGTACGGGCACCTTTGGTGAAGTGGTTCTTTTTTAAAAAAATTCTCTTTCCGCGTTTTCGCCAGACGCCGAATTGGTGAGCCGACACGGGCGGAACAACGCCGTCGTCTAGTTTGCCGAAGCCCGTGGGCACTTGACGCAAGAGTTTCGACGCCGTCTCCAGCGACATCAACAAATCCGACCGACAAACAACCCCCGAGTCGTCGTCGTCGTCGCCGCCGCCGCCCCGGTATGCCTGCCCTCTCCGATCATTCCGGTCAAGAGGACAGCCACGGTGTCGTGGTGCGGGTGCCTGACAGTGCTTCCAGGGCAGCGGAGAATGAGAAGAATGGCGCTTCGCCGACGAGTCCCGACGGCGACCGGTCGAGTGAGCCGGCAGAGTTCAAAGAAGGCGGCTACGGATGGTGAAGTCTCCTGCTGGCCCCAACGTGCCGGTCAAATGCGTGGTAGGTAGTTACATGACATGATTTGCTAACGCGGTCGGATCATGTTTAGGGTCGTCGTCGGCTGCGTCTTTCTCATCAACGCTCACACCTGGGGCTTGAACTCGGTAAGTGCGGGACAGAACTTCTCACATCCCGTTGACGTGACGCGAAAAGACACGGCGGTTCTGACGGGTCACGGGGTGAGCGCAGTCTTATGCCGTTTTCCTCGCCTACTATCTCAACTCTGGAGCTTTTCCCGACGCAAGCCCCATCGTGCTGGCTTTCGTCGGCGGCTTGTCCTTCTCCGTCGGTGAGTGTCTCACTCCCCCTCCGAGTTCCCTAGATTTCCCCCTCGTCATCTCACTCACAACAACACCCTTTCCCGGACCAGCTCTGCTCATCGCCCCGATCGTAACCTTCTGCATCCCCCGCATCGGAACCCAGCCGACTCTCGGCATCGGCGTCGTCATCCAAACGTACGTCCCCGTCCGTTCATGTTGCCCCCTCCACCATTAGCCATTAGTCCCTCCGGATCCTGACACACCGCGTCCCCCCTTTCTAGCGCGGCCCTCATCGGCGCCTCGTTCACAACCCAGATATGGCATCTCCTACTGTCCCAGGGCATCGGCTTCGGCGTTGGAATGGGCTTCGCCTTCAACTCCACCATCGGCGTCGTCCCCCAGTGGTTCGTCACCCGCCGATCCTTCGCCAGTTCCATCGCCACCGCGGGCTCCGGCTTCGGCGGCCTCGTCTATTCACTGGGCACCAACGCCATGATCCGTGACATCGGCCTGCCGTGGGCGTTCCGCATCCTCGCGATCCTGTCGTTCGTCGTCAACGGCGCGTGCTGTCTGGTGATGAGAGACCGTAACAAGGCGCTCGGCAGCGTGCATGTCGCGTTCCACAAGGATATCTTCAAGAGGGTCGAGTTTTGGCTGTTCGTGTCTTGGGGCTTCTTCGGGCTGTTCGGGTACGTGATATCCGTCTTCTCGCTGGCGGACTACGCGCACACGGTCGGCTTCAATGCCAGCCAAGGGTCCATCCTGTCGGCGATATTCAATTGTGAGTAGAACCCTTTCCCCCTCCCCCCCCCCCCTCCCCCCATTTGTTCCCTTCTTCGGTGCAAGAGGTCTCGCAGGCTGAAGTTGTCGCGTAGTGTCACAAGGCATCGGGCGCCCCGTCATCGGCCTCGTCAGCGACCGCTTCGGCCGCATCAACGTTGCTGGGCTGGGCACCCTCGTCGCCGGCCTCGCGACGTTCTTCCTTTGGATCCTGGCCGGCAAGCACTTCGCGGGCACCATTGTCTTTGCGCTTTTCGGCGCCTTTGCCGGCGTGCTCTGGCCGACCGTCGGACCTGTCGGCGCCGAAGTTGTCGGGATCCAGCTCCTCCCGTCGGCGCTGTCCATCTTCTGGATGATCCTCGTCATCCCGGCCACCTTTGCCGAGCCCATCGCTCTGACGATCAAGACCTCGGGGGTCGACGCGTACCTGAACGTCCAGCTTTTCACTGGTGTCATGTACATCGCGGCCTTCATATCAAGTAAGTGGCCATGCCAGGCCTGAAGTTGTTAGCCTGTCTAACGAGAACGGTAGTTTGGTTCCTCCGAGTTTGGAAAATCAGGGAACTAGAGACGATCGCCCTCTCGGAAGAACAGAATGAAGACGTCTTGCGCAATGACGACGCCGTCTCTTTGACGACCTCGCGGCGAACGGGGCCCAAGCCAGGCATCTTGAAGTCCATGTTTCAAGGCATGCTGGCATTGAAGCGAGTTTGAAGGATATATCAGGAGAATCATTTGCGGGGTGCCATAAGTTATAAGATGATTAATGGCTAGAAGAGCCCATTCCAAGTTCAACCTGCTCAAGAAATCAAACACCTTGCCGTCTACATCAACCTTGCTTTCAACCAATCAGTCTCCAGAACCCCGGAATGAAACTCGCCATCAGCCCTCTGACGACTCTGTACAAAACCTCGGGAACGTATCTTGTGAACCTTTTCTGCGCCAGGCCCGAGGTAACACCTACAGCCCGGATGCCTTTGTACGACTCCTCCGTCGCCAGTTCCGCAAACGCCGCGCCGAGGTCTCCGTACGAGACGGCCACGCCGACGGACTCGACGCTGATGAAATGCCCGCTGGCCTCCTCCTCAATGATCGCCGGCGGCTGCACGAGCAGCAGATCCACCAGTCCCGGCTCGGCTTGCAACGTCTCGTGGGCCTTGAGGAGGTCGGCGTAGGGGTAGTAGAAGGCGTTCTTGATGAGCCACGCCACGGCGGCCGGTGTCTGCGCACCAAAGCGCTCGTTCCACGTCGCCGATGAGAGCAGGATGAACCGCGGCCTCTCCCACCTCCCGCCGGCCTCATCCCTGAGTTCCTTCAGCGCGGCCACCATTGACTTTGTGCCGTCTTGAAGCACGCGGACGGTGGGCTTGTTGTCGTTGTCGCCGAGCGTGCAGATGATGGTGTCGGCGCCGTCGAGGCACTTCTTCACGCCGGAGACGTCGGTGACTTGGCCTTCGAATATCTCGACGGTGCGGTCGTCGGCTTTGAACTGCGGGAACTTGGCGATGAGCTTATCGCGAGAGCGGACGAAGATCTTTAGCCTAAAGGGGCTGTTGGGTTTCGCAAAGAGGGCTTTTAGGGTCTCGCTTCCGGTGCGTCCCGTTGCGCCAAAGAAGGCCAGGGTGCGGCCGTTGTTTGGTGTGGTTTCCGACGGCATGGTGGTGCTCATTGATGTGTGGTGTTTTTTCTCGATCTTCAAAGGCTTCTGCTCACTACCTACATGACTGGGAAAGTGTATGAGAGCAGGGCCGGGGACGCAGGTTTATACTCATCATCTTTTGGTCCGATGACGTTACATACGAAGGGTGAGATGAGAGCAAGCCGGCTGTAGCCTTTGGACGGACACCATCTCGACCGGCTTAATCTGGACAAATGCAAAAGGTCGGTCCGCTGAATGCAATTCCCCATAAGAAGGAACCGATATCTTGGAGATGAACGGCAAGGCAATTCAAGCACGGGGTAATTAATTGATTGTCCAGTCGGGATCGACTCATCGAGCGGCCCCGTCCGTCCGTCCGCCACGGCGACTTGGCGCAAGATCATCAGCGTCATAGACTCTGCGAGCCCTCGGTGCACGGCAGGCGAACGTCATAGTCTCATAGGCTCTGCAAGAAGTCATGTAACCCCAGATGCGCCGCCGTACGACAAGGCACGGGCTGGACATGCAACGTATCTTTTCGGTGTTAGTCGGCGATTGAAATGTCCGCTTTTTGTCCGTTCCGATCTTTTGGCCTCTTAGGTCGATTGTCAATTCATGAATCGGCCGAAACTGAGTTGAGCCGGCGTTTTCGCGTGTCCGAGATTTCCGGACTCCGACCTAAAACATCCTGCACGACCCGGCCATGGCCGGTTGCACCGTTTTACCATAGGTGACATTAGTAGATGTCCAAGTGGTATCAAAGTTGCCGATCTGGGCCTTATTAATCATGGAGCAAGCAAAGAAATAATGTAAATTCACTCCTTGTCTATTCTTGTCTTGCTCAGACAGCATTCCAACCAAGACTGCAGGTCCAGGCATGTGATGCAGGTCCAGACAGGTTACTGGAGCCGGGACAGCGTTCCGTTCGACGTCGAGAGGAAGAACACCTAACCTACACGTGCGAAGTGTGTTGATGGCTAAACGTTGATCTGAAAGCCAGTCTCAACGTTACATGAGTCCAATCTAAACCCCTCCGACCATCCATGACGATGCTCGAGTCTACATAGTGCACAACCATGAGTCTGTGTTCGGATGTTGCCACAAACAGATTTAATAGACGTACCTAATCATCAATGTAGTCCCGCTCACTGAATTACCAACAAGTCTCCCTGCACTCAGCCCTGGCAGACCTTGCCGCGACAAATCCACTCGTCGCCGACTTTGGTGCAGGTGCACTGTCTGGCGACGAGCTCGGCGGGCTCGGTGACGGGAGCAGCGGCGACAAGAGCAGCAAAGACTGCGGCGAGTGCGATGATGGATATCTTCATTGTGTCGGAGAAATATTAGTTGCTTGGATTCTTGAGGTTGGGAGTTGCGAGGTTGCGAAAAGACGGATCACCGGGCACCATCCTTCACCGGGTATTTATGCTCATGTCCCCAGGATTCGATTGCAGTTTGACGTCGTCGTATTGCCATCAAGAGTATCGTGTTGCTTACTCCGAGCCGCCCTGCTTCGCATCTGGTTCCTTTTGCGAGCTTCCTGTTACGGTAAGCCTCAGACATCACCAAGCGCATCTCCGCAGCGCTCAACAACACGATGCGTCTACATGGCGACATTATCACCTGGAGGCTTGATTGACCTGTCGTACGCTCACTGAAATCTGCACAAATCTCCTAGCTAGGGACATCGACCTCGTATGAAGCTGCGTCTCTCTAGTCCACCGCGATGCCAGATGTAGAAGGTCAACAGGTGGAATTCCGCATATGGTCAGAACACGCTCTGCGTTTGTGACAGTCCATGATCCATCCCATCCGTCCCCCCCTTTTTTCACTCTTTTTTCAAATTTTTTTTTTCAACTGTTTTATCGGAAAGCCTCTTATGTACAAGCCGGTTGCCGTTCTGTGGCTCATGCCTAGGTTCGCCGCAATGGTCGCCCATGTAACATGTTCAAGTCAAATTAATTATACGCCATGACAACAATCTTCCAGGCTTGGATTGTGTTTCGTTCACCTTTTGCTATCAAGCAAACAAGCAGTGGTCAAAACGAGCCTCAACAAACCACCCACTGACAGCACTTAAGGCCTGGGAGGTATCCAGCTTCAGAACAGCTGACGCAGACTGAGAAAGCATGCTCAGGGCCAACGATTCAGGAAGCCGGGCTTCCCTTAATCACCAACAGCAAGTATTTCACCTGGGCAAGCGACAGCCGTTAGCATGCTGCAAGGAGCAAATCGCGCAGGATAAAAAAAACCAAGATTCCCTTCGTTCTCATCGTTCAGCAAGTGGCATGGCGCAACGTCACAAGGATGGCTTGCTGGGATGGGTGGGTTTATGTTGGGGGTTAGTGTTATATTAAACCCCCTTCGAGCCCGGTTCATGATTGTCACAAGTTAGAGCACACAGTAAGGCATAGGAGATTTAGGGTAAAAGATGCTTATCCTATTGTAATAATAGGTAATAAAAAGAGATACTGTTAAATACATAATAGTATATAAATAAGTATGTAAGAGGAATAAATTAGTAAGCTAAAATATATATAGACTTCCTTATAATATACCCCCTAATTGTTTAAGTAATTAAATAATTAAAATTAATTATAAATAGATAAAAATAGTATATTAGAATTAATCCTTTAAGTACTTATAAAATATAACTTATAAAATAACTAAGTAATTATATTATTATAGTATATTATATAGCCTTTATTAATAGCTTTATTCTACTAAAGGTTATCCTAAAATAGAAATAAAGGTAGCTAAAAGTAGTAAAAGTATAAGAGGTAGTAAAAAGTAGGATTTCTACTACCTACTGCTATAAAACTTTCTTCTTTTCTTCTATAAGCCTTTATTATTATTAAAGTAAGTATTTTTAAGTTAAATTTATATACCTTAAGTATATTTTTACTAATAAGAATTAATATACTAATAGCTAATAGATAATTTTAAAATAACTAATAAGTTAAAGAATTATATATCTACTTATTACTATATATAGGATATTACTTAGTAGTTATTAATTTTATTTTTAGCTAATATAAATAGTACTTCCTTTAAGGAGGAGGAGATTACTGCTATAGGTAAGGTTACTACTCTTATCTTCCCTAATAATACTATTACTATTACTACTATTAAGAATAACCTTCTTATAGGCTATTCCCCTTTAGTTATTAAGTCTCTATACCTTAAGCTAGAGGAAGAGGAAGAGGATAATAATAATAAGATAGATCTTAAAAGTAGAAAGGAGGTCCTTAAGGAGGAGAGTAAGGAGAGTAGTAAGGATAAAGCCCTTAAGCTAAAGTATAAGTAATATAATATTTATTAATTAGCTTATAGCTAATTAAATCTTAAAGGCTAGAAGCTTATAACTCCCTTAAAGAAAGGAAAAGAGACTATTTTTATATAAAGTATATAGTTATATATATATATATTAGCTATTAAGAAGTATTTTAATATATATGTAGCTCTTAAGAAGGGTAATAGCTAGCTTAAGGAGTATAAGATCCCCTATCTCCTATACTTAAGAGCTACCCTTTATAGCTAAAGTATTAGTTATTATTTAGAGGGTAGTAGAAAGCGCTATCTTTAGTACTTTAGTAGTTAGGCTACTAAATACTATATACTTATAAAGCTTATATTATAGGCTTTTATAGATAAGCTTAGAGATAAGCTTAAGGGAAATATAAAGTAGACTATAAGTTTTATATATATTTTATATTATTTTAGTACTAATATATTATATAGAAGTTATTTAATTTATAGACTATAATCTAAGGTTTAATTAACTATAGCTATAAGGTAGAGGCTAATATTCTAGACTAAGTTCTCCCTTTACTTACCCCTTAGCCTATAGTTATAGAGGTACTATATACTCTTTTTAAGTATATAGTACTAAAGTAGCTAGTAGTATTATTTAATATTATACTTATAGAAGCTATCCTACTAAAGGTAGTTATTATTACTATACCTACTATACCTATAGTAGTTAGTAGTACTCCTTATAAAGAGTAAAAAAGTTACCTCCTAAAAGTAGTTAAGCCTCTTATTAGGGATACCTTTATAGCTCCCCTTAGCTATTACCTTAATAAGTATATAAAGTAGTTATTTTAGTATACACCTTATAAAGTAGTTACTAAGTTCTTATTAAGTATAGCCTATAATATAAATTATTCTATATTTCTACTTATCCTATATTAAGTAATATATATTACTAAGGTTTAGTTATAAGTAGAATTCCTTAAACTTTATATATAATAAGTTCTTTATTAACCTATTAGCTAGTATCTTATTTATAGGTATATATATAATAGAGAAGCTTTCTTTTATATACTCTTATTATAGCTATATATTCTAGATATTAATGTAATATAGGTAAGTTATTATATATTTATTTTTATTAACTATAAGGTATATAGACTAAGATATAATTAGGTAGAATAATGAGTAAGAGAGGAAATCGCATGTTAATAAGTAGGGAAGATATAAGTAGTAGAATTATCACACGTAGAAAGGCAATGCCTAACCCACTGCGCCAAAAGGTGTCGCCTAACTAGAAGGTATCCAGTCAGGTGTGGTTAGGCCTTAAGGCAGGCGCATACGCGCCCACCCCATAGGGCACATGCCTAGGCACATGACCCACGGAACGCACAGGATTTGGCCTATGTCAAGTACCCCTCCAATATAGAGAAGACACTCATCCCAAGTACACCTCCAAGGCTAACTGAGGCGTCAAGCCTTATACCCTTATCTCTATTAGGCAACGCTTTCTAACGTGCTCATCAGAGGCCTAGATCCATCAGACAGCACAGCTCTTACAAGGCCCGCTTATAGCTCCCTTAGAAGCTTAGTAAGCGGCGTCAATAGGCTAGCTTCTTACGTCAGCCGCTCCTTAGCTCTCATTCTCTTATAGGTATACTAGCTTTAAAGCGTCTAACAGCGTCATTAATTAAACTAGTTATGCTACTACTTGTCACACATAGAAAGGCAATGCCTAACCCACTACGCCAAAAGGTGTCGCCTAACTAGAAGGTATCCAGTCAGGTGTGGTTAGGCCTTAAGGCGGGCGCATACGCGCCCACCCTATAGGGCACATGCCTAGGCACATAACCTACAGAACGCACAGGATTTAGCCTGTGTCAAGAATAGTATATTAAAATGCAGTAATTGCGATAATAATTCTAAGGTAAAGGATAGAGAAATACTCTAGCCTATGTACTACTACTAAGGTATAGAGATCTGTAGATTATCTACTGCTTGTATTATAGTTATCTTAGTTATATCTAAATATATCTATCAGTTATTTCTATATATATTATACACTTATAGTAGGGTATTAAAGGAAATAGTAATCAGCTTATTACTTAGGCTATTGCTAAGTAAATAAGACTAGTATACTTAGTCACTACTTACAAAATAAGTTTCTAAGCTACCTATAAAGGTAATATAATAAAATGATATATTATTCTATTCCTTATTAAGTAGAGATTATTAATATGCAGACCTCTTACTTTTATCTCTCATAGTTATAAAGATATATGCAATAAAGCATAAGGGTATGTTTTATAGTATAAGCTTTTATTCTAAGTTACCCCCTTAAGGTTACTATCTTATAGAAAGCTTACTAGTTATATTATTATATTATATATACTAGAGATAAAGTAAGTTATAAAAATAAAAACCCTTATAAAGAGAAAAAAAAAATTATAGTTATAGTTATAAGTAAAAAACACTTTTATAAGTAAAAAAGTTATAGTTATATTATAGTTATATTATAAAGTAAAAACTCTTATATAGGTAAGAGAAAAAATTTAGATATATAGTTATAGTATTAAAAACTCTTATCGTAAGAGAAAAAGGGTTATATAAGGGGAAACCTACTATAGGTTATAGTATAAGGAAAAGACAGTTATAAAGTTATCTTCTTTTGTTTATTTTATTTATATCTTTCCTTTAGGGTAGTAGTAATTATATAGACTATATTATCTAGCTCTCTAAGCTTATTTATCTTTATTTCTACTAGTTCTTTAGGTAAAAACCCCTTATTATTTAGGTTTATAGTCTCTTTATGTTGGTTTGTTAGCCGGACTGATTGGAGTTAATGGGGTGGATTAGGGTTAACGGTGGCCTAGGCTAAGTGGTTGTATTTACTTAGGTGAGCTGCCCTACTTTAGTAGGCAGCCTACCTGCCTACTTGGCCTGCGCCTGCTGCGCGCCCCTACTAGTTATTTCCTTCTTTCGTTAAGCCTAGTTATAACACTAAGAGATTATCATAAGATTTGCAGTAATCCCTCTTATTGTAATAACTTTAACTAAAATAACCTATAACTTTTCTAATACTAATTAGTGTTTAACCTCACTAGGTTATTTATAGATTAACAAGGAATTATTACTAGAAGAGATAACAGCAAGTAGGCTTTAATCCCCCCTATTAGTGCTAACTAGAGAGAACTAGTATAGGACTTTAATTCCCCCTAGCAAACGACACATCTATTACGCTATTATCATTAACTCAAAGGCTTAGATCTAAGGGTATAGTTTAACTACCCCTTGCAAGGCCCCCTTTTTGTTAGCAATACCCTTATCTAACTTTAACTTTAACTCTTAACCTCTTTATTAACAGTTAAACTACTGCAATAACCTTATTTTTTCTCTCTTTTTACCTCCTGCTATCACACAGGAGGTACCCTTAAGATCACCTAACCTACATCCTATTACTAGAATTAACCTTTACCCTTCTTCTACTTTTCTCTTTATTAGAATTTTCCTCCTTCCTTTACTTTACAGTTCACTTTAACTAAATAAAATTTTTACCTACACTATTTTCAGTTTACATAAACTATCCTCTAAATAACCTCTCTTTTACTATTTTCTCCCTTTAAAACCTATTATTAATTCATATAGCTCCTATTATAGCAGAAGCTAGGCCCTCTAACTGCAAGGAGGCAGGCTCTAACTAAGGCTCTAACTAGGGCTCTTAATAGGGCTCTTAAGGCAGCTAAACCTATATCTTAAGCAGTTATTTTCCTGTTAGCAAGAACAGGACTATTAAAATACCTTTAACCTTTCTTTGCTATGTTACCCCTAAGCTATAGGATACCCCTAACTTCTTGCTAGGTAAGGCTACACTAGCGAGAGTTACTACCTTTATCCTTTAAGTTATTACTAAGTAGGAGATTAAGGGTACTTAAGGGTAACGTCTCTAGCGTAACTTTATCTAAGAGTTTAATAGATAGACCTAAGACACTTTCTCCCTTATAAGTAACTTTACTCTTAACTACCTTTAATAATACCTTCACACTGCTAGGGTCCTTATCTATACAGGCAGGGATATCCTAAAGGCTAGGGCCCTTAAAGAAGTCCTTTTTTAACCCTCCTTCTAGTATTAGACTAAAGAAGAGTTTAACGCCCTTTATAAGTATAATGTTACCTTTACAGGTTATTATATTACCTAGAAGTTTATTAATAAAATCATAAGGCTACCCTCGCTAGCTAACCTCACTAGGCTTAAGGAGCAGTCTTAACTTTAATAGCTGCTAACCCTAGTAAAGCTAAAGGTTATAACTACTAGCCTAGCAATTATAAGCCTATTAGTCTACTAAGGTAACTTATAATAATAGGGTCCTAATAAGGTTATTTAATCTACGCTAAAGATACTAGCTTAACCTTAGTATAAGTAGGAGTAACTTCTAGGTAACTATTACTAGGTCCCTTCTCCTTCCCTAGCGCTACTGCTTTAGTAGACTACCCCTCCCCTCTTCTTAAGTAATCCTACAGTTTATTACCTAAGCCTCTAGGTATCTAGACCTTCCCTGCAACCTACTCCTGCTATTAATTATTGTTAATAACAGCCTCCTGTTAACCTTAACAGAAACTACCTGCCTAGTCACTTAGCAGGCACTTAATAACGCTAGAGCACCCTGTAGTAGCAGCACCCTTAGATAAGCTAGGGTAGTTACCCTTATATAGTAAATTAAGGAGGTTACCCTTATATACCTAACTAGGGTAGTTACCCCCCTGTAAGAGATAGATATTCTTATAGACCTAATTAAGGTAGTTATCCCCCTTTCCCTTTATCTAATTAACCCTCTGTAAAGCAGCTAGGTAATCTTACTAAGCTGTATTCTAACTTAGATCTAAAATATACTAGCAAGAAGTATAACATCCTTAACGTTAAGCTAGCTACCTTTTATAAGAATTGCAAGAACATTAGGATTAAAGAGGATAAGAGGCACTGCGCTATTGCCTTCCCTACTATACTTAAGGGTAAGGTATCTAACTTCTATTATTAACGTCTTTATAGTAAGGTAGCTTACACTCTTACTACCCTTATTACTGCTATATAAAGTCACTTTAAGACTAAAGAAACTATCTAAGACTACCTTAATAAGTAGCAGACTATTACCTTCTAATAGATACAGACCTCTAAGGCAGGTAAGGATAAGACTAAGTATAAGGTTCTTAAGCTACTAATCTCTAAGTTTAACCTTATCTAAAGAGCCCTCCTAGAGGAGTATTAGGGTAATAGGTTTATAAGGTATTAATTAATTGCTGCCTGCTGCAGTATCCCTAAGACTAAGCTCTACCTTTACAAACCCTTATATACCTTAGAAGGTTTATGCAGTAACCTTTAGGCAGCTATTGCAGCTAAAGAGAATAAGGCTAAGGCTTTACAGCACTTCCTTTATAAGCCTTATTATAGCTATAATCATTATAACCCTTACCCTACGTAATACTTTACTAACTATACTTACTGTAGTAACAGTAAGGAGAACTAGTATAGCGCTAAGGGTAGTAGCTAACTAGCTAGCTACCCTATACCTACTAACAAGAAGTGTTATATATACTATAAGCAAGGTTGTTATTTAATAAAGTATATACATAAGGAAAGAAGCTAGGCCTTTAATAAATATAGGGCTAACAAGCAGAAGGGGAGAATTAACTAACTAACCTACAGCGCCTTCCTAACTAAATTTAAAGGGAGCAACCCCTATAAGAGTAATAAGGAGATTATTTAAGATCTTACAATTAACAAAAGTCCTATTAATTAAGTCTTTTATATAAGTTTAATCTATTTCAGCAAGGCTAAACTTAACAGTAAGGCAATTACTATGCAGTTAGCTAATTAATCTTTTTCTTATTACCTAACTAAGGCTAACCCTAACGTTAACTAGCATATACAAAAGTTATAGACATCTTTATCCTTACCTTCCCTAATTAATTTAACTAACCTAAAGCTATTAATAACTCCCCCTTTAACCTTTTACCTTAATTAATACTCCTATAACGTTTTCTAAGGTATTATCCCTAACACTAGCGTAGCTAGTTATTTAACAGCTAGTTACCCCTAAGTCCTTACCCTCTAATGCATCTAGAAAACCGCTAAGATTAACACTACTGCTAATAGGGTTAGTGTTTAATTTAGTAATAACCTACCTATCCTAACAGAGGGTATTATTACTGCCCTTACCCCCCTTAGTCCTATAGAGTTTTATGTAGTCTGCACTAATACCCCTTTTCTCCTTTGCCTCTATAATCTTAACTGCCTTAGGATTAAATTTAGGAACCTCTCTAACGTCCTCTGTAAGGGAGATATCTCTATACCTATAGTGCGAAAGTAGGGTTACATGTAGCTCCTTCTTAAGCCTAAAGAGACTATAGCTACTAGGAACTATATAACTAATATTAAACTCTACTGCCTTTACTGTTAATTTAGGCACCCTTTAGTCTATTAACTTTACAAGCTCCTTTATAAAGCTAGCTAAGACGTTTATATTAACGCTATTTAGAGATTAACTAAGTTCTACTACTACTATTAGCTGTATAGTTAAAGCCTTTACTGCTTCTGCTTTGCAATTAAGGGAAGTAAAGATATATCCTTTAACTATAAGGTCCTTATTAACATTATATATCTTAATAGTAACTGCCTAGCCCTTTACATTATTAATTCTGCTACTGCCTTTAATATAGTAAGGTTCTTAAAGGATATAACAGCTAAGGCTATATAGGAAGCTTTATGTATCTATTAGATTAATGTATACTAAGGTCTACCTAACTAGATTATAGTAGATGCTAGTAGGAACTTTACTACTGCTAAGTTTAAGGCTAAAGCTAAGGTAATGTCTATTTATATTAAGATTATCCCTATTAAGGCGTATTATAGCATTAAGAAGGTTAAGAGATACTATACTACCCTGCGCTACGTATATAAGATTATCTATAATAAGTACCCTAACCTCCCTTATAAATCAGCCCTCTAGAGCACTATTAAGTTAGTTAATAATACTGCTAGCCCTAATAGCCTTATCCCTATACTCCTTATCTTTAGCGCCTACCTATATATAACTAATAACTCTCCTCTATCCCCTAACATTATTTAATACACTAAGGCTATCTATAAGGCTATTGCTACTGTTACCTATATTTACACTAAGCGATAAGTAAATAATGCCCTTAATACCTGCAACAGACTAGATACTATTAACCTTAAGAAAATCACTATTAGATTAGAGGTTTATATATAGCAAGAGTATAAAGGATAGACTAAACCCTTTTGTCTTCTTAATATAAAGGGTAAGGACTGCATTATAGATATTAATAGCCCCCACACTTTCTAATTAACTAGCGTTAAGCCTTTTTATTATAAACCTATTAATAATAATAACCCTAGAGAGGCTATCCCTACTACAGATAAAGATCTCTAAGGGATTACTAGATCTACAGTAGTTGTTAAGATCCCTTAGCAGATCTTAGTATCTAGCAGCCCTTTAGTATCTAGCAGCCTCTTAGTACTAGCATCTAGCAACCTCTTAGGTAGAGATAACACTATCTATCTCTTAGAAAGAGAAGCCTCTAATTAGCTGCTTGCTGAGAAGCTTTACGCTAAGGGTATTATTATAGAGGCTAGCGCCTCTTTTAAGTCCTCTACTGTAAAGGAGGTAACTACCCTAATCGATTAAGAGGTAGTTACCTTTATCCCCTACAACAAGGAAAAACACTAGGGTATCTATATCTTTAAGTCATAGATAATTAACAAAATTAAAAATAAGATAACTAATATGCCTTTTAAGAAATCCTAGTTAGTTATTTAGGGATATGCTAATAATAGTAAGATAGCTATCCTAATGTAGTCTCTAACTATTTAGAGATTAAGCTAACGTCTAATTATCGCTATTACACCCTCCCTCCTTAGCCGCAAGGGCTTTATCCTAATCCTTTAAGATATCATGCAGGCGTACATGTAATCAGCCTCTAAGTTAAATTAAACTATCCTCACGCACCTACCTATTTAGATCTAGGACTAATACCCCCCTAGAACAATTATAGAGGTTATAAGACCTTTGTATAGGATTGCAGAAGCTAGTACCTATTAGTAGGTTACCTATAGTAATCACTATAAGGTAAAGCTTAGGATAGTAACTACTGTATACAACCTATACCTGCTGCTAACCTCTACAGCTAACAAAAACTTTAGCCTTATTAGTATGCAGACTAACAATACTATTACCCTTAGTAATGCTACCTTTAATAAGATAGAGGAGAAGGAGCTTACTAAGGCTAGTCTTCTTGCTAAGCTAAAGGAGTACCTCTCTACCTCTAACCCTTTAATGTTTAATAGCAGTGTTATTACTATTAACGACAGCAGTATTGTTACCCTTAAGCAAAAGGGCTAGGGCACTAAGATTAAACTTATAGATATAGCCTCTAATTTAGCTACTGCTGAATACGTCTAGCAACATACATACAGCGTATACATCTCCTCTATATACTAACTAGAAGCTGCCTTTAACCTCTCTACAGCTGCTTAACACTAACAACCTACCTAGAAGGATATTAAGGCCCTAAACAAGCGCCTTAAGTAGCAGATAGATTTACTAGACTGCAGCCTTTAATATATACTACTTAACCTAGCTAGGCTAAAAGTCTTTGTCTTTATTAATAGGTCCTTTATAAATAACGCAGACCTATTATCTTAAATTAGGTTTGTTATCCTGCTAGCTAATAAGACTCTTAGTAAGGCCTAAGATAACTTTACTATCACTAGGAACATTATTTACTATAGTTCTATAAAGTTAAAAAGAGTTACCTAAAGTATACTTACTTTAGAAGTCTATAGAATAGTCTCTAGTGTAGATATAGCTATCGCTATCTCTGCTACTGTTATAATAGTTATAAACAAGCTAGGAATACCTCCTCCTGCTACTATAGTCTACACTAATTTATACTTACTATATAAGTGCCTTGTTAAGCTTAGGACTACCTAGGAAAAACGCCTTATAATTAACATAATGGCGTTATAATAATTATATAAATGCTGTAAGCTTGCTGAGATTTAATAGATTAACAGCAAAGATAACCTAGCTAATGTAATAATAAAGGCAAACCTAAACGCTACCCTTAAGAAGCTAATTAACAAGAATACCCTTACTATTTGCATAGAAGGATAGGTTAACTAGGCTTAAAGCTGTAATCAAGCATATAAGGCCTAAGGGTAGGAGGATAAGGGATAAGGGAGGAACATTGTAAAGGAGTATAGGGTTAATAGAGGGGACAGAAGAGCAGCAGAAAATCGTCAAACAAGTGTATACACCTCTAAAGCTTTAGCTAAGGAGAAACGCCTATAATTGTAATATAGTTAGCCTACCCTATCCCTTGCTAGCAACTGTACAGCCTAGGGATACAGTATATATAGAGGAAATAGGGGAATTAGAGGAAGCTAGGAGTTATATAGCCTGTTATAGACCTACAAAAGTATTATACTTTTTCTTTTATTGCAGATTTAAACAATTTAGGCTAAGCTAATAAACCTAGCCTCTTACCACAAAAAGAGAGTATATCTAGTGTTAGTTTGTTAGCTAGACTGATTAGAGTTAATAGGGTAGATTAGGGTTAACAGTAGCCTAGGCTAAGTAGTTATATCCACTTAGGTAAGCTGCCCTACTTCAGTAGGCAGCCTACCTGCCTACTTAGCCTGCGCCTGCCGCACGCCCCTACTAGTTATTTCCTTCTTTTATTAAGCCTAGTCACAACACCAAGAGATTATCACAAGATTCACAGTAATCCCTCTTATTATGACAACTTCAACCAAAATAACCTATGACTTTTCCAACACTTTAAAATACTTAAGTATAGGTATAAGGCTAGGCTTATAACTACTAAGATATAATTAGGTAGAATAATAAGTAAGAGAGGAAATCGCATGTTAATAAGTAGGGAAGATATAAGTAGTAGAATAGTATATTGAAATGCAGTGATTGCAATAATAATTCTAAGGTAAAGGATAGAGAAATACTCTAGCCTACATCCTACTACTAAGGTATAGAGATCTATAAATTATCTACTGCTTGTATTATAGTTATCTTAGTTATATCTAAATATATCTATTAGTTATTTCTGTATATATAATGCACTTATAGTAGGGTATTAAAGGAAATAGTGATTAGCTTATTACTTAGGCTATTGCTAAGTGAATAAGACTAGTATACCTAGTTACTACTTACAAAATAAGTTTCTAAGCTACCTATAAAGGTAATATAATAAAATGATATGTTATTCTATTCCTTATTAAGCAGAGATTATGAATATGCAGACCTCTTACTTTTATCTCTCATAGTTATAAAGATATATGCAATAAAGCGTAAGGGTATGTTTTATAGTATAAGCTTTTATTCTAAGTTATAGTCTAAAGGTTATTATAGTATACTTTCTACTTATTGTCTAGTATAAGATTAATATCCTAAAAAAGGCACTAGAGAGCTATTACCTCTTTTATAGTATGCTTAAGGTAGAGAAGCTCTACCTCTATAGTAGATATAGTAACTATATTCTAGTATACTACTTTCTACTAGATAGGTCCTCTAAAGAGGTAAATAAGGTATCCCTATAATAAACACCTTATTAAAGGGTTATCTATAAAGCTTATATCTCTAGCTATAAGGAGAGATTAAGCCCTTAGGTTATAGCTATAAGTAAGTAAAATAAATCTTATATAATAGAGGTAATAAATATACTAGTTAGTAGTAATAATATATCTAGAGCTTAGGTTAGTAAGAAATTATAAGAGCTATATATATATAAATATAATATTTAGTCTTATTATTACTACTAAATAAAGTACTAATCTTACTATTTCCTAATAGTATTTTACTTATTAATAAGTTATTTAACCTTTATTTAGGACTAACTTAAAGAATAGAAGTAGTATAGCTAGATATTAGCTATTAGTAAGGTTAAAGTGCTTTATAGTTCTTTTAGTATAGGTATCTTAAAGGAGGTAAATCTTTTTATTCTTTTAATTATAGATAATTTATATACCTAGGTAGTAATTTAGTAAGCTTTCCTTAATCTTAAACTTAGCTATAATACCTAAGATAATCTTATCTACCTCTCTCTTATAACTTTAGTAGAAGATAACCTTAAAGTTATTAATATAGAATATAAGAATTACTTTTTTATCTACTAATTAGTAAATATATTACTCCTTATTATAAGTAACTATTATAAGATCTTTTAAAGCTTCTATAAACATTAAGAACTAGAGAATAGGAGTATTATAGAGGCTATAGAGAGTATGTTTTAGTTATATAACTTTACTAGAGATCTTATAACCCTCTAGGAGCTTAATATAGATCTTATAGTTATTATTAAGAACTAAGTTAAGAAATATATTTATAATATTAAATTACCTAATCTTAAGATTAAATAAAGCTACTAAGGCTATTACTATTTAAAAAGCCTTTACTATAAGCGTTAAGGTATAGGTACTCTATAAAGGGTTTAGTATTTATAAATCTCCTTATATATAGATATATACCTTATATCTATTAAGGAGTCTATCCTTATTAAATTTATATAAAAAGATCTATTTAAGGGGAAGGATATTAAGAGAAGGATTATAGTTAATAACTTTCTATATATCTTTATCCTAGATCTTACCTATTTCTATTTCTATAGCTTTAAGAAACTAGGCTTTAACCTTAGGAGGTAGCTTATTAAGATCCTTCTAGTAGTTTAGTAGGTTAATAAGTTTATCCTTATAAAGCTTAAGAATCTTACTAAGCTTAAGAGTCTTACTAGCTAAATAGTACTTAAGATAAGCCTTCTTAATAGCTCCTCTAAAGACTTTATAAAAGGTCCTATATTCTAGGTTACTTTCTTCCTCTAACTTTTGCTAATTAGATAGAAAAGTACTAAATAGGTAATCCTAGGAGTATTTCTATTATATAATTCTTTAATTAAACTATATAATTATATAAATATACTTACTATATATCTATTTTTAGAGTTTTATAATAGCTTAGTATACTTATTAGTTAGGACTTAGTATATCTATATTAATAGGTAGTAGCTATTAACTACTATTAGTATTTAGTCTACTATTTACTAATAGGCTAGTTATATATATATCTATAGAAAAAAGAGATAATCTTAGACTAAAAATGCTATTAACTATTAATAACCTAGGTATATTTTAGTAGACTTAATCTTACCTTTAAGAGTAGGAGTACTAGTTAGTAGATCTACTACCTCCTTTACTTATCCTATATACTTAATATCTTAAGTAAGACTTACTTATAAATCTTTAACTGTAGGTAATAGTATAGCTAACATTAGAGGTTAAATATTATCCTTAGAAGTAATAATACTAAGTAACCTAAAGAGGTTATCTAAGACTATAATAGACTCTTTAATAACCTTTATTACTTTATAAGCTTTTAGGCTTTATATAGTATCTTTCTTATAGGCCTTACTATAGAAAGAGCTCTTATTAAAGTATATATTATATATAGTTATTACCTACTTAAGCATAAGAACCTAGATCCTATATAAGTTATATATTTAAGGTATATAATCTACTAGATAACTAATATAGCTATAGGGAAGTACCTTATAATCTCTTTATCTTATACCTTTCTTATAATCTCTCTATAGTAGGTATACCTTATACCTATATATATAGAGTTCTCTTTAGTATAGTTATAGTGCTTTATCTAAAAACACTAGAGAGTCTACCTACTACTAGTAGAAATATTACTAAAACTATTTAAGCTCTATTTCTATTAGAGACTCCTAGCTATTAGATTTCTATAGGCTAATATTATATATATAGACTACTATAAATACTACTTTATTATATAGCCCCTTAAGAAGATTTACTTTAATATATATCTTAATAGACTTAATAATTATAAGATAGCCTACTCTTTTAGTAGCTCTAATAGGCTCTTTTATATATAGTAGTAGTATTTTAATTTTAATTCTAACTAAGGTAGTCTATACCTTATAGGCCCTTATAACCTTAAGGCTAAGAACTACTACTTTATTATTATACTAGAACTTATAGATATTAAGACCTTTCTCTCTATATACTTAGGCCTTAATTATCTAGAGGGCTATAAGTATAAGAGACTTAGTCTTATATACTAATAGGTAGGCTATAATAAAGCCTAAGTATTTATTATAGGTAATAAGGATCTACTTTATCCTAAATAGTAATTTGGGGAAGTTAAAGAGATCTTAGTAAACCCTATACTATAGGTATATTACCTTTAATTCTAATAACTCTCTTAAGGTTATATTTTCTATGTATATAGTACTATAGTCTTTATACTTAATCTATAGTAGGCTGTTAATATATACCCCCCTTACCCTCTAGACTAAGTTATAGAGTCCCTTAAGACCTAGGTAACCTAATCTAAGATACTAAAGGAGTATAGTATTAGCCCTCTTATATATATTTTAATATAATCTCCTCTATAATCTATACCTAGAGTATATAGTAAATACTAGAATACCTACTAGACTTTTAAGAAGTAAATTCTTATATATATATAGATAGTTAGAAGTTAGCTTATATTAAATAAAGACTAAGTTATACTTCCTATAAAGATTTATAACTATATTACTATTATTAAGCTTACTATAGTATATTATATAGTCCTACCTATAGTACTAAAGACTACTATTAAGAAGAAGAGCTTTAGAGGCTATATTAGTATAAAAGCCTTCTACTAATACTATATTCTTAAGTATAAGATCTTTAGTTAATAGTCCCTATAGGCTATTAATAAGACTTTTAATAACCTAAGTAATATAGTCCTCCTATAAGCCTGTTATAGGATTATAGGTAATATAGGCTGTAGAGAGTAGCTTTATAGTGAGCTAGCTGAAGGCTAGTAGGTAGGCTGCTAACTTATACCTAAGATAGGTGTAAGGAAGTAGGATATAAGTAAAGTAAAGCAAAAGCAAAAGGCAAAAGTAAAAGTAAGTGTAAAGATAGGTGTAATTAAGTATATCTTTTTATAGTTAAACCTTCTAGGAGAAGGTTTACAATATAGGAGACTATATACTCTATAGGTAGGTAGACCTATACCTGCTAGCAGTTAGGTACTACTATATATACTTTCTAAATATAATAAGTACCCCCTAAATAAATAAAAAATAATTATCCTAATTAAGAATACCTTAAATAATTCTAACTACTATATACTAGTCTATCTTTATACTAGTAACCTTCCTAATATATCTATATATAATCCCCTCTACTCTATATTCCTACTTATTATCCTTATTAATAGTATACTATACTTTTTTAGTTAGTAGGGGTCTAGCCTACTTAGGTAGCTTAGTTACTACCTACTTAGCATTAGTTTAGTAGGGGTATATAGTTAGGGTAAGTATCTTAGTAAAAGTAATATTAGTAGTATAGGTAGTAGTAAGGGTATTAACTTTATTAATAAGGGCTTTAAAGTCCCTACTCTTAAACTTAGTAAGGGTAGAGAGATTGTTAGCCTTTTTCTTAAGCTAGGCTATATAGGTATAGTATTTTATTACCTCTACCTTAAGTACTACTACTTTAGCCTTAGCCTCCTTTATTACCTTACCCTTATTATATAGATTAGTACTTATAATATTAAAGCGCTCCTCTATATCCTCTATACTACTCTTTATATCTATAGTATACTTAGCTACCTTAATAGTAATATCCTTAACCTTAATAATATTACTTTAGGTATCTATAACCTTATTATAGAGGTTAGTAATAGTGTTTATCTATAATACTATTATATTAGTATATTTAATCTCTAGGATAGAGATAAGGTTAAGGTACTAAATCTTAATTAGTATACTAAGAACCTTAGTACTATATATACCTAGCTAGTAAAGGAAGGTAGACCTAATAAGGGCTGCTTAGCTAGGGAGGTACTCTAACTATAGGATATTTTTAGTAAGGCACTTAAGTACCTTATCTATAGTAGAGGTAATATAGCAAAAGTAAGGGTCTAACGTTAGGGATAGGTATACTGTAGGGCTATACTCCTCCTTATAGTGCTTATAAAATCTATCTACCTAGAGGGTAGTCTCCTTCTTAAGGGTAGCATTAGGGTAGCTAGTAAATACCTCCTTAATAAATGTAATAGAGGGCTTTAGTGTAGGAAGGAATAGCTAGATCCTTAGCCTCCTTACCTAAGGTATATAGCTTAATACTCTTATAGTAGCTAGTAATAGCTATAGGTTTTTTTATACCTTTAGAGTAAAATAAGAAAGGGGTACTTAAAGAAAGAATATTCTTACTAGCTTAGTATATATATCTATTAGTATTCTTTACTACCTAGCTATTAATTCTTACTATTACCTAGAAGTCTTCCTACTCTAAGGTTAGTGCTTAGTAAATACTATATAGTATAATAATCTTACTATTAGAGATAGTAGAAGTATTTAATCCCTTAAAGATCTCCTTCTCTTTACTACTTTTAGCGTTAGTAGTATTAGTATCTTTAGCTAGAGACTTAACCTTAAAATGCTTTATGTTAAGGGATATATTATTACTATTAAATTACCTTACTGTAGCGTTAGGGAGTATATTCTAAATAATACTAGCTAGGGAAGAGAGTAGGTACTATTACTACTGCTACTACTATAGGGTAGCATTAGTAGAGTCTATAATAAATTAATTAAAATTAAAGGTAGTCTTATTAAAGTTACTAGTAGAATTAATAGAGAAGGAGAGTAGAGAATAAGATAGGGAAGGTATATAGGGGAGTACTATCTAAGTAGTAGGAGTTAGTTAATAGTATAGGGGTATAGTTACTCTATATAGTTATATAATAACTTATAGGTAGGAATAGATAATAGGAAAGAAGAAAAAAAATTAATTAAGAAAGTAAAGTTATTTATAAAGGTTAAAGTTATTAATAGTCTGCTAGAGGAGAAAAAGAGGAAATATTTATTATAGATAATAGTAGGTTAAAATACTATCTAGTTACTAAGGGTACCTATATAGGCTTATTATATTATAAATAATAAGGAAGGTATAGGTTTAAAGTATTACCCCTTCTTCCTTTATAAGCCTTAGTTATCTATAAATAACCCCCTTATAATTATTAAGATCTTTATTATAAAGTAGATAATAAAACTTAGAAATAGAGAAAGGAAATATCTTTTTATAGGCCTTTATTAAATAGTTAGCCTAGCGTTATAATAATGCTATAATTAAAGGTATCTACACTAATATATAGTAGTAATTTACCTACTTATTACTAGTTAACAGCTGCCTAGTACTTACTAAGTATAGTAATAGGGGAATTAGGTTAACTAACTTCTTTCCCTTCTATTTCTCCTCCTCTTTCTTTTAATCTATAGGGTATTATTTCTTATACTTACTAATAATATCCTCTATATTAGGCTAGAGATTCTTATATAGCTTCTATATATTTAATAAAGCTAAGTACCTTTTCTACTTTATAAGATACTTAACTAATAGTCTCTTCTTTCTCTAGGTAACCTATCTATCTATAATACGTTCTACCTTATATTCCTCTATTCTATTAACCTTTACTAGCTCTAGGGGTATTTCCTCTCTACTAAAGGGGTTATCTCCTGTAGGTACCTTCTAGAGCTAAGTAGTAGAGATAATAGGGTATACCTACTAATAGGGTAGTAGGTTAATCTTATAGGCCCTTAGGCTAATAACCCTAGTAACTATAAATAGTCTAGCTCTCTATAGAGACTACTTCCTCTTTAGTTTTCCTAGAAGTAAGTACCCCTTTCTAAGGTAGAGGTATACCTTATCTTTAATAGAAAGCTTAACTAAGTAGTATTTATTATTATATTATTCCTTATAGATAATCCTAGCTATATTAATTAAGGTAATAGCCTCTTATTAGTATGTTTTCTAAAGTATATTAATAGACTCCTAAGGAATATCTATACTACTAATATACTAAAGCGCTATCCTAAGGTAAAATCTAAAGACTAGTTTATTTAGGGACCTACTAATAGTTATAGCTAGTAAGTTATTAAGTAAGTATTATAGTATAAGGAGAATCTTTATCTATAGGATATTAGGGTCTATATATATATAAAAATAGATAGTAATCTCTACTGTTTAGTTTATCTATTTACTTTAGCTATCTATTTAGGGGTAATATACTATAGAGATAAGTAATTTTACCTTAAGTATATTAAATATTACTAACTATACTATAGAGATAAATTTTAAGTCCCTATTACTAATAATCTTACTTAGGAGTCCCTAATTATATAATAATAGTATATAGAGAAGTACTCTAGCCTAGTAGTAGGCCTTATACTTAGTATTACTAGGGATTAGTAGGACTTTCTTACTAAACTTATAGGTTACTATTAGTAGGTAGTTAAATATATTAAAGCTAGGTACTACCTAGAAAGAACTTATACTTAGGACTTCTAGTATATCTATAATAAAATCTATTAAGATTATATTAAATAAGAGGCTAGGTATTATAATTAGCTAGAGGGATCCTACTACCTTTTAGTAATTAGTCTAGACCTTATAGTAAGCTAGGTAGTATATTATATACTGCCTAACTAGCTTCTGCTTTCTATAGAAGTAAAATCTATCTAACTCTATAAGTATTTAATTAGCTCTAAAGTAGAATTTCTTATTATATATAAGCTATAGTATTCTATTAACTATAGGTTAGGGAATATATAGTTATCTTATACTGTTAAAACTTATATAAAAGAGTAATCCCCTTTTATTAATTTCCTATAGAAGGACTGCTGCTTAAGGGGTATATTACTTCTCCTTTAGTAAGCGCTTTTCTACTATAGCTTAGTTAAGTGTTATATAGGCCTACTTACTTTTAATAGCCTTATATACTAGCTATTAGATAAGGTATATCCTCTTATTATAGTTATATCTTTCTATAATCTTATTTACTGTCTCCTTAGTAAGCTTTACTACTATTACAGTAGCCTTCCCTACCTATAGGACCTTATCTAAAACAGCCTACACTATTACAGTAATATTCTCTTACTCTTCTTTAATATTAGCTAATTTATCTTTAGTTAGAAAATACTTAGAAAGATCTAGGTATATAACTAGTAGCTAGGAGAGTATATCTAGTATAACATTAAGTTTCCTAAGGATATAGAAAATCTTAAGATAAAACTATAATAGGTAATTTATAGTATTTATAAGCTTTAGGTTAGCCTTATTAAGGTCTATTATATATAGTAACATATAGGTAATAATACCTTTAGCAGTAGTATAGTTAGTTATAATATTAACCTTATATTAGTTAGATTATATTAACTTCTAGAGCTTCTTTACTACTTATATAATAGCTATAACTTTAGCTTTAGTAGTATTATACTATTTTTCTACTATAGTTATTATTCTTAATAAGAAAAGGATAGGCTAAATATACTTAGTAGGTATATCTATCCTAAGTATCTTCTCTCTATCTTAGTTATAGTCTAGCTAGAAAACTATTAATCTAAATCTACTAATATATATATTAATCTTAAAGAAGAGGGGTTTCTCTAGGTTATAGTAGTATCTTATAGCCTAGTTATAGAGTTTCTCTTATAGCGTCTTTTAAGCGTTAAGTTCCTTAAGTATAGGGTTAAATGTCTCCTTTACTATAACCTTAGCTCTTACTTATTAGGATATACCTAACTTAATTACTTTATCCTTATATAAGTAGGCTATAAGCTTTATCTTCCTATTAGTTAGTAGTATAGTAATTACATTAAACTAAGGTATTCCCCTTTAGAGCTAGCTACCTATCCTAAGGTATATCTTAAGATCCTAGAGGCTCTTAGGGAACTAGAGCTTCTAGAAAGCTTAGATCCTATCCTCTATCTTATAAATCCTATTACTATTAACTATATAGCTAAGAAGCTTTACTTCCTTAAAGGCTACAAAAGACTTCTTAGCGTTAATATAAATATAATACTTATTAAAAATCTTTAGGACTTCTTTTATATACTAAAAGTATTCCTCCTTAGAGTTACTAAAGATTATAATATTATTAATATATATATAGATAAAATATTAAAATTTAAAGAGAAAACAGTCTATAAACTATTAGGTGTAAGTAAAAGAGTTCTTAAACCCTATAAGGGTAACATTAGAGTACTTAAGCCTTTAGGGGCTTATTATAACTATATAGTCCTAGTGTAGGGGATATACTCCTAGTTAGTAAAAGAACTCTAATATATTAAAAACTATTATCTTTTTCTTACCTTTAAGAGACCTTATAATATCTTCCTAGTTAGGTAAAAGGTAAATATCTAGTAATACCTATTTATTAAGTAGCTTTATATTAATAACTAATCGAGGTATACAGGGGTGTATATAAGTGAAGAAGGTATAGAGGAATAATAGTTATATTGTTAGTTAACTTAGACTGCTTTTTCTAGTATATAGAAGAGTAGGAATAGGTCTAAGAGGAGTGAAGTCTATCCTTTTATACCTATTCTAGTTCCACTAGGGTTAGGGTCTAACCCTAACCCTGACTATGTGATTCTCTAGTCAATTACGCGTAGATTGCGTATCCTCTTGCCTAAATAGGCCTAGTATAAAGGTTATTGTTATAAGGTTGAAGTATAAGCCTTTTAGAGGTTTCTAGTAGTTTCTTCCACTTTCTACTGCTTACACAGTATACAGTGTATACAGTATTAATAATACTGTATTATAACTTTAGTTAGTATATTAC
>PJEX01000078.1:0-24161 GCA_005350895.1 Colletotrichum tanaceti
GGGGGGGGGGGGGGGGGGGGGGGGGGGGCGTAGCACAGACGATCAGTCCGCCGTTCCTACTTTCTTGTAGCAATTTCATCACCGTCTTGTTTTCTTATTCCGAGCTGTTGAGCTGCAAAAGAAAGCTCAACGAGCTACCATGCGTATTGGTCCCGACTCGGTGGGGCGGGACATACTGTGTACGGATACTCGATCGACACATGCAAAGCTCGCGGGACTCGTCCTATGCGATGGTGACCGCAGAAGAAAGCCTGGCGGCGTCGGGACAAGGACCCCGGCCGGTTTCTAGCCCCAGGCGGGGGGGGGGGGGGGTGTAGGTCATCTAGTGGCAGCCGGACCGCACACCTGGCCCGGTGTGCCTGGTCAAAATAGGATTGATTACGATGTACATGACAGGATGAGATCGAACGGGGCGGCCCCTTGCTGCCAGCACTTGCTTTTTCCCTCCCATGGAGATCCAAGAAACAAACACCTCAATCTTCGGTCCCCTTACCGTCTTGTTGGCCGCCTGTGCCTCCCGGCTGCTGATCTTGGTTTACATAGGAGAGCTGCCGGGTTGGAAGAAACCCCGGCGGACCTGAGCCCCTTCCTTTTCCTCAGTTGCCTGCCGCTGCATAATCAGATCGACGGTGTCGTCGTCGTCGTCGTCGTCGTCGTCGTTCTCGACGTCGACCAAGGCCTTTGTTTCACACTCGAGCGGATGCAGGTGTCCTCGCCGCCCCTTCCCTCCCCCCCTTCCCCCCTCCCTCGACCGAGTGAAATGTGTGTTGGGTATTCTGCAAGCCCCGCCGCAGCCGCGTCCGCTTTTTGCCAATCCGAAAACACCGACTGAAATGAGAATTTCGCTTCTTTCTCCTCAGGGCAGACATGCAAGGGGAGGGCTTGTCCGGCGAGGAACATCGCGTGTGGAGGATCTGTGTGTCATCGTCTTTCGTCAGGGTCCCGTCAGAGGGGTGACATTCCTGATCTTGACGAAGGGGAAGGGGGGGGGCATGTGTAAGTTAGCGAGACAACCGCGTGGCGTTGTTTCCACTACAGCCAGTCAACCTCTTTCTCATCCCGACTTCAGCAAACGAACCTGTCCACAACTATTGCTTTTTTTCTTCTTTTTTCTTCTTCTTTCGATTCAGACCGCCGTCACTTGCGCCTGTGCCCATCCATCAGACTCCAGAAGAGAGAACTTCCTTCTGGAGCTGAAGATGACTGAAGACCCTTCCTCTCCCTACCTCCCGCCTGTCCGCCACAGGCGTGGAACCCGCGTCGTTGCCGTCAGGGACTCGTCCAGGGGTCTCACTGCGAACGAGCTCCAGCTGTGTCCAGCTCACCCTCTCCCAGATCATCCCGATGCCGAGACGGCAACACAACCAGAATGGTTCGAGTCTTGACAGGATCGGTGACTCAAGCGGGGATTCCATCGAGGCTGCGTTCAGACCCCCAGGGCCAGATCGTGAGAGGTCATTGCAAGGGGTGGGGGAAGGGGGGGGGGGGGAGAGGGGGCTGGCTTCATGACATGCAGTCGGGCCTGCTGTCGGTGTGAAAACCGCCTTGTGCAGTGAGTTGCTGGCCGAGAAGACGATATTGAGAACAACGAAAGGATCCAGGGAGGGATCTGGGCTCATAGGCAGTCCATGTAGACATCATCGACACTGATCACTGGTGGATGAATGGTATGAGTGAGGTCTACGAATCTGATTTCTGTATCAAGGGTGTACGATGCTAAATATTACATACAAACAAAACAGCAAGGTAAATGCCTCACTGTGTGTCTCGTATTTACAGCTACGAAACTCTATAAATCGTCTATGACGCGCCTAGGTGCATTACCTTTGATGAGCAATGCCATAGGTCTTTCTACTTGGACTGCCCTCGAATCTCAGCCTCGGTCTCGACGCGGTCCATTCTCTTGGGCCGCTTGAAGGGGTGCGCCTCGGTGTTGAGCACCCAGTCGTCGAGGCTGAGGACGTCGGGCGGGGAAAAGATGAGATAGAAGTACTTGAGCGTCTCGGCGAACCAGAAGCTCTCCATCGAGTCCGTCTTGATCGTGTCGCTCGGCTGCACGTTGACGTTTTCGATGGCCGAGTAGGCCAGCGGCGTCTCGGTCGCGCGCTGGATGGCCTGGAACATGTCCCAGGCGACGTCGCGCCACTCGTCGTCGCCCGTGATGCGATACATGTAGAAAACACTCTCAATGGCCTCCGGGCGAAGCATGTAACGGCCGTCGCGGACCTGCTTGACGCCCCCCGGCACGCCCGAGCGACCGTGCTTCTTCTCGTCCCACTCGCATGCGCCGTGATCCGGTTCGGCGCAGTGGTGGAACGTCATGATCTCGGGCATGATACCCGTGGGGAACACCTTATACGCCCAGGCGCAACCGCGCGAGATCTTCTCGCCGATGGTGACGTACGAGTCCCGGCCCAGAAGCTTGCCGGCGAGGCCGTACATGGCGCCGGCAAAGCAGCCTAGGTGCTGGGCTTCGGGCGTCAGGTCGACCGAGGTCGCGTGGGCGAAAGCATTGCCCGGGACGAGAATGTCAGTCACGTTTGGCAGGATGGGACGGAAGAGGATGTGCTTGTCGATGGCATCGAACGAGCTGCTGGTGAGCTTTTCATACTCGTCGTCGAGGCCGCCGAGCAGTGCGTGCATCTTGGGCAGGTACTCGTATAGAGAATCCGCCTGCGCGCCGATGCTGAAGGAGCTGTCGTCGACCTTCTCCTCGCGGTAGTTCATGAACATGGGCCACATTCCGGGCAATTTGCTCTTGTCCTGTGTCTTGGCGAGGAACTCTTTCACACGCTCGGTCGCGTCGTAGTATTTCGGGTCACCCGTCAGCTGGGATAGGCGGGTAAACTCCATGGACAGCGAGCATCCCGCGGCCGAGGACTCGCGCTCGCCAGCCTTCTGCCTACCATGCTTGGCATCAGAGAACTTGAACCAAAAGGGTGGCATGCGGTTCGGGGTGTCGAAACCCATGTACAGCATGTCGCCCAACTCCACTGCCTTGACCAGCAAGGCCGGCTCGCCGCTCAGGTCGTAGGCGCCGATGAGACCACCCAGATGGCGAATGGTCGTTTCGAACATGTTGGCGGCGGTCTCTGTGGTGTTGGACCAGTCGAGTTGGGCGACGGCGCGAACGGCGCGGCGGAACTCGTCGTGCATTCCCATGATCCACAGCGAGTCGAGGCCGTCGACCATGCTGGCCGCCCAGCCGCCGAACGTGTTCTTACCACGGCCAGACACAGGTGCCAGCTCGTCCCACGTCCATGCGTGGTCAACATAGCTGGCCCAGCTCCGTCGGAAGGCGTGGGCCACGGCTGCCCTTCTCGACTCAATCTGCTTTGCCCTTTCTTGGTCGCGGTCCTCGTCGTGGGATAGTTTCTTGCTCTTCTTTTCTCCCCGACTGTTCTTGCTGCTGCTGCCACTGCCCCAGTCAAAGTCGTACTGGACTTGCGGGAGGTCGCGAGGAGTGCCAGCCGGCGGTGTTCGCAGCGGCTTTTCGAGCGGATATTGAAGGGTCAAGCTGCCCCAGTCGTAGCCCGACTTGCGGTAGTGGATGCCATTGTAGATGATGTCGTCAGTGCCCCAGCCAACGGGAAGGCCGGTATGCCAGAAGAACAGCAGGGCCAGGGCGATGGCCAGGTAGATGGGTAGCCTCGCGGCTGGGCGGCGGCGGATGGTGATCATGATGGCGGCTCAGAGCAAGGAGAAAGTGGCGGCAACGACAGCATTGCTCGGCACAGCTGGTTACTCATATCGTTTCCTCGTCGAGGTTGGGGGAGTGGATGAGTTTGAAGCTTCCCCCTACGAGGGGGACCGTGTCGGGGGAGGGAAAAACCAACGCTGGGACAGAACGTGGCAAGAAAGAACTTCTCGTGGGTTCAAGACACAGCTGGACCAAGCATCCTGGTGCTGCTGATGTCAGGGGGTGGAGGGGCCGTCAGGGCAATCAATGATCGAATCGGGGAGGGTTCGACTTTGCCAAAAACTCAAAAGAAGCCAAGGTGTCGATGCTCAACACATGTACATAGGTACGGTACACCACTCTGCAATATGCTACCTGGAAACAGGTATCCCGTGCCTAAACGGTAGATCGGACACCGCTGCCCGTTGCACCCTCACTGACTCCGACTTTCAGTTACATACACTACACGTAGAAAACCCGCATGCGAACACTCCATGAGGACATTGTATCCAAGGAACCGAATCGGACGGATCGTCAAGTGGTGGGCCGGCGACCGCTCATTGAATGGGCGCTGTGTCGCATTATGACATCTCCTATGTCCTTTCAAGGGTCACGACCTGCAACTGTACTTTCCCCTCCCCCTTGTGCTCCTCGTATCAAGATTGGTGAGGCTCCCACGCTGAAACGGGGGTGTCCCCGGTCTCTCGCCATTATCTTAGAAAGTTTGTGGGGTTGCCAGGGCCCGCTCCACCCCTGTCCATCAGTGGATTGGCCGCTGCTACAGAGTACTCGTCCCGCAATCAACTTAGGTATGTACCTAGGTGCTAGTGAAAACAGCGAGAAAACAAGGCATTTCCTGCAATTCGGTTGGAATCCGACAATTGTACGGAGTACTCCGTACGAATATCGTTATGCATGCATACGTAGTATAGCTGGGAACGCGCGCCCGAGCGCGACCGATTGACTACCTACATAGGTATCTACAGATACCTACCTTGTCCAACGTGGTGGGTCCATCACCATTTCAGGCATCAGACAAAAGGGGGGCAGCGGGCGAAGTGCAAACAAAGACGGTGATTTGATCTAGAGGCTCAAACTCTAGGCTATATGATGCGCAGTGCCCGCACTCGGGTACAGGAATACATGGCGTCTGTGTCGGCGGCCACTTCTCGCAGGGAATGCCATATGTGCCATACAAGACCCAGTGGTCTTTTAGGGCACAACCGCTTCATGAATTGCCTCTCCGGACCCAAAGCCGTACCCTCAACCCGAGCGAGTCAGCCCTCCGTTTGCCGCCTTGATCTCCTCTACTTGCTAGCACTAACATTGTTCTACCTTGTCAATCTGCGAATTGCGGGCCGTTGAGGGCGCGCGAGCGACCTCCTCCGTCGGTTGCTGCTCTCGCTGGTCGGGCCATGACCCGCCTGCGGCACGTCGTCATCGTCGCCGTCGTCAGAAGCCGAATCTCCCGCCAGGGAAAACATGAATCCCATGGCCGGTTTTGGTTGGGGCTTCCGAGACGCTTCTGGGCGGCGATGAACTGCCTGCTCCTTCGTACGGCACCGAGCATGGTGCGGCAAGAGCTGAAAGCCTTCGGAGGATGGGGTGTGAACCACCTATGGGGTTGGTAAAAGCAAATCCCTGTCCTTCTCCGTGTGACCTCAGTCGAATCCGCCACCAATCTGGCTGTGGAACGCGGTGCTGACGCTCTTCTCGTCGTCGTCGTACCGTCGGCCGAAGCCGTTGCCGGTTCCCATGCGACCGCCGCTTTCGACGTAGTGCTTCAACCGATCGCTGTGACTGTATGACGCCGGGCGCATGCCGTGGATGGCATCTTGAAGACCGGCGCCCAAGCTGACCCCACCCTGGCCAACACCCTTGGCGCCGATGACGCTGGCGCTGGCGTCCGTGTATTCCGAGTTAGCGACACTCTCGCCCGCAATGCTCTCAGTGCCACGCCCCCCTCTCTTGTTGCCGGACCGTCCCGTACCAGGAACACCCGGCAGACCCGGCCACTGGTCGGGCGTGAAGCTCGAAAAGATAGGAGGGTAAGTGGTGTTCAGACCGGCGCCACCCAAAGAGCTGTGGATGGATGAAACGTCGTCAGGAATGTACGACATCAATGAGCCCGAATCAAAGTCGCGCGTCGAGCCAGCGCCGTTGAAGCGGTTGCCGCCGTTGGGGGGGGCGCCGGCGTTGAACTGAGGGGGCTGGCTCATCTTTTGGCGGTAAGCGGTTCTCGGCTTTCCAAACTGCAAAAGCGAAGTTTGCAGGTTGGTCAAAGGTCCCTCGACCAGGCACTTGCGGTCCTTGAAATGGACAAGCAAGTGGTGCCACAGCTCATGCTTGGAAAGGACCTTGGGGTTACCAATGATGACAAGACCGTACTTAGCACGAGTCAGGGCGACGTTGAGACGGCGCGGGTCCGAAAGGAAACCGATGCCTTGGTTGTCGTTGGAACGAACACAAGACAGAACGATAAAGTCCTTCTCACGACCCTGGAAGGCGTCGACGGAGGCAACCTCGACCTCTTTATAGCTCTCCTTCTTGAATGTGCCCGTGTTCTGCATGGTGCTCACGATGTAGCTTCGCTGTCCCTCGTACGGAGTAATGACGCCGATGTCCAGGGGCTTGACTCCCGCCTTGAAAAAGCGAGTGACAACCTTCTCTACGTTGGACGCCTCGGTGCGGTTCAGGTACGACGTTCCGGAAGCCGAAATTTCCTCATTGCCCAAGTTGGACCAGAACATCATCGGCATGTCAACGACGGGCCAAGGGAAGTCCACATCGCGGCGGACGCGGTCTTTGACCGTGACGCCGTTCTGGAGAGACCCGTCGTAGAACATGTTGGAAGGAAACTCCGATAGGCATGGGTGCATACGGTACTGTATGTTCAGGCGAATAGGCACTAACCGCAGGTTGACGAGACGCTCGAAAAGCGACTGGTTGAGACCTGCCTTCGCGGCCTTCTTGTTCATGATGACAGGGCCCAGCTGCTTGTGATCACCGACAAGGACAACCTGCTTACACCCAAGGACGAGGGGAATCATGCACTCGGGCTCGGCGGATTGAGTCGACTCGTCGATGAGGACGTTGCGGAACTTCATCTTGGACAGGCGAGGATCACCAGCGCCAACACAAGTGCAGCAGACAACGTCGGCGTTGTGAAGGATGTCTCTCTCGGCCGCCTTGGTGAGCTGCTTGAACTTCTTCTCGTCCTGGCTGGACAGCTCGCCAAGCTCACTCTTGAGCTGCGCAAGCTTGACTAGCTCTCCGTTGCTGTCGTTCATACGGACCTGCTCATGGAGCGCAAGGAAGCTTACGGATGACTCGACATCCTCGCGAGATTTGGCCGTGAGACGAACGACCTTGAGACCAGTGCGGTGAATGCGCTCGCAGAGCTGGTCGACAGCGACGTTGGATGGGGCACAAACAAGGACTTGTCCATTGTTCATCTTGCACAGGTGGTAAATAATGGTTGCCGAAGTCACAGTCTTGCCGGTACCCGGAGGGCCTTGAATCAAGCTGAGCGGGGTCGACAGTACGGCCTTGATGGCGGCGATCTGGCTGGTGTTGAGGTCGGGGAGGCCGGGAACGCTGAACTTCTTAGGCATGGTCGTCTTCATCGGCGCAACCGCGACATCGTGGCCCAGCAGCTTGTGGAAGATGTATCCCGAGACACTCATGTCGTCCACGGCGAAGGTCTTCATCGCATACTGCATGCGGTCATACGACGTCGCCTTCCACACGTAGTCTGCCGAGAAGTTGTGGGTACACTCGGTGGGGACTTGCTTCTCGTTGCCGGCCTTACGCAGCTCGAGAGTGACTTCGTCAGACTGGTTGTTGGGGATCTTGACGACATAGCCGACTCCCTCCCAGGCCGGGCGGAGCTCGCCCTTGTAGCGGAGCCGCATCTCGTCGCCAACGGCCAGCTTGACGTCACCAGACTCTATCTTATGCAGTTCGAAGCTGACCATGTGCTTGTTGTTGAGTCCGTAATCCCAGCGAACGGTGAGACCGTCCTCGGACTGCGCCTCCTTGAGCTTCTTGTCGTAGTCGGACTCCATCTTGACCAGCGGGCCAAAGATGTTCTGGTAGTGATAGGGGTCGTCGTACTTGAGCAAGACAGGGTGGGGGTCGTCATCGATGCTAGCAGCCTTTTCGAGGTCCGCAACAGTCGCAGTCGCGTTCTCTTTCCACATCTCCTCCAACTTCGCGATCATGGGCGGGGTCAGGTGCCGAGCGCGAAGCTGCTCAGCATCGGACGGAGTGGCAACGAGCCAGGTCAGGAAGGCTCGTTCCTCGATCAGGGGCTGCCATCGAGAAGTGTCCCAGCTCATATCCTTGGAAGAAGTGTTCGCGGCACATGGCTGACGACACAGGAGCACAACGACAGTATCCGATTTGGCAGGGATGAAGCCGAGAAGAAAAACGTTCTTAGTTCCGCAGTTGTAGCACTCCAGCACGGTATCGCCTAGGGTGGATTCGGGGTGAAGCTGAACCTCCTTGTGTCGAGCTCTCACCAAGTGGTTGACGATGTGAGAGGAAGTCGCATTACCGCGGGCACTACAAAACCATTTATTGCAGCCAAGGCACTTGACAACGGAACTCGGGGAATGAATCCCACAGTACCTGGAAGATAGTTTGTTAGCCAGCAAACAGCGGACCGGATGGACTAAGCAAGGAGAGACATACGCGCAAGCGTGGGGAGGAAGCTCCCTATCTTCCTCCTGGGGTCTTCCGAGGCTCAAATCCTTCAGGGCCCCAACGGGCATGCTCGTCAAGCTATCGTTGTCTTCGTCGTCGTAGAGCTCCGTTTGGTTGTCATCGTCATCGGCGCGGCGACGGCCACCACGACCGCCGAACTTGCCGTAGAGGAAACTGTCGTCGGGTTCGATGCCGGTAAAATCGTCGGCGCCGGCCTTTATCGCGGCTGCCGAGTCACTTAGGAGGTGGTTCCCCAGGTGGTTAAATGCTCCCTCCATCGTCGCAATTTCCGGGTTAGTTGTCGCAATATTCTGTCTTCGGCTGGTCTCTGCTGATCTCCCTTTGGAGAAAAGGTCAGTGTATGGTCCCAAGACAAGTAAAAAACACGTTTGGTAATGTAGCAGTGGTGGAAGCCAAGAGGAATCTTCGACGTAGCCAGGGGCATGCAGAACTTACTTCAGCTTTTATCGTTTCTCGAATATTTCGGCGTCGCAGAGCCTCGGTCGGCTCAGGTCGTACGGAAAGGGGATTCGAGATGTAAGGAAAGAGGAAAGGTCACATCATATCGGTGAGTGATATCAGGGGTTGATGCTGGAACCCACAAGGTATACCAACTCAGCAAGAGCGTGTTGTGGTTGCGGTCGTAATCGTGGATGGTCAAGTGCCTCTGGTGGTGAAGTCGAGCATCCGTAGCAAGATCTGGTACCGCAAAGCCCAAGCGGCGAAAGGCAAGCCATTTTCCAGTGGTGGGATGCGTTTATCACCACGTGACGAGCAGGCCACCAACTGATAAGCGGGCCAGCTTGGAGGGGTGAGGAAACGATGGGGAGATTTCAGGCCACCCCCCTTGTTTTTACACGACGCACCCCTGGTTTCTTGCATGCTTCCCCTTTCCTTACTCGTCACAAACGAGAGCAACTCCATAATGATCGGCTTAAGAGTCGGCCAGCCATGCTCACAGTACCTAGAACATGCGCACTTCATTCAACTCTTCAATAAGTGACCCATTGCTTTTCTTCCTCATGCCTACATATTCCCCTGCACCGTGCCAGACTGCATGGTCTCCATGACCTGAACTGCTCTTTCGAATAACCCTTGCGTCCATTCTTTTATATCTTCGACATGATGTCTGTATCTTCCACCGCGTCTCGTCCTCACGACCACGCAATTCATGGCGCCGCTCCTCTCCGGAGGCCAAGGGGTGACGGCAGATATAGGTACAACCTCCAAGGCTCAAAGCCGCCAGTGGCTCCAAAGAGCCACCTCTGAAGGTGTATAGAGCGATCCTTTCTGCGGTTGCTGCCGGCAAATTGCGCGAAGCCATCGACTGTACGATGGCTGTCGACCGTTCTGACGGTATCCGATCGATATCTTCAGGCCGCTGGAACTACTGGCACGACCGTTGATCGACGCCGCACCCTTACAAATACTCCTTCTTCCTGCCAGTACGTGTGTAGTGGGTGAGATGCCATTCTACATCTCCTTCCTTCAAGTCGAGGGTGCCGCCTCGGATCTCAAAGGGTCTCATGGTCATTCGTGGTCCGACCTCGGCAAGCTCGACGGAGTCATACGACGTTCGGACGAAAACGTGACTATCATGGTCAGTCAGTATTGGCCTAGTCAGATCCTGAAACGAGGGAGGGCTTACTGTCTGACTTCGATACTGTCCTCTGCCGCACCAATACGTACTTAGCTTGACGGGTTCGACCTGCTTAAATGCGCTTTGAGGAATCTTACCGTTGTTTAGGAAGGTAACTACTCTGTTCCCAATTTTTGATCTGCTCGAGATTGGGTCGCGTGGAGGGAAAAGGTGCTTCAACACCTTTACTATCCTTTGCCCAAGGCGGCTAAGCGGACGGTCAGTAACAGTCAACGAAGATCCTAACACAGTACATACCTCTTGAAGCCCTCAAAGATCAAATGAGGGTATGCTTCGGAAACGCTGCCTCGAATGCTTCCAGGAATGTCATGACCTACAGGGGCTTGATTAGCTATGGCTCTCTGTCCGAAAGTGCATATGAAGCAAGCCGATGGTCTCCTTGAATCTCACTTGAGAGGAGTGGGTTTGAAGAATGATGATAATTAGCGTGGGACCAAATTGGATCCAGCAGGTAAGATCAGTAGCATATTGCCCAAAAGACATAAAAGAAACCCCTCCAAGAAGTGAATAGCATAATGCTAGCACTATGCCACATTCTTGCGCCCTCAGTCTAGTAGAGTGACTTGTGAATGAAACACGAAGTAATGTGGAAATAGAGATCACTTAGTGGCAACTCTTTCGGAATTTCGTCTTTGGATTGGACTGAGGCCTGACTTGTCCAGGTATGGAGAAACGACAATAACTGGCGCATAGCGATGCCAGAACTCGGCCCGCTTCATGAAAATACCGTACTGCTTGATTGTGCTAAGGATGAACCTACGAAGAACAACATTATGCAGACTGAAGCTGACTGTGGGCCCATGCGGTAGGTGACTGATCTGTTTATATGGTGAGCCAACGAAGGATCCAATAGATGAAGCCACTTACTGTGAGTGCCGTGGGATTGCCGCGATGTTCGTGCAACAGTACAAGGTCGGTCAGCGCATTAGATTTGCACGACTGAACCAAATCTGGGAGAATCAGGTTTCCACGGTTGAGGCGTACAGACGTCCTGGATGCCTCTGGGTTAGCCTGGTCGGATCACAAGAAGAGAGGTATACGGTCATCATACGGCAGGAGCAGCCTTATCTCCTTGGAAAAGGCGGCGAGACGGCTGGAACAATCTCTCGAGGTTGTCACAAGAACTCTGGGCTCTGAGATACCGCTTAACATCGAATACTCGTCGTCCAAGTCCATCTCCTCCTGGGCGCTTAGCTCTGGCTTGGACTGATCATACTGGAAGTCCTTTCGAAGCGTCTTGTCTCGTGCAATTTCGGGATCGAGCGGCTTTCCAGCAGCGAGCGCAGAACGTAGCTGAGCGCGCTTTTCTCCGGTCTCCGCGTCCTTCAGAATCTGCGCCTTTCTGTATAGGTAATCGCGACGCTGTCGCGCTTGTTTGCGAATCATCGTGGGCGATTTGGTTGAGAGTCGTCGAGACCCGATTCGCTATGCACCGTTGATCGTCGAGGCTGAAAGGAGGATGGGTCGGAGCAAGAGGGGTGGTGTTGACTGGAGATGCTGCGAGGCTCACTTGAATTCGCGATATGCCGTTTGCCGGCGCTCCTAAACTTTTCTTCTTTATCGATAAGGGGGATGTTCCAATTGCTGCCCCCCCACCTGCCCAGCCCACCTTCCTGCAGCAATACCAGTCAAGCCACAGTGTTGTGGCTGAAGGCTAAGGTAGTGATTGAAACAAATCGCCATGATACCAATGGTCAACATCGTGTTCACGGGCATCAATTGAGCTTTGCACGGTTCCGATTGTGCTTGCACCAATTCTCACAATGCTTGGTTGGTCACTCATTACGCCAGGATAGACTTGGTTCTCTGCGGAAACACCTTTCACGTGTGTAATATGTTTACTCAATTATGCCGGAGTGAGCTGAGGCTCCTCAGCAGACTGGTAATACCTAGCTACGACTTACTCAAATCGCGATCAGCGTTTTTTTTTTTTGCGACAGCCATCGCGAACCAATGGAAAACGCATTTCGAACGGTATCTTTCGCGGTGGACATTTAAGGGAGTACCTACAGAGTATACTTTAAGCCTAAGATAAACGAGAAGGCTCCAGTGGGGCTGCTTGCCGAAAGGGACCCCGCCACGATAACGCGCAACACGGATACGAAGCCATGACGGGCTTCTTGGTTTCCAATCTGCCGCTCATAGCTGGTGGATAGATGGCTTAGGTGCGCACATGTCGCCTTGCAGAGGAGGGGCAAAATAGCGGCAATGTGCATGCTGGTGGGTAGTGTAGTGGGTAGGAATGGAAGGCTTAGGACTTGCCGGATAGAAGACCATTCAATGGAAGTGGTGCGCACAGCCACGGACTGGTGACGCTTCGTAGCCGTTGTGCCGGGGACCGGCCGCAAGATCAGCGAACAAGCCGAAGCCGAAGGGCTTTTCTGGGTTGTGCGCGTCTGAGTCTGACGCTTCTCGCATTTCTAGGCGACAGGCGGGCCGTTGAGAAGAATCGCAAGCATTCGTAGGTGTAACTCGTTCGTGGTGGCTATTTTTAGAGATATGGATGACCGCCGCCACTCAGCTCAGCCCATGTCACGTTCAATTGCCATTCGACGGAGCTGCCAATTGGCAAAAACAGCCATGTTCATGTCCAGGTGCGAGAAGGGAGCTGTTCCAGCCTCCCGCCAACGGCTACCGGGCTGTTCCAGCGCTGCCCACCGGCCGCCGGACCACACAACACAACAGACAGAGGAACGAACATGCGTCCGGTGTATAAACAATAAGCTTCGCCCCGCACGTCGGCGCAACATGCTCTGATGTCACTGACCCTGTGTTCGCTTCATCCCATCTCTTCCATCGACCGAATTGCTCTTGTGCCGAAACTGGCTTTGCAAAGGTGTCTGTGGACAGCCTCAAACCCCGGTTGATTTCGTCAACACGTGATTCTCCCTTTAAAATGCTTGTTCATTTGACTCCTGCTCATCAGATTTTCCCAGTGGAAGAGGGAAGGGGGAAAAGAGGGAAACGACAGGGACCCCGGGAGGCAGATCGGCCAACTCTGCCCACTTTGCGCCCCGTTCACCAGCTTCTCCATCCAACCACAAACACCGCCCGGTGTATCCGCTCAGACAGGTCCAGGTGCCTGATTGGGTCCGTCCTCACTGTCATTTCAGTGTCTCTCCAGCACTTCCCGGTCTCCGTCAGCGCCTGGGAGATCTAACGTCATTTAAGCTGGCGGCGACCAAACATCAGCCGAAAGATCCTTACTTCGGCACCACCACCACCACCACCACCACCACCATAATATTCTCACGAGAGGCCCAAATCAATCCCCCTCGTTCACAGCCGGACATCAATCCTTAGGGCTTGAAACGCGCTGTTCTCTTTCACATAGGCAGTAGCTTGTACACATCATGTCGTACCAACAGTATAACCAAAACCCTTACGCCCAGGGACCCCAGGCCGAGAGCGGATATGACTACGACAACCAGCAGGTCCGTCGCTCTCTCACTTGCTTTCGACTCCAGCGCGAAGGGTCACGCTGATCGTTCCAACGCTGACTTCTGTAGCAGCCGCAATATGGCCAAGGCCAATACGAAATGCAACCTTACGGGGAGGCCGACAAGTTCGCCGAGCAGCCCGCGCCCACCACCTTGAGCCAGCAAGACTTCCTCCAGCGCGTGCAGTACCTGCGCTCAGAGATCCAGGGTCTCACATCCGATATCGAGAACATCGCCCAGCTTCACCAGCGTTCCCTTGCCGCCCCCGACAACAGCGCCAGCTACCAGCTCGAACAGGCCGTCTCCGCGACGCAACTCCGCAACACGGCAGTCAAGGATGGCATCAAGGCCCTCGAGAAGGATCTGGCCAAGACACGGGACGGGTCGCGCGCGACAAAGACCGCTCAGCTCAACTCGCTGAAGAACACGTTCAAGGCCGAACTTAACAAGTACCAGCAGATCGAACAGGATTACCAGCGCCGCTACCGTGATCAAATCGCCCGTCAGTTCCGTATTGTCCACCCGGATGCAACGGAAGCAGAAGTTGAGGAGGCAACGCAGATGGATTGGGGGAACGAAGGTGTTTTCCAGGAAGCGGTAAGCTTTAGAGTGGTTTTTTGTGTTTTTGCCGAAATCATCGGTCACGCCGCCACCTGTACTGACAACACAATCAGCTCAAATCAAACCGGACAGGCCAAGCCAACTCCATCCTGGGCAACGTCAGGGCTCGCCACAACGAGCTGCAGCGCATTGAAAAGACACTTATCGAATTGGCCACACTCTACCAAGAGATGGCTACGCTTGTCGAAACCCAAGAGCCTGTTGTTGAGGCCGCCGAGCAAAACGCTCAGCAGACGGTCGAGAACATCCAGAAGGGCAACGAACAGGTCGAGACAGCCAACGCTCACGCCAGGAGGCGCAGAAAGCTCAAGTGGTGGTGCCTGCTCGTCGTCGTGCTCATCATCATCGCCATCGCGCTCGGTGTCGGCCTTGGCGTCACACTGGGCAAGAACGCAGCCAACACCCAATAAGCAGGCTGCCGTGAGGCTCTCTCGGTCATCGCACCACGACATCGAGAGTTTAATTACAAGAAGGACTCTCTCCCTTATAATACTGAGGGACGACAGATTTCAAAAGAGAAGCACTACGATATTTAGATTTCATGATCATGGCTTAGGTGGGCGGGAGCAGGCATTAATGAGGGCGGACTCACACGAATACAGCCACAAAACCAGCTCAGCTCGCCGCCGACGAAGCCACCTTTTCGCCGCCTATATAAGACACGGCAGGCTCCATGATTCCCCCACCAACGGTTGACTTAATGTACGTATACTCTTCATACGATCAGACGGATTAGGTTCTTAGGGAGGGGAACGTTATGTTTCTGTATTTATTCAAGGCGTTTCCTTCTCTCATACGTTTGATGAGATGATTTGTAGGGGAGGTCAGCCAAAATCTTTCTCCTCCTCCCCCTTGTACGTACCGCATTCAATGGGTCGATTACGGACATGCATGCATCGACGACCGTACCGTACCCTCACAATCAAATCCGCAACCGTTGTGACCCATCAAGCCCTGTCTATCGATATCTCTCCCCAAGCCACGACAGCCATGGCGGGCCACGACCGGAACCTGACTGGTCTAGGCCCCATGTCGATCCTCTGACCCACCCCCGCTCTTCCGTCCGTCCGGGGTCAAAATTTGCACTCACGATACCCGCCCGCACACATTCCACTCCTTCTCACATGCAATTTCGCTCGCGCACCCTAGCCCCATGTCTCAACATTGCATTCCTCTATAGCCATGTTACCAGTCATTTCTCTTCAACAAACATGGTCTGGTGGTGTAGTTGGTTATCACGTCAGTCTAACAACTCATCGAATCGCTTCGGCGGGCTGGGCACACTGAAGGTCTCCGGTTCAAGTCCGGGCTAGATCATCCACAACTGGGCGATTGGTTTAGTGGTATAATGACCGCTTAGCATGCGGTAGGTCCAGGGTTCGATTCCCTGATCGTCCAACTTTTTTCCTGTCGGTTTCGTGTACTCGGGTTGCTTTGTGGCGGAGTGAGTTTACCAGTCTTTTTACTCCGCCTCTCTCTTAACATCTTCTACATCCAGCGTTAAAGTCTTCCTCGCCCAGATGTGAGTGGGGAGGCGGATGTCCGGATATTGGAAGGTACCATGACCAGGCCTGGTAACAGACTAAATCATCTACACTATTCGGCGGTGAATGTCGCAGATTGACATGTGCTTCCTCTATTTTCCTCCTCTTCTGACACATGATGAAGGCGAATAACAAATTGATCTTGGGGAGCGAACGGCCTGGATATGTGGGCCACGGATAGCTTACATGAGTGGTTACATATGACAATGGACGAAGGTAGTTCTACAATGCTCTCACCAATATACGCAAAGTGAGGGAAGTCGGATTATGTACAACGTAAAGGGTTCGACCCATGCCTCCCAGCCGTTCGGAGCGCTGGACTTCGCTCCCCTTTCCCAAAGCCCCCGCCACCGGCTAACAAAAAGACACGACACAGCGAAACGGGCGACTTGCCCGCTCTGATAATTTTCCCCTATTACCGACCCGGAACCCAATTGTCCGAACTATCCGCTCCATCATGTGCTTGGGAGTTGTGTTTCTCTCTTCTTACACGACACCAGTGTGTGAGTTTTACATGTTTCTTGTTCAAAATCCAGTGGCCCTTTACCGGGGCATGCCACCCGGGCCAATGCCCTGAAGCTTAGCTGCCAGCTTCGGGTACTTCTCCTGTACCTGTAGCTGCGTGCGTGTCGCCTCGGCGTACGAAAGAGCATTGACGATCTCGCCCTCGGTGCGGGCCAGCTCTGCGGCGCGCTCGAAGTACTTGAGGGCATCAGTGACTTTGCCCTGCTGCAGAAGAAGCTGGGCCATGGTGGCAACGGCAATATCACATTCAGGATCGACTATCACGGGGGTTAGCGGCAGGATCCAAAAGTGGGCATGGCTTCCACTTACTGATGAGCGCCTTCTGACACAGCTTTTCGGCCTCGCCGAAGTCCTGCTTCCATTGGAAGAGGGTAAGAGCCTTGTTGATAAGAGGAAGAACGTTCATGGCCATGGGCTTCGTCTTGGACTCCATGTCAATGGCGCTGTCAAACTTTTCAATCGCCTCCTGGAAATTGCCCTGGTCGAGAAGCAACTCGCCGTAGTAGTTGTAGACATCCGGAATTTCCTTGAAATTCTTGATGCAACGACGGAAGGTCGACATCGACGATGCGATGGAGCCCATCTTGTACTGGGTAACGCCGAGCTGGATGTGGGAGAAGATGAAGTCACGGTCCAGGTCGATCGACTTCTGATAGTCCTTGGCGGCGTCGGAGAACTCGCCCTTGATGAAATGGAGTTGAGCGCGGTGGTAGTAAATATCGGGGTCCTCGCTGTTCTGTTCCATGGCTTTCTCAAAGTCCATGGAGGCCTTATCGGGAGCACCAAGCTCGAGGTTCATGCTGGCGCGCTTGATGTAGCTCTGGGTCATGGAGGGGTCCAGCTCAATGCTCTTGGTCAGGTCCGTCATCGCGTCGTCGTGCTTTCCAAGCAGGCAGCTGAAAGTACCGCGTAGGTTGTAAGCCAGGGCTTCGAACTCGCCAAGGTCGCCAAGCTCCAGGGCCTTCTCGAAGGCGGCTCTTGCCTCCTCGTAGCCATCGCCAGTCTTTTTCTCCAAAGCTCTCAAGCCAAGCTGCAGTTGACCCTTGCCGGTCTCCTCAGACAGGATAACAGAGTCCTCCAATCCGGCCGGAAGAGGCTTGACACGGAAGCTCTGGAGGTAGTTGCCGACAAAGGTATGGCTGGGCAGCTTGTTGGGGCGGCTGGCCATCATTTCCTGGGCCTTCTGTTCGGCGAACTTCTTAAGCAGACGCTCGACGGACTGCGCACTGCTCTCATTCTTGAAACTGTCGATGATGCAAGAGGCGGTGAAGTCGAGGAGAGCCTCGCCATACATCTTCAGGTGCTCATAGGCGTTGGCGCGGCGGTTCAGGGCCTTGACGTATTCAGGGTCGAGGTTGATGGCGGCGGTCGTGTCTTTGACAACCTTGTCCCAGTTGCCCAAAGCATTGTAGCAGGCGGCACGGTTAGAGTAGAAGATGGGGTTTGCCTTGCAGAGAATGGCTTTGGAGTAGAGGTCAATAGCCTTGTTGTAGTCCTTGCTGCCATATGCCTGGTTGCCGACATCCTTCAACTTGGCGGCGTACTGCTCTCGCTGGTCGACAGTGAAGCTCGCGACAGTGGTTTCATCGATATTGGGAAGTTCATCGGCGGTCTCGACGGCAGCAGCCTTGGGTTGCGTTGGGGCAGCAGCCTCTGCAGGTGTGGGCTGCTTCTCTGCGTCTGCCGCGGCCTTTCGTTCGGCCTCCTTTCTTTTCCTTCTCTCCTTCTTGCTCAGCTTTGGTGTCGAATCGTTCTTCTGTTGTTACGCTAAGTGTCAGCTTCGCTCTCGTCGAGACTTATCCAGTGCCGGCAAAGGGCGCCAAGATCTCGGTAATGACGGCTGAAAAATTGGATCGCATGACGACAGGCGTCGCGGCTGCGAAAAGGAGATGGAGTGAATGACGTACGGGGTCACTGTTGAGGAAGTAGATAACACCGGCACCGGTAGCGACGACGGCGACACCAGCAGCAGTGTAGACAACGGCCTTGTTGTCTGAGGCCCAGGTCGTGATGCGATCCCAAAGGCCAGAAGACGAATCAACGGGAATGACAGTCGGGGGACTGGCCATGGGAGGCACGGACGGCAGGGGATTCGACATTTTGGCAATTGGCCGAAGCAATTGGTCAAAGAGAAGAAGATAGCAAGGGGGCTTTTACAGGAAAGAAAGTCGCAAGATTGGAAGGAAAGAGATTAATGGGCTGACCGGCGTGGTCGATGATGTAGAGGGTTGCAGGAGGAGCTGCAGGTTGTTTTGCTTGGTGATGCTGGTGCTGAAGCGCTGGTCCAGAGCTTCCGAGTAGCCGCAGACGAAAAATTATTGCGCGACGGGGAAGCTCATGAGGAGTTTTTCCGGGCTGTGCCTCTGGGCTGCCTGCCGTCATTTACTGGGCCTCAGGCGATTCAAGAGTGGGGGTGTCAGGGAGGCGCGCCCATAAATCTGCACACTACGTAACCACTGAGGGTACCGGTACCTAAATACCTATGCGACATCCTCAGAGGCTAGAGCAAGGGTGCGTTGGTCAGCCAGCGTGGTGGTACTTTTTGGCATGTTGGTTGACAGTGCCATCCATGCCACGGTAAACTGAGTCTTCGGTCTTATTCAGCAGCAATTTGTGGTCGCATTCTGTTTGGTTCTCTTGGGTTCAACTATTCTGAGTGCCAGCGTTGCTGGGCTTGCACTCGGATTGACCAGGCTACCTAGGTTGGCCATGCTTCAATGTGTCTGGAATCCACAAGAGGCATTGTTCATTCCGGGTTGTCTGCCACTCTTGGCTACCTGCCTGTTCGTCTTGTTTCCTGTACTTGTCGCCTCCCTCTCAATCGCAAATCGCTGTGACGGGAGTCATGGACGTGGACCCTGCTTTATCCCACAGCCCAATATTACTAACGAGCCGTGCTCCTGGCAGTAGGTTTAATCAAGGTGCGGACCTGGCGCCAACACGATTGAGGTCCCACGGCGGAGATTATGAGGACTATGGTGACAACTTGGTTGTAGACGGAGAACTGAAATTGGGCGATCGGGCCACTCATTGAGGCTGTCAAGCCATCTGTATACTCAGATCGTCATCGACAATTCAATAGTCCATGATGGCGTATGGCGTTGCGGATGCATCTTAAGACCATGGCAGTGAACAGCCTCCCGGCAAACGCTCTTGCAATGTTGAGTATCCGTACGCCTTAATTACCGACTTCGCGAATTCTAGTCGGATTCCTGATCGCCGTGTCAGCCATTGATCACGAAATCACTTGCCTGTCGAGTACCTGACCTTTTTCTTACATTCAGCATGAAAGTAACAACACCTGGGAAATTTCCGATGCCCGATGGATTGGAATAAGAATTCAGCGCACCGTCTTGCGAGCATTGAAGGATGCTCTGCCTGCTTGCGTCTCCCTTATGTAATCACCGCGGTACAACTTTTTGGCGCAAGGATTTGCCTCTGCGAGTAATATTCTAACTGACAAACACGGGGTCGTGTGGTCGATCTTAACTTTGAAGTCTAGCCGTCTTTCCATTTCTGCGTCCTTCGACTAAAATCAGTTTGTAAATGCAAAAAACACTGTCTTTCTTGACGATTAGACCAAAGACCAACCCGAAACCTGAAAACATTCTCACCAAATTGCAACATCACATAAATCGGCTCCACGGCGCTCATCTCCACCATGTCCAACGACTTCCAGCTATTTACGTCCCTTCGGTATGACCCAGAGCTCATAAGAGTGCCCAAAAGGCGCTTGGCCAATGCGGGGTGGAACGCCAAGATGACGTCGCCCTTGTATATGCTGGACCTCCACCGGGATCGGATGTTACGGGCTGCCACTCACTGGGGTTGGACATCTGCTATCGAAGCTATTTCGGGCTCGGCCGGTCTTCAGAGGCTGGCTGAGGTGATCGAGTCTTTCTTGGCCCAGCACGGGAAGGAGTCGGCTATGAGAGTCAAGGTGCTGCTGAATTCGGAAGGGCATCTCAGCTGCGAAGCGTCAACGGTGCCCGCCGTTCCCTTGGAGAACCTCTTCCCGGAACGACTACCAGCGCCGGGAAGTTCCAAGCAGGCCGGAGAGCCGTCTGAGGAGTCTCCTGTGGAGGTGTTCATTGACAGGACAGAGACTCCGCAGTCGGAATACACGCACTACAAGACAACAAAACGAGCCATGTACGACACCGCCCGGGACCGCGCCGGTATCGCTCCAGCAGACCGCAAGGAAGTCCTCCTTGTCAACTCCAAAGACGGCAACATCATGGAGGGTAGCTTGACGACCCCATTCTTCTGGAGAAACGACAGGTGGGTCACACCGCCGGTATCTGCCAAATACAGCCCCGAAAATGGTAGCGGCGGGCAAGACGGGACATCCCGCAGATGGGCACTTGAACGGTAAGTCGTGAGCTCCGCATCTTGTTTTGCTGGGTAGGGCTTCGGGCTAACCGGGACAGCGGTCTGACCGTGGAAGCAGAGGTTAAAGCCGATAGCATTGTGGACGGAGAGCCATGCTGGGTTAGCAACGGTGTCCGCGGCTTCACCTTTGGGAGAGTGCGGCTCGGATCCTTCCAAACCAAATTGAATAGGTACTAGTAGCCGGGTGAGATTCAATACAGTCTTAGTGATAAGCCCTAGGCACTTAGGCTTGTTGGCCACGCAGTACCCGTCAAGTCAAAGTCTGCAGTCTCTGGCAATAGAGGCTACTCCGTCCTCGCTAGGCATTGGCTGCAAGCTTTATCACTCCAAATACCTAGCTACAATGGTGTGCGGTCACTAACACTACCATGGCAAGCCGAAACGAAACTCTTCAATCAGCACGGAATGGCTTGACACTCATGGCTTCGTCTGTTTGAACCTCCATCACAGGCCACCTTCCAACAAGAACAGTAGGCTTTTGGTCACGGCTCTCTCTACGTCTTTGGTCTTTGGCAGGGTATCCAGGAGTCTGCAGTCAATCGACGCCAAGACGGGACATGGCCCGCTAAGCTCATCCCTGCCCCCGAGTCACCGTGCGGCAGCCCGTTACATCATCGCCGACGGGAGCGACCTCATTCCTTGGCTGATTTGTTTGTCCATATCAGCAACCCATGCTCCCGGTGTTTGTGAACATCGCGTTGTTTTCGTCTTCGAGTTTCTGTCAAATGATCCAGCCGCCATGCTGGATCTCAATGGGCCGTTTGGCCGGGAAGCTCAGGAGCAATGTCCTCGAAAGCTCAGGCGGACGAAACTGTGTATGAGATCGCCTCCAAGTTTGTGAATCTGCTACCAAGCAACGTGTCGTTGGCATCACTTCTATCCGCCCATGCGAGTAGAAGTTTCATCGCCAGACTTGAGCCCCCCCCCCCCCTCTTCTTCTTAACTGCCTCATCGGGTTGGACCGAGGGCCGGCTCGTCTCTCGCCCCCCTCACAAATCTCAAGAGCACGGTTGCACGGGCATAAGGTCCGAATGCGCTGCCGCGAACGATCCGTTTCAAGCTTGCAGTTGCAGCGCTCCGTCTTGCCTGACTTGCTCAATGCTGTCACACTTCCACTGCCGGCATGCCATCTTCCCATGTCCAATAACAACTCAACTGTGGTCTTGTTCATCTGAGCCATCGTGAACGAAGCGAGAGCTAGTTATCTCAAAAGGACCTCCCTCCCCTAGGCCACCAGTGTGTGGAATATCAGCTCATTGTTGCATTGCAAGTACTTCCGACGCAGTTCTTTGCGACCATCACACTTTCAACCCAACCAATCATCGTTCATCCGGTGCCGCGCTTCCGAATTGACGTTTCTGGTCTTTAAACCAAGCCAGGCAGGTAACAAACTAAATCTTCCCAAGTTACAGTTCACACCGCTTGCTACTCATTAACAACCCAGAGCTTATCCCGTCGCACATTCGATATGGAGGCACTTCTTCAAGCTCAAGCCAAGTTCAAGGCGGACAAGGGTCTCGCTAAGATTCCGGCCGTCCCAAACAAAAACTACAAACGCCATGGTACAAAGTCTTATGTCCATCTCCTAAACAAGTTCAAGTTTGAGCCGACCAAACCGGGCCCCTACGTCCAAACACGAAGGATGGCTCAGAGGGGACTTGCCGCCCCTGGCTTCAACGCTCCAGTTGGCGGTCGAGTCTCCATGAAGCAGGTTCTCATGAAGAAGGCCGAGGATGACCAGCACGGAGAAGTCACGGCCGAGGACCAACAATGCGAGGCTATGTATCTCTGCGAGATTTGCATCGGAACGCCGCCGCAAAAGTTCAAGTTGGGTTTTGACACGGGCTCCTCCGATCTCTGGGTACTCATCTCATCCCTGTTAAAGGCGCTTGTCCTAATGGCTGCTAACGCGATGCAAGGTCTTTTCGACCGAGCTCAGCAGTTCTCTCCAGGACAACCACAGCATCTTCATTCCCGCCAAGTCCTCGACGTTCAAGAAGCTTGATGGCAAGACGTGGAAGATCTCGTATAGCGACGGCAGCTCGGCCTCAGGCGATTGCGGCACCGATAACCTCGTACTCGGCGGGCTGACGGTCGAGAACCAGGTAGTCGAGCTCGCCGGGCAGCTCGCGCCGCAGTTCTCGCTGGGCACGGGCGACGGCCTTCTTGGCCTTGCTTTCAGCTCCATCAACACAGTGCAGCGCGAGGGTACTTTCCGCGACCCGCAGGCCACGCTCGTCGACAACTTGATAGCGCAGCGCGACATCCCCAAGGACGCGGAGTTGTTCACGTCGGCCTTCTACAACGAGCGAGACGGTGGCAAGCCGCGGTCGTTTTTCACGTTCGGATGGGTCGATACGGAGCTCGTCGAGGCCTCGGGAGAGGATCTTCACTGGGTGGACGTTGATACGGCGCAAGGTTTCTGGATGTTTCCGTCGGCGTCGGCGAGCGTCAACGGCAAGGCCATCGTGCGGGGCGGAAACACGGCTATCGCGGACACCGGGACAACGCTGGTTCTCGTTTCGGACGAGGTCTGCGAGGCGCTGTACGACAGAATCCCCGGCTCTAGGTATGAAGATGAGCATCAGGGCTATGTGTTCCCGGCCAGCACCACGACGAAAGACTTGCCCGAGTTCAAGATCGCCGTCGGTGGCAAGGAGTTTGTGGTCCAGAAGGAGGACATGAAATTCGCGCCGGCCGGTGACGGATTTTGGTACGGAGGTGTGCAGTCTAGGGGCTCCAACGCGTTCGACATTCTGGGCGGTGCGTTCCTGAAGTCGATTTATGCGGTAAGTATTGGTCGATAGTGCGAGTGGAAGTGTGGTGTGCTGATGCTAAACTGTGGCAGATCTGGGATCGAGGGAACACGAGGTTCGGATGCGTGCCCAAGATGGAGAAACCACACAACCTTGAATCTGCGTCTTCCTAATGAAGTTGGAACAGAGGACTGCTGTTAGGAACTTGGAAACGATTCCGAGTATTGTTTTCTGGCAGGTCTGGACTGGCAGAACGAAGTTGGAAGATTTGATGACGACCCTTCATGTTTCATAGAGCTTGCCTTACGGCCCCGGCTGCATTACAGCTTGCCAACATTATGTGGCTGTAGCTGCCAGGACAAAGTTTGACTGACAAATACTCCGTACCAAGAAAAGAGTTGAAGAGTGCTCCAAAACTGGAGATGCGAAGTCGTGTTCGCTGGGTCAAAGGTTACTGGCAACTGCCTACCAACATGACTTTTTACGCCAAGAGCAAGGGGGTTGTAGCTCCAGCGACGATGTGCTTTTGGTCATATCTGGCCAGCGGGTTTTTTTTTCTCTTGTTGCTGGCCCAACCTGCTTGGGAAAAGGCTTCTGTCGTGGCCGCATGCGCGAACTTTCATGACTAGCAGCCACGGTTGGGGATGACTTGTAATATGCTCCGCCCATGAGACCTCGATGGTTTGCCAAGGCCACAAAGAACACCACCTTGTGCAGGGTCGCTTCCATCCTCGGATCGAGCAGCTTTGCAAACACTCTGAACCCCTTCCTTCTCTCGATTGCCATAACCAATAGTATCATACGTCGCCCGACAACGACAACAGTGCGGTGCCCTCA
>PJEX01000078.1:29926-71614 GCA_005350895.1 Colletotrichum tanaceti
CCCCCCCCCCCCCCCCCCTCTCTTGCCGTGGTCCAACCGATATTAAAACGCACAGATGCGTCATGCATTGATTAGACGTTGCGTTTGGACATCGGCATACCCGTCTGCCTGGGTGTTGCCGCACAGGTTTCGCTGAGGGCGGACGATAGGGTGGCTTCGTTCGCGGGCTTCAAAGGTGGTTTGCCTATACCGCATCTCGTAAAATGGCACGCGTAGCCTATCTCAACCACTTCCCCATCACAGGAGGAGACATGACTTAATTGCCTCATGGTGCAACAGGAACACATACGCGTCCATGGTGGCTGCGAGGTAGAGGGAGAAATTCCAACCCGGCCACTGTAGAGCAGCATTTCTGTGGTGCTGCGGCTCCTTGCCAAGGCTGCAATCCTGAAACAAGCCAGTCGAGAACCGGACAACTTCTTGTTCTCTTGGCCCTTGACTCAAGGTGTGTCGAGGTGAGAAGAAACTGAAAAGTCGGAGAGGGGACATGACGTATGAGAAGTTCTGGCCCCCCTCCTTTGATGCTTCTGCTACACTACTTACTCTGTACTGCTTCGCCTTTTGAACGCCCACCAGCAGGGGAAGCGGGGAGCATGTTCCGCTTGGCCACTGAGGCTTCCAAGGTTCTCCATCGGAGGCGGCGCCACAGGCAAATGCGTGGGACGACTGAGGAAGCTTAAAGACAGTTGTTGTCTGTGCCTCTTGCTTGTTTGATGTAGCTTTTGTGCCTTGGATGGACATTGGATGGGCGAGTAAGTGTGGGATCGGTAGGATGATAGGATGGAGAAAAGCCGTTGTATTTTTGCGCGAAGTACTTTGTTATTGGGTAGTTCGAGATCGGCTGGGTGGTCGGCACGGTCGGTAAGTTGGTCTAGATCCGGGAGTGTTGTAAGTTCGGGTCCGGAGGAGAGCCGCTCTTGTGCAGACAGGCCTTTTGGGACACTTTCCGCCTTGCTTAGGACATTGCCGACCGAGCTTGCAAGGTGAGAAGAGTTTGTAATGCAAGTAATGGAAATATCCTTTCTTGGCAGCGGCAGCTCTGGTGCGGTTAACTTTGATGGGAACCTTGGGAAGGCGGGGCTTGAGTTCGCATGACTAGCAGCCTGGACAACTAGAGACATAGCGTGCAGCATGGCGTTGCGATAACCGTACCCCGTCTTTGCCTGTCGAGGGCTTGGAACGCAGGCAATCAGCGCCCTCGGACGTGGAGGAACGGCCCATCCACTACTCACTGCCCCCGCCATCTATCGATCTGGACTAACGGACAAGAGACTAAAGTCAACCGGCAAACTGGCTGGACCGCCTCTGTCTGCGGCGGCCTGCCTCACCGAGAGCTCCCCGCCCTCCCCGCCCTGCCTTTGTCGTAGCGCTGTCGCTGGTTCGCCGTCACCGCAGCGGGCTCATTCTACATAGATGATGATGAGTTGTCCCGTCGGACCTTGCCCTTCGACTGGCGGCTCTCTGTTGGTCATAACCAGCCATCTGAAATGACACGTACGCCTCTCACCCTACAAACACTTGCCAGAGATGGGTTCGATACCAGTTGGCACCCGTAAGTCCCGATGGCCCGAGAGGCGCATGGCAGGTTTGTTGACGATGTCGAGGAAGCATAGAACCGGCTGACTAAGGCCTGGAAGAATCTCTGTTTGCTAGCTACCCGTTGGTTGCTTGCTTGATTGTTCGCCATATCCATTGAGTTTAGGGAGGTCCTAACCGCAACGGATGAAAGGACCAGGTGAGCGAGTCAAGAGCGGGCGGTTTTTTCTCCTCCGCTTTGTTGTGTGATTATCCTTTCTTTTCGGTAGGTACTAGGAAAACGGATGGAGATTGACGGATTGCGTGCTGCATGACTTACGATAACGGTGCTGCTGCTTCGAGTAAGAAAGTGGCTCAGGTGACGGACGGCCTGACCTTCGAACGGGCTGCCCAGGCTTCCTGCCTCTTACCGCGCCGATCGGGGCCGTCCGACCATGCTGCTGGGCATCCCAAGATCAGGTGCGGCGGTAGCAGCATGAGGCTGGGTTCTACAAAGCATTGAATAATGCATCGACTCCCTTCTGCGTTGCACCCGAAATCCGTATCTATATCCGTACTTGCATGTCCATTTACGAGACACTTGTCTTCAGAGCAAACAAAACACTGGACACCCCTCGGCCAAAGCAGAGGTACAGGGACTGGTCGTCGGAGAGGTCGGTTGGGATTCCAGTCTTTTCCAAGGAGGATGGATGGCCGACTGTCCGACTGACCAGTGACCGGCGATGCAACTATGCAGCAAGCTGGTGCTCCGGCATCGCGATCCGACGCATGAATGTACAGAGTCAACAGTGTCTGTATTGTAGAGGACAAGCCACACTGGTGACCTGGCATGTCTGTAATAGGATGCGAATTCAGGAAGAGCGGGTGATGAGAAGAAGATTCAGAAGTCCAACATGTCGTGATGGTTCCGAGCGAAGCCGGCGAACGAACCCCTCAGAGTGCCAATCGTGCTGGGCCTGCATAATGAAAATGAGTACGGAGGTAAGCATAGGAGCGAGGCTCCAGTTCGCCTCATTCCAAGTTTGGTGTTTACAGGGCAGTCCCTCGTCATGTGCAAATGGGCGGTGGCTATTGCGCCTTCGCCCAGGGGAGCCCGTGGTGGGGTTGGAGAGGGAGTTATTAGAGCCAAGGGGGCGTGTGGGCGTGAACCCGAAGGCAAAGACACGAGAGGAAAGCAGTCGAACTGTGTGCTTTTGGTGCCTGGCTCCCAGAAGATGACGAAGAGAAGACGGAGGCGAATGCGACAGCTCGACATGTTCATCCAGACAAAATAATTTTTTTGGCTGGTCCAGCATTTCAAAACTGTCTAGGCGATAGGGGCAAAGAACGTTGGAGGAGGTTCCATTGATGGAATCGCATCCGTAAGCTGCTCGGCTAGATATCTCGTCTTGGGGTGGTTGCTGACCGCCCCTTTCGAGCACACGCACAGTACAGCAATGATTTGAGATAATTATTATTATTTGCCGCTCCTCTCTCGCTGCGGTAATGGTGGTTGGTGGTGGTGGCTGCGGTGGTGGTGTGAAAGTGAATCGAGGGAGCTGAGCTGAGGCGTCTTGTGTTGCCTGGTTGGCTGACCTGCTGCTTGCTGGCTAGCCTGTCGGCCTTCCTGTTTCTACCTGTGGTGACATGTGAGCAGTTGTGCTTCCCGAAGCGTGAACACACATGGCGAGAGGGAGGAGGGCAGCCAGCCGCCAGCCATCCAGGCTTGCCTAGCAGAGACGGCGTGCGACCGTGAAAGATGCAGGAGGCACTACGTGAACCTGACACTTTGATGTGGACTTAGGCACCTAGTTAGTGGTGTCTCGGCTCCCCCACGGTGAAGGGCATCTCTGCAAGCGTGCACTTCGTCCAGCCGTCCGTCTCTCTGCACTTACAACTCCTCCTGTTTTTTTAACTCCCTAGTGCGCTCGCCGCCAAGCCCAAGCTACGATAGGGGAGGGTATTTCTCTCGAATTCTCAGAGGGATTACTGGATGCTGCAAATTACGCATCAAACGAGATATCATAGGCAGTCATTCGTGGGTGGGGAAGAAACCTTGTGTAAGTACCTATCCGTAGATTGCAATCGGTATCCATTCATTCAGTGCTTGCTCGGTACGTACTTCTCGCCGTGCACTCTCTTGGAAGGTAAAACCAACTGTGACCAAGCCAGCCAGCCAACCAACCAACCACAACGCGCTAGCGCCTCGCTGCCCCCCTCTTTTTCCTTGCCTGGGGAAGGCGGCCATCAATGGTGACTCTCGGATACGGTGGGCTGTGAGTGTGCCCGCAGGTACCATTTACCGCATCCACCCTCGCGACTTCTCCAAACTCGACTCCACTTCCTCGCCCTCGCCCTTGCTCATGGACGGATCCCCGACACCGACTACTTGTCCAAACCCAGTCTATCCCAGCCAGTCCAGTCCCAGCACACCCGGCAGGGCCAGGGCCGACGAGCAACAACTTGGGTGAGCCGTGATGAGGCAGTCGCGAGTGACGCTACCACTTTCTGCCGCCTGCCACTCAGTGCCGCCTGCCCGCCTTCCTCTCCTTTGCCATCTTTGCCATCATCCATCACTCTCTGCTCTGCCGTCCCAAGTGCTGCTTCTGCCTCAGTTCCCTTTGGCTCTTGGTAATCTCGCCCCTCCCCTTCCTGGCCACCGACGGCTTCGGCGTCCTTCTCCTGCCTGCTCCTCGTACATAAGTGGCTCTTGTTCCCCCCCCCTGGTACTCTCCGTCCCAGTGTCCCTCCCAAAGTCACCTGCAGCCTGCAGAAAAGTTATTTGTCCTCCAAGTAGCTCTCAACTCCCGTCTCACACACAGGTCGACCTCGACCACAGAGACGACGCAAGACGCATCATCCGTCCCCTCGCCCTTCTCCACCTCCACCGCCTCCACCCGCCCACTCCCACGCCCTGCTTCCGGTGGTGCCTCCTTCCTCAACTGCTCACCTCTCTACTCCACCCGACTGACGGCTGACCCCCATCGTCTCTGGAACTCACTTATCTCTCCCACACCCCCATCCGCTTGGATTGCTTGCTTGCTTTCTTTGTCAACACTCCCCTTTCATCGACATCCATCGTCGACAGTTTCGATATCCCCTCGCCTGTCATCCATCCCATTGACACTCCGTCAGAAAGGACGACGCATCTTCTCCACCGACCGACCGAGCCTCGTGCCCCGTGCGTGGCCGCCCAGCAGTGAAACACCCGCCAGAGCCGTCATACCCTCCCCGCCCGGCCGGCCGCGATAACCCCCCACCCCCTTCATCCATAGTCTTCGCCAGCTATTCATCTTTCATCATGGCGACCTCATCAGCAACATCGCCAGACACGCAAGTCACCTTGAAGATCAACTTCGACGGCATGACTCGTCGTCACAAGCTTCCGCTGCGTGATATGGGGCCCAGCACCCTCGAGGATAGGGTACGTCATCCCGCACACTCCGGTGCTCAGCAGCAGGTTGTCGTTCTCGGCGCCTCGTCTTTAGCTCGACTGTGGCCGCGACGCTTCGATGCGGCGAAAGAAAAGCGTATCGCTTGCTTCCTTGGGCTGTGCGGAAATGTTTGAATAAAAAGCTAACTCACCATCCCTCTAGGTCCGCTCTCTCCTTACTCTCTCTTCCGGCGCCAACGTCGTTCTTGAGAGATATTCTGACTCGGCTGGTTCGTACATCACCCTCGACAAGCAAAATGTATCAGTCTACAAGCAACTTTACCGAGCCGCCAAGGCAAAGCAAAAGCTCAAGCTCCGCGTCACCAAGTTGTCTGAGGAGAAGATGGCCCCAAGGCCTGTGTCCGCGAAGGATGTCCCAGAGTCCAGCACGCCCAAGATCGAGGAGGAACAGAAGCCTGAAGTCGCTATGGCACAGCCCCTGGTCGACCTGAGGCAATCTAGCGTTCTCGACGTAGAGCCCAAGAAGGAACTGCCGACCACCGACACTGGCCTTGACTTTGAGGCTTCCATTCTCGCCTCTCTCATGAGCAGGCATGCCAGAATCAACGACGAAGAGACGTCGGCAGCCTCGGCCGAAATCCCCGTTTCCGAGGGCATCACGGCGCGTAACCAGTGGTTTGCCAACATCGCCGCTGCTGAGAGCGCACCCCAACGCGCTTCCTGGGGTCGCTGCCCCGCTTTGATGCACCCCAACACCAACTTCGCCGTGTGCTGCAACAGCTGCGACCAGACAGTTCCCGATGCCCACTACCACTGCTCTACCTGCGATGATGGTGATTTCGACCTTTGCCAAAATTGTGTCGACCAAGGCATCACCTGCTACGGCGCCGACCACTGGCTCATCAAGAGAGTTGTTAAGAACGGTCAAATTATGAACAGCACCACGGAGACGATTGCTCCCAAGCCCAAGGCTATGGTAGAGGAGCCTGCACAACTGCCTGCCAAGGTGCCTACCAACATCAGTGAACTCCTCCGTCCCGTTTTCAACAGCGCGATGTATAGCATGCGCACTTGCAACTGCTGTGTGACGGAGCTGCCTGAGTCCAGCTTCCTTCACTGCACAGCTTGCGAGGACTTCGATTTGTGCCACGCATGCTTCGAAAAGGACCTTCATGGCCACAACCCCAAACACCCCTTCGTCACCGCCGTTGAGGGGACTCATGTCCCCAGCCACATTCAGGTTAAGTTGGCCCCCGGCCGTAACCAGAGCCACAACGCCATTTGCGACGGTTGCGACAAGTACATCACTGGCGTCCGCCACAAGTGCCTCGACTGCCCTGACTGGGACTACTGCGCGGACTGCATCGTGAACTCCAAGTTTGTTCACCCTAATCACCGCTTCGTTCCCATTTACGAGCCTCTCGAGGAGGTCCGCAGCCGCGCCCTGGTCCGCTCTACCCACATTGGCATTTGCTGCGACGGCCCTCTGTGCGCCCGCGCCCAAAGTGCACCGACCTACATTGCCGGTGTCCGATACAAGTGCACTGTGTGCCACGACACCGACTTTTGCGCTAACTGCGAGGCTAGTCCTGCTAACACTCACAACAAGACGCACCCTCTTGTCAAGTTCAAGACGCCAGTCCGTCACGTCACTGTTACCACCACTGGCGAGCGTGGAGATGGCCAGCGTATGCAGCAGATGGGTGACCGCAACGTTCGTCGCACTAGCTCCCGCTCCACAGAGACTACTGCGAACGCTTCTATCAATGTTCCTCAGACTGTTGTCGATATGAAGCCCACAGAGCCGGCAGTTAAGCAGGAGGCCGTCGAGGAGATTCCCGAGCCCGCTCCCAAGCCCATCATTAAGGAGGAGGTTGTCGACAAGACACCTGAGCCCGAGCTTGATGTCAAGAAAGAGATTGTTGAGGAGAAGCCTGCTCCCATTGTCGAAAAGGCTCTTACCGAGCAGGATCTACAAGCTGTATTTGTCCGTGACACGGTCGCCGATGGCACCGGCCTCCCACCCAACCACGTGTTCGAGCAAACCTGGGTTCTCCGCAACGATGGCGACGTTGCGTGGCCCGCTGGATGCTCTGTCAAGTTTGTCGGGGGCGACTACATGGGCCACGTCGACTCGAACCACCCTGCCGGCATCTCCGAGCTCGTCTCTGCTTCCGAGTCCACCGTCTGCTATGCGCCTCTCGCCCCTGGTCAGGAGTTCGCCTTCAATGTCTTGCTGCGCACGCCTGCCCGTGAGGGTAAGATTATCTCCTACTGGCGTCTGACGACTAAGGATGGTCTCAAGTTTGGCCACAGGCTGTGGTGTGATGTCAGTGTGCAGATCCCCAAGCCTATCGCCGACGAGCCCAAGAAGGAGTTCAATGAGGAGCCCAAGGAATCTCAAGTGGAAATGCAGAGCAGCAACATGATTTTCCCTAAGCTTGAGAAGGAATCACCGGTGTCCAGCTTCTACCAGGAGGTCAAGTCTGAGTTCGTCCCCACCAGCAGCTCCGAGGCGGAAGAGTTTGAGGATTGTGGCGAGGAGGAGGAGTGGGATGCCTCTGACGATGGCTTCATGACTGACGAGGAGTACGACATCCTCGACGCCTCGGACGAGGAGTTCCAAGAGGAGCAGCAGCGCAGGCTGAGGAAGTGAGCCGTTTGCGGTATTACTGAGTTTCGTTTTGCCACTGGATACGATGGAGTGATAGGTGGTCTCCTTGGGGTTCCGGCTTTTCCTTCCATGTCTCATTTCACCAGGGCCTGGGGTGTCTTATTTCATTTTTTGGAACCTGTGTAAAGACAGTGACGCGGTAGTTGGTGGTGGCGCCGAACAGCTATCTGCCGGCGGAAAGTGTGAAAGGGACCGGTCGCTCATTTTCCAGGGTACCTAGGTTCAAGCGACGCTCGTTTCACAACATTCATGACAGATTACAGATTGGTACTTGTAGGTTCTAGGCAGCAATCCACCGTAGCTCTTTCAAACCTGGACCGTCTATTCTTGCGGCATGCTACGAATGCGTGGACAGTGATGAGTATAAAAAAATTTGTCGAATGAACGTACTACAGAGTATGTATGTCACCTGGATGATTCGGAGTATCCGGTGTCGTGCCCGCACAAGCAGCCGCACCCTTGTCGGAAGCTTCCATGCACACGCCCCTCTCTTAGCCCACCTGCGCTAGTGCCTAGCACCAATCACATCGGGACCCCTGGACAGGGGCCTGAGCTGCGGTTCTGCGGAGTGCGGACAACTTACCCGGGGGTTTTAGTCATCATTCTGCTGCGCTAAAAACCCCCTCCTCACGGAGGGGGCGAAAAAATAGGGTTTCTATAGGGAAAATAGGGTTTCCACCCCATCCACTTTCTGTCCTACTTTTTATTAGATTCTTACTAAAAACAAGCAATTATTATAATAAAAGTATAATAGTTATTAATCTATAACCCCTATCTATTACTATTAATTACTATTAATATACCTAGCTAAAGTAATAAGAATATAACCCTAGCTAAGAAGGCTACTAAAATAATATTTGCTGCCTAATAATAGGCCTAACAGCCTACCTATAATAGTAAGAAGTTAGCCCCTATACTGTCTATATAGTAGGCTGTAGAGTAGTATAGCGTCTCTTATACAGCAGTTAAGAAGTACCTTAACTAGCTCTAAGAGGGCTGTAATATCTAGGCTAGCCTAGAGGTGTTGAATTGAAGGGTGTACGCACACGGGGTGACACAGTCCTCCTGTAAGCCTGTTGCAGGATTACAGGTGATATGGGCTGTGGAGAGTGGCTTCACAGTGAGCTGGCTGAAGGCCAGCGGGTAGGCTGCTGACTTACACCTAAGATAGGTGTCAGGAAGCAGGATGCGAGTGAAGCAAAGCAAAAGCAAAAGGCAAAAGTGAAAGCAAGTGCAAAGATAGGTGTGATCAAGTATGTCTCTTCATGGTTGAACCTTCCAGGAGAAGGTTCACGATATAGGAGACTATATACTCTATGGGCAGGTAGACCTACACCTGCTGGCAGTTGGGTGCTACTGTGCACACTTTCTAAGTGTGACACAGGGCGCAACAGTTGCGCACGGGGCGTAGGCCTAGAGATAGGCTTAAGCCTGGCGTAGCTGGCCCTTCGCTGAATACTGGAGGGACTACTGCAGGCTTCTTCCTAAGCAGTAGGCTCTAGTTATAGCCTTAGGCGCCTAGGAATAGGGTTCTTATAGGCCTAAGTTAGGGGCTAGTAGTAGGGTACTATAGTTATAGTTATATATATATCTCTAAATATATATATAATTAACCTATTACTATTACCCTAAATAACCTAATAATTAAGAGTCTTATGTACTTAAAAACTAATAATAAAGAGTATTATAAAGCTATTTATAAGCTTATAAAATATCTACTAATACTACTAAGACTATTCTTAATAGCCCTACTAATTAGGTTCTCTAGTTTAACTAGCTTAAAACTAAGGTAAAAACCTATAAGCTTTAGGATATAATTAACCTATTAATTACTATATATAACTTATCTAAGACGCTTACTAGGCTGCTTACTAAGCTAGAAAAGCCTTTAATATGCAATTACCTATATATAGGTATAGTTATAATAACTCCTATAAGTACTACTATAAATACCTTATTAAATACTACCTCTTTAAGAGCTATAAGCATCTTAGTATATAAGACATACTTATAGACTATAGCCCTCTAGTAGTAATAGTAGCTATAGCTATAGCTATAACCTAAGCTAGAGCCCTTATGTAAGGAGCCTAAAGATATAACTCTAGCCCTAGACATTAGTTATATACTCCTATATATAGCAGATACCTTATAATTTATATTATAGCTAGAGGATCTCTCTCTAGCTAACCTTCTCCTATATAAGGAGTACTATATACAGTATAATAATAACCTATATATATAGGAGAAACGCCTTAAGCGTTATAGTAACCTATAAGAATAGATACGCTAGACTATTTCTACTAACCTTAAGCTCTATTACTATACCTCTAATAATAAGGTTAATACCTAGGTAATTACCCTCTAGGCTTATATAAGAATATATACTTCTAAATATAAGGAGAATATATATATTATATTAGAAAAAGTCCTTTAAGTAACTATAAGGCACCTAAGGACTAAGAAGGAAGTTAAAGCCTAGCTTATAAAGTAAGAAAAAGCACTCTATAAAGCTACTACTAGCAGTATCCTAGGAGCTAAGCTTTTAAGTAACTAGTTTAACCCCTTTATAGTATCCTTTTAGTAGACTTATCTTATAAGCTAGGCTTATATATACTACTATACTAAGGTTACTAATATACTTAATAACTACCTAACGCTAGGGATAGTCCTCTCTAATATCTAAGAGTTCTTATAGTTAGTTAATAAAAATAAGTATATAAAAAAGGCTAAGTAAGGTACTTTTAAGCCTACCTATACTAAACTAATAGAAACTAATAATAAAAAAGAAAGCTATAAGAACTATAACTATAGTAGATAAGGCTATAGCTATAGAGGGTATAGGAGAAAGGAAGTATTATTAGCTAAAGGGGTAAATACCTCTCTACCTTTATATAAGGATAGTATAACTATAAAGTATAAGCGCTTAAGTATAAGTATAAGTGTAGTTAAGATACTACCTATAAAGTATATAACTTTAGATATAACCTATAAGCTCTATATAAGCCCTTATTATACTATTATATAGTACTTTTATGCTTTCCCTTACCTAAAAAGGTATAACAGACCCCTTAGTAAGAGTATTAAAAGGCTTATTAAAATATACCTTTAAAGTAATAATACCCTTACTAAGAAGCTCTAAATAGTAAGATAGGTAGCTAAAGGCTTTAATTAACTCTATAGTAGGTACTAAAGTAGGATTTCTATAGCCTCCTTTTATATTACTAAGAGCTAATACTACTTAGCTAAGTTAGTAATACTTAACTTAGGTAGTAATATCTATATATTTAATAATACTATATAGTTTAAAACCCTCTATAGTATGTCTATAGATAACTTTATATAGGTAGGCGTATAGTAGCTACCTATTAAGGTGTATAGTACTATAGAGATTAAGCTCTAAGTATATAGGAATTACATTATTAAGCTTACTTTATATAATGTTACCCTTTATAGGGGTATTACTACTAACCTTATCTCTTTCTTAAAGCTATAGTAGTAAGGGATATAATAAGATATAAGCCTAGGTAATAATTACCTCTATAAAGTAGATAAATCCTTTATTACCTATATTAATAAGATTTATAGCTAGTAGGTACTAGACTATTAGCCCTTTTTATTAGATACTATACTTATAGCTATAGTCCCCCTACTAACTAATTATATAGATAAGGTACTATACCTAAAGTATAAAAGAAACGCTTTTATAATAGCTACCTATAGGAAGCCTATCCTTAGCAACCTCCTTACCTAGCACTAGTAGCTTAGATACCCTAGCCTAGAGGCACTTAAGAGGATCTCTAACGTTACTTATAAGGTATATATCTAGGGTCTTAATAAGCCTATTATAACTGTTAACTATAAGGCTTATACCCTTAGTAAGGCCTATTATATAGTCTAAAGAAGCCTGTAAGAGTTAGTTATCTATATAAAGCCTAGTAACTGCCTTATAGTTAACTTTTATAACCTTAAGGTAGGCTATATAGGTTACTGCTTCTATATACTCTTTTTAGACTATATAATAGGCCTAACTTAGGACTTTTACCTTTATACTTATAAGATAGATATACTACTTATAATACTTATAGATTTCCTTACTATACTTAAAGTATACTATAGCTATAAGGTAAAGGTAATTAAGACTAATAATAAGCTAGCTAATAATAATAAGGTTTCTATAAGCCTTAATGTATATAGTATATACATTAAGGTAAGTATACTAAATACCTAAGTGTAAAATAGTGCTATAGAGTGTATTATAGCTATAATTAAGCATAAGGCTAGGTATATAGCTATCTATATAAAGCTTCTAGATATCCTTTAGCCTAAGATTTATACCTCTATAACCTACCTTTATAACTATATACTATAAGCCTCTTATAGTTAGAAGACTCTATACTAGTTATAGTATAAATACTTCTAGGGTAAAGATACTATATAATTTACCTAGCCTAACCTTTTATACTTAAGAGTCTATAGCTATAAAGTATATATACTTATAGTAAACGCTTAGCTTTACTACTAGCGCCTAAAAAGGCTTACCCTATATATATAGAAAGGTTATCTTATTAGCTATACCTTAAGTAACTTATACTATATCTAGAATCCCCTTTATAGTAAAGTATTTATAATAAGAGATATTATCTTTAATAAAAAACTTATCTTTAATAGTAACCTAAAGGCTCTTACTAAGGATATTTATAAGTTAGACCTTTAAGATATTTAATATACTATTAACTACCTTATTCTTAAAGGTGAGCATAATATAACTATATTCTATATAGCTAATAAAGAGGCTAATAAGATCTATAAAGACTATAATAAAGCTAAGGGGGTACCTCTAGGTACTACCCTAAGCACCCTAAGTATAGAAGAAATGCCTTCTAATAAGCCTCCTACCCTAGCGCTGCATACTAAGTCCTAGTTTAAGCTTATAATACTACTACTAATACCCCTAAGATTAGCATTTTTTACTATACTTATAGTAGTATTTATAGGGGGGTAAGAAGGATCTTAATAAGCTAATAAAACCCTCTTTCTAATATACTACTAGTAGTTATATATATCCTTTAAGGCTACGTTTCTTACTAAGTATATATATAATAAGCATTCCTATATATATAACTCTATAAAAACTAAATAATAACTAATAGATAGCACTAGAATACTTAGGTTATAGGCTAGCCTCCTATAAGACCTTACATAAGGTATAGATTAACCTTTAGTATACTTATATATAATAGGATTATATAATCTAAAGCTAGTACTTATATCTCTAGAAAGAGCCTATTATAAAGCTAATACTCTATATAGCACTTACTAGAAGGAACTCCTATTACTCCTTACATTATATAGTTAACTCTAATACTACCCTCTTAAAGATACCTTCTATAAAGCTAAAGTATTATACCTTAACAGTTATATAACCTTATACTCTTAGCGTAAGGTGTCTAAGGCGTCTATATATAGTAATTAGATTCTTAGCTACTATTAGGTCTATACCTATAAGCTTAATAAGTATAGCTACCTTAATAAAGTAAAGGCTAGGCTTATAATATAAGGTAACTAATAGGTAAAAGATAACTAAGATATATATACTGTAATGCTTATAGGTATATCTTTCTAGATTTTAATAGCTATAGCTACCTACTTTAATTATAAGTTACTCTAATATAATATAGTAAATATATTTATATATATGGATATTAATAAGGAAATATATATAGAAATACTGCTTAGATACTATAAGAAAGGTGTAATCCTATACCTCTAGAAAGCCCTCTATAGGCTACACTATTTACCTATACTTTAGTAAAAGTACTTTAAGAAAGGTCTTATAGTGTAAGGCTTTAAGTATATAGCTAGAGAGGATTACTATTAGTAGAAAGAAGAGGTTACTTTCTTCTTTTATATTAACAATTATATCCTTACCTTCTTAAAAGCCTATAAGCTTATAGTAATAGATAAGCTATATACACTTTAGACTAAATACTACCTTAAAGGTAGTAAGAATCTCTAGTAGTTCCTTAGCCTTAAGATTATATATAACTAAAAGACCTATTACCTATAGCTCTTATAAGCTATATATACTAAGAAGTATAGGAAACTACTTCCTATATATACTAATATTATAGATAATAATACTGCCTAGTATATACCTATAATAAAGGAAGAGCTACTGCTATATAAAGATAATACCCCTCCTATAGAGATTTACTATTATTAACATAAAGTTAGCACTATCCTTTATACTACTATAATAATATACCTAGATATTACTTTTACTATAAGTAGGCTTATAAGATTTAATTAAAACCCCTTAGATATATATTAGAAAGCTACTAATAGAGTCCTTTAATACCTCTGTAAAATGTAATACCTTTACCTTTACTTTAGCGCTAAGCTAGGTAGTAAAGATAATACCTTTAAAGTTACTTCTAATATAAGCTTTACTAATAATACTCTAACCTAAAGGAGCTTATAAGCCTTTATAATAAAGCTTTTTAGAGGCTTTATTATATATTAAGCTAATAGATAAGATATAGTTATAACCTTAATAATAGAAGTAGAGCTACTTATACTTACTTAAGCTACTAAGGAGGCGCTTTTTATAAGCTAATTAATCTTATAACTTTAAATATAACTACCTATATAGTATAGAGACTAATCTATATATATATTAATAAAAGTAATACTAATAAGAGTATAAATCTAGTATAATAACTAGTAGATAGTAAAGCTTATTATAAGTAAGATTTTATAGCTATATACTAAGCTCTACTATATTAATATTTATAACTACTAGCTATACTAAGAATTTACTAACAGTTATATAGATATTATATATACCCTATTAGTAGAGCTTATAGTAGATAGCCTAATAAAAGCCCTTAATTTAGTAAAGTATAATACCTTCCTACTCTAGCTTAATATAACTAATAAGAAGAAGGTCCTTAAGGCTAACTATATAAGGGATCTTATAATTAATAAAGCCTACCTATAGGTAGAAATAGCTAAGCCTAATATGTAGGTAGTAGAGGAAATAGTCTTATAAGTATATAAGCTAGTAGGAAAAACCTTCTCTTATATATACTAAGATTATATAATAGTAGTGCCCTTTCTATAGCCTATAGAGGTAGTAGAGAAGTCTTTCCCTAAGGGGGTATATTAAATTAAAGGGTGTATATATATAGGGTATAATAGTTATATATAGGGCGTAGGCCTAGAGATAGGCTTAAGCCTAGTATAGCTAGCCTTTCACTAAATACTAGAGGGACTGCTGCAGGCTTCTTCCTAAGCAGTAGGCTCTAGTTATAGCCTTAGGCGCCTAGGAATAGGGTTCTTATAGGCCTAAGTTAGGGGCTAGCAGTAGGGCACTATAGTTACAGTTACATATATATCTCTAAATATACATATAATTAACCTATTACTATTACCCTAAATAACCTAATAAGAGGAGCTAGGCTAGCCTAAGGTTCTTATAGCTATAGAGGATAACGCCTTAGTAGTATATATAATCTAGCTTACTAAGTCTAGCTTCCTAGCTATACTGCTCTAGGTTAAAGAGATAGCTAACTACCTCTATAGTCTCTAGGGTAAAGAGGATCCTGTCTTAAAGTACTTTATCTAGTACTAGCTTACTAATTACCTAGAGCTTTAGAAAAAGGGCGCTATTAAGCTAGTTAAGATATACTAGAGAGGAGTAGAGCTAAACTTAGCCCTAATTAAGGACTTTTTTACCTAATACTAGGCTATTATCTAGGAGTATAACCTTAGCCTATCTAAGATCTAGAATACTAATAAATCTAGCTACTATATAGGTTACTTAGGTAACTAGGTTTAAATTATCCTTCTTAAGTAGTAGCTAAAATATAACTCCTTACCTAAGGTTATAGATCTAGCTAATTAAGAGTTATATATACTTATAGGCTATAGTAGTATATCTAGTAATAGTATTAATACTTATATAATATTTAAGATATAGCTAATTACTACTTAGGCTAATTACTAAGTTACTAAAGGTATCTATTTTACTTATTTACTAACTAGGTTTTTTAACTAAGAAATTATAATAGACTATATATAGCACTTTAATACTAAGTCCTTTATAAAGTTATTAAAGTATATTTATATAGGCTACTCTCTTAGAGACTATTTTAGTGTTAATATATATAGTTAGGATTTATATATAGTACTACTTAGTGTTTACCTATAGTACTATTATTACTAAGGGACTTTTAAGAAGTATAAGTACTTATATTATCTACTCCTCCTTAATAGCTTTACTAAGTATATTAGTATTAAGCTTATAGAATACTGCGTTAAGTTTAATATTATCTTAGGTTTTTTTCTGCCTTATATAACCTATTTTCTCTAGCTAATAGATATTAGAGTCTTCTAGCTGTTTAAGATAACCTATTAAAAGGTGCTTTAGTAGTATATATAGGATAGTAATCTTACTTTTATATAAGGTAACTTTATTATAGGCCTTAGTTAGATATTTACCTCTACTTTTATAGCTATAAATATTATAAGGGGATTTAAGAAGTTAGGTATTTAGCTTATATATAATAATATTATACTTAAGCAGTTAGTTATATATATATAGTTAAAGGGTAAGGATATTCCCTCTTACCTCCTCTATTTTCTACTAGATAAGGACTACTTTAATAAGGTAACGCTAGTAGTTAACTATATAGAGTATAAATATATAGATATATAGAGCTTACCTATAAAGTATACCTTTAAGGTAATTAGGGATATTATTTCTAAGGGATCTCTTACCTATAAGTACTAGGTATAGTATCTTAAGGACTATAACGCTAGGCTAGAGGTATAGTAGTGTAAAAGCTAGTAATAATAAGCTATTAAGCTTAGTTACTCTTTTATAACTAGTATTACTATTATAGATATAAAGGAGGTATATAAGAAGTAGGTAACTAAGGCTAGTAAGGTAGAAATATATTAGTAGTAAGTATTAGTTAAAAAGATAGCTTATTAGTAGGAAAAGGAGGTCTGTTAGAGGTATAGTACCTTAAAGTATTAGCTAGTAGATAGATATATAAAGAGACTATCTTTTAAATAGTAGCTAGACTATACTAGAGAAGTTTATAACTATATACTATTTAATGCCTTAAATCCCCTCTAGTATAATAAAAAGAAAGATAACTTTACTATTAACCTTAACCTAATACCTCTACCTAACTATATCCTTAATTAATTTAAGTATATAGCTAAGCCCCTTAGTTAGTATAATATTAACTAAGTACTAGTTAATATAGCAGTAGATATAGCTAGTGTATACTTTAACCTAGAGATCTTGTTAAAATTAAGGGATGCGTATAGAGGGCGCTACGCCTAAAGGGCGCTGCAGAGATTAGTTATATTTAGTCTAGTGCAGCCTAGCTGCTTAGGTAAATATAGGAGTAATTATTATAGGCTTAGACCTAGGTAATAGGCTTTTCTAGTAGCCTTAGGTACCTAAGAAAGGGGTTTTAAAAGGCTTACTAAGCAGCCTAGCTATACTATAATAGTTATATATATAACACACTAAATATATATATAATTAATATATAGCCTTAATCCCTATTACTTTTAATAATTAAGAGTTTTATATACCTAGAAATTAACTATAATAAGCTTAGTAAAGCAATTCCTATAAGCTTAATTTAAGTAAGATATCTAATAATGCAAAAATTACCCTAAAAATCTCCTCTAATTAGACTATTTAGTTTAAGTAGCTAAAAGCTAAATCCTAGATATATAACCTCTAGAAAGCAATTAACCTATTAAAAGGTAACTCTTATACACCCTATAAGACTATTAAAAACCTTATTATATGCCCTACATACCCTAAGCCCTATAACTATCTAAGGTACTAAGTTATATACTTAGGATTAGCCTTACTAAGCGCCTAAGGCGCTTAAGGGGTATAAGGAGCTTAACTTATAACCCCTCCTCTACTAATAGTAAACTAAAGTAACTTACTTCTAAGTACTATACCTAAGGACTTATATACTTAAGGCCTTTATAAGCTTTCTTAAAGTAACCTCCTCCTATATAAAGAGTGTAAGGCTAAATATAATAATAAATTAAAAGAGTATAAGATATATATATATAAAAGTATATACTGCTATAGGACTAGTTTAGAGATACTGTTAGTAAAGAGCTCTTAGAGTACTATTATAACCTTAATAACTACCTTAATAAATAGGTAAAGAAGCTTAAGAACTATATTTTAGAGTACCCTAAAGAGAAATGTAATAAGGTATAGATAAAATATAAAAAAACCCTCTAGGAAGGCCTTAATAACTATCTTTTAAACATAAAGAAGCTTAAGAAATAGCTTCTTAAGTAAGAAGAGGCCTTTTACTATATAAAGTCTAATAATATCCTATATATATAATACCTATAATACTAGCTTAGGGATATTATTAAGCTGCTTTTAAGCAGCTACCTATCCTAATAGGTATATACCTTTTATTAATAAGCTAAAAAGAATACTAAGAAAAGGGATCTTATAATCTCTATAATAATAAGTAAGATTTAAGGCGCTATAAATAACCTAAGTAAAGTACCTATTAAGTAATAAGTAGGGTATAGAGCCTTTAGCCTAACTAATATAAGAAATAATAAAGATAATAATAACTATACTTAGAGTATAGCCTATAGCTAAGGCTATAGGTATAGAGGCTACTAGAAGACATAATTATATAAGCTAAGTGTAACCTAGAAGTAGTTAACCCTATTATTAACTAGGGTAATAGTTACCTTATATAAGTAAAGTATACTTCCTAAATATAAGAGGTTTAGTATAAGTGTAGTAGAGGTACTATCTCTAAAGCGCTCTAGCTGTTAGTTATACTAGGGCTAAAGCTACTATATAGCTAGCTACTAGTATACCCTACCTTATAGGCTTCTAGAAGGGTGCTACCTTAATGCTATACTTAAGAAAATAATTAATATATACCTTAAAGGTAAACCTAAGCTTATAGAATAACTGTAGTAAGTATAGGCTAATAAAACTAAGAATAACTAACTGTATAGTAAATACTAAAGGTAAACTAAACTAGCATCCTTTTATACTACTAAAAGTAGGTATTACCTAGTAGGATTAGTAATACTTAATTTAGGCTTAACTATTTATATATTTAATAATACTACTTAGTTTAAGATACTAAGAGTAGCCCCTATTAGTAATTTCCTCTAGGCTAGCTTACAGTAATTACCTATTAATATATATAGTATAGTAGAGATTAAGCTCTATAGGTATAGAGGTAGTATTATAAAGCTTACCTTATATAATGTTACCCTTTACCCTAGGCTTACTATAAACTTAGTAGCTTTTTAAAAGCTATGCTAGTATAGCCTTTAGTAGGATACTAGCCCTAGTAATAATTACCTTTAATAAGTAGACTAGTCCTTTATAGCCTACCTTAATAAGATTTACTACTAGTAGGTACTTAACTATAGGCTTTTTAAGGAGGAGGCTGCTTTAGCTATAATAGTACTGCTTTCTACTATAAGTGTAGATAAAGCGCCTCTACTGTATAGGAGAAATTAATATATAATAGCTATATATAGGAAGCCTATTGTAGGTAACCTTATAACATAGTACTAGAGACTTAGCTACCTAAGCCCTAAGACACTTAAGTAGATTATAAATATAGCTTATAGAGTATATCTTAAAGGCGCTATAAGCCTACCTATATAATTAATTAACTATAAGGCCTATATAAAGTTAAAAGCCTACTGCCTTCCTAGGTAAGCCCTATAAGAATTAGCTTCTCTAGCTAAACTAAGTAACTAATTTATAGTTAACTTTTATAATCTTAAAGTTAGTTATATAAGGTATATATCTTATATAGTTATTTCTAACTATAGTATAGGTTATATATAGGACTTTTACCTACACTAAAGGACTACTAAGGTACTACTAACTATACTTATAGACTTCTTAACCTTCTTAGAAGTCTATTATAACTACTAGGTTAAGAGCTTAGAGACTAATAATAAGCTTATATACTACCCTAACGTTATTACTATACTTAAAATATATAGGATTTAGCTTAAGGCTAGTATACTAAATATATAAGCTTAGAATAGAGCTACTAAGCGTATTACTATAATTATTAAATAAAGGGTATATAGTATAGTAATTAATGTATACCTACTAGATATCCTCTAGCTAAAAGTATATATAGTATCTACCTACCTTTATAACTGTATACTGCAAGCCTTATAAGGCTAGAAAACCCTATACTAACTATAGTATAAATACTTCTAGGGAGATAATAAGGCACTATACATATATCTAGACCTCTCTTACTTATATATATATAGTTATAAAGTATATATACTTATAGTAGACACTTAGCTCTATAGGAATTAATGTTAGCGTCTAGCCCTATAAGCCTAGATAGGTTTTCTTATAGGCTATACCTCTAGTAACTCCTACTAAATATAGAGTCTAACTTATAGTAAAGTCTTTACTATATAAGATATTATTTTTAATAAGAAGATAACCTTTAATAGTAATATTATAAAATTAGCTAATAATATATATAAATCTACCTTATAGGAAATAGCTACTATAATTAAGCGTCTTATACGCTAAGAAGAAGATAAGTATACCTTTATATATACTATAGATAAAGAGGTAGATAAGATTAAAGAATATACTAAGTATACTAAAGGGGTAAAAGCTACCTTTTATAACTATAAACCTTAAGGGGTAAGGGGCTTAGCCCTTTATAGTTATAAAGTAATAGGTATACCTACTAGCCTCTATAGCTATAAAGACCTACCCTTATATACTAAAGTATACTTTACCTTAATAATGCTACTAGTAATACTACTACTAAAGGTAACCTTCTTTACTATACTTATAGCTACACTAGGTATAAAGGGGTAAGAATAATCTTAACTACTTAAAGATCTTAAGACTCTAATTCCTATATAAAGGCTACTCTAAGAGTTCTTTAAGGCTATATTTCTTATAGGCTAAATACACTATAAACCTAAGGCTACATAAGAATAACTAGATAGCACTTATACCTTAATAGTGTAGACTAATTACCTATTTCTATAGGTAAGTATAGATCTATAGCGTATATAACTATTAGATCTAAAAGTATACTTAGGCTAAGGCTTAAATAAGGCTAGTATATAGCTCTATATAGGTTAAGGGGGAGTAAGCTAGAAATAGGCTTATAAGGTATATAGTGCCTTAGGTACCTACTAGAAGTAACTGCCTCCCCTTCTAATATTATATAGTTAGCTAGTAAACTACCCCTTTAGAAATAAATTCTTAGAGGCTAAATAAAGCTACCTCTATAGCTATAAGACATTAAAGTTATAGAAAGTTACTAAGGGATATATTAATATCTTATATACTTTATTAGCTAAGCTTATAGTAGATAGACTTATAAAAGCTCTTAATAGCCTAAAGTATAAGACTTTCTTTTAGTAGCTTAATATAACTAATAAGAAGGAGGTCCTTAAGTGTAATTATAAGAAGGAGCTTACTAAAGATAAAGTATACCTAGAAGTGCTAATAGTAAAGGATAACATATAGGCTATAGAGAAGACTTATAATCTCCTATACGCCTAAGCGCCCTATATACGCTTATAAGGGTAAGAAAAGATATTTACAGTATATAGGCGCTCTACCCTTTATAATATTAGATTATAAGGGTTAGTAAGAAGCCCTTCCCTAAAGAGGTATATTAAAATTAAGGGATATATATAGAGGGCGCTACACCTAAAGAGCACTATAGAGATTAGTTGTATTTAGTCTAGTGTAGCCTAGCTGCTTAGGTAAATATAGGAGTAATTATTATAGGCTTAGACCTAGGTAACAGGCTTTTCTAGTAGCCTTAGGTACCTAAGAAAGGGGTTCTAAAAGGCTTACTAAGCAGCCTAGCTGCGCCATAATAGTTGCATACACAACATACTGAATATACGTATAATTAACGTATAGCCTTAATCCCTATCACTTTCGACAGATCTTTCTTAACATAGATAACCCTATTAAAGAGGATGTTAATAACGTAGAGAGTAGTAATAAGTCTATTAACTATATTAAGGATAATAATAATAATCTAGAGGAGTTATTATTACCTCTACTTACTATACTACCTATAATACTAATACTATAACCTATAGTATTATAGGGCTAGTATAAGTTATAATACTATGTAATTAAAGATAGGATAGATACCTATTAAAGTAGGGGTAAAATAGAGGGTAACCCTCTTACACCCCTATCTATATAGGTAAAAAGAAAGTAGTAATATATAGAGGATAATAGTAAGAGTAATACCTATATTATTATGTTAAAATGAATTTATATACTTTATGTAAATAGAGGAATCTTTATATTATTAGACAGGCTAGATCTAGGGCTATCTATTAATATTACTCTTTTTGTTATATAACGTTATAGTAATAATACGTTATTAATGTAAAAAGTAGGGTATAGTATAGTTAACATGCAAAATGAGGTTATTTGTGAGGGGGGGGGGTGGAAACCCTATTTTCCCTGTGGAAACCCTATTTTTTTGCCCCCTCTGTGAGGAGGGGGTTTTTAGCGCAGCAGAATGATGACTAAAACCCCCGGGTATGGATAAAGTGTCCTCAAGACATTCTACTGCATCTCCCGCCTTACGAGATTTGCGCCGAGTGTTCTGACCAGTTTGCGAGGCGGCAATCTACGACAACTTTCTCCCTTCCACTCCAGCGTCTTTGTTATTCTCATCCAACATTGCGACACCGAAAGTCGAGGCATGTGGTAGTGGCACTGGGTTTTGAAGGCGGGCATTTGCACAAGCCGAGAGCACCTCGTTCTCAGCAATCGCAACTTGACGACCACGTTGACTGAAGACGAACCTAACTCCTTACTCTGACCGATCCGACGGGCACTCTGCGATTACCTGCTCCTTTTAGGACGTTTGGAATATATTTCTATACTTTTCAATCTTTTCGTGCACCGCCATGATGAACGGGTGGGACGAGAAGCACCATCTTGACGATGATTCCTTTGGGGCAAAAGGGAGTATTGTCAGCGCATTTGACGCCTTTCGTAAGTTGATGGCATCGGCTCAGCCTCAATCTTCCCACATTACGAAAAGATTTCCTGCCTAATGACTCCAGCTCAAGGAACTGGTCGCTAACGGTACCATCTCCGCAGCTAAGGCGAAACCGCAATATGTCACGCGAACCTCGGGAGGCGGCAAGTGGACTGTTGCCATGACCATCATATCAATTTTTCTCTTCTGGACCGAAGTCGGCCGCTGGTGGCGCGGCTCTGAGACCCATACTTTCGCTGTCGAGAGGGGCATCGGACACGAGATGCAAATCAACTTGGACATTGTCGTGCGTATGCACTGTGATGATATCCACATCAACGTACAGGATGCTGCAGGAGATCGTATCCTCGCGGGCAGCATGCTTAAGCGCGACAAGACGAACTGGTCGCAGTGGGTGGACAGCAAGGGAATTCATCGTCTAGGAAGAGATAGCAAAGGCAAGGTCGTAACGGGCGCCGGATGGCAGGAGGAGGAGGGCTTCGGCGAGGAGCACGTTCACGACATTGTCTCTCTCGGAAAGAAGAAGGCCAAGTGGGGGAAAACTCCGAGACTCTGGGGCGACGGCGACAGTTGCCGCGTCTACGGCAATTTGGACGTGAACAGAGTGCAGGGCGATTTCCACATTACGGCGAGAGGCCATGGATACATGGAGTTCGGGGAGCATCTCGATCACGCTGGTACGTTACGAATATCCGATCGAGGCTCAGTGCTGGTTTGACTGACCATTTCCGCAGCCTTCAACTTCTCCCACATCGTCTCGGAGCTGTCCTTCGGACCTTTTTACCCCTCATTGGTTAACCCCCTGGACCGCACTGTCAATCTTGCCAGGATCAACTTCCACAAGTTTCAGTACTACTTGTCTATCGTCCCCACCATCTACACTGTCGGCAAGTCGGCCTCGCCACATAACACGATTTTCACGAACCAGTACGCCGTCACAGAGCAGAGCATAGAGACTGATGATCACAACGTCCCTGGCATTTTTTTCAAGTACGATATCGAGCCGATTTTGCTGTCGGTCGAGGAGTCCAGGGACGGGTTCTTGCGGTTTCTTATGAAGATTGTGAATGTTGTTAGTGGTGTTCTTGTTGCCGGTCATTGGGGGTACACTCTTACTGAGTGGTACAAGGAGGTCATGGGCCGGCGGAGAAGAGAGAGGAGCGAGGGCTTCATTGGCTCCAAGAGTTCGGAGTACGACCAGTAGAAGGGTGGGTAGCATCGACAGATGCATCATTGTGACATTGGAGTTCACGGGCTGTGTATAGATATATATGGACATGAGAATGGGGACATGGTTTCTTCACGTCTATTATGCCCTGGGTATATCAGCAAGAAAATGACATTTATTCCTCACATCTGGTTGTAGTCACAATTATCAGTGACTGGCTTGCTCCTCGGGTTCATCTTTCGCGACCTTGGCGCAGCTACACAACTCGGCGCAGTATCGGAGCGAAGCCGGCAGAGCAGGGGCCGGCATTTTGGGGGTTGCTCCACCCAGGCGAACTTCCCCCAGACTCTCGTCGAATCCGACATCGCTAATTTCCAAGCCGCATTGACATCTGTGACAATTCAAAAATTTCCCAAAGCTCCCCGCCACTACGAGTCACAGCATTCGGAGGGAGGCGCGCAGCGACAATGGCACCAATTGAGCTTGCCAGTCGATCCGGAGGCGCCGCAAGGGTAAGTGACAGTCGGCCGTCGTTTGTTCAGCATAGAGGTGGGAGTTAACATGACTGCAGCGTCTTCTGACTCGCACGCGACCACACCTTTCCGCATCATCATGCCTGCCGATCAGGAGGGCATTCGCGACCGCCCAGGACGTTGAGCAGCAAGATGCCGAAATGCGGAGGCTTTTGCCCAAATCCATAAAGCCCGATACCTACCGCAGACTCCATGACAACCTTCTCAAGGTCCGCCACGTTCTCGGACAACAACGCCTTACCCTTGCCGAGAAGATCCTCTACAGCCACCTGGACAACGTTGAGGAGTCGCTCCTCACGGATACCGAGAATGGACGCAACATCCGCGGCAGCGCCAACCTGAAGCTCGACCCGGACCGAGTCAACATGCAGGATGCGTCGGCGCAGATGGCGCTTCTGCAGTTCATGTCTTGCAATCTCGCCAAGCCTGCCATTCCGGCCAGCATCCACTGCGACCACTTGATCGTGGGCTCCAAGGGCGCCGAGAGCGATTTGACCGACGGAATCAGCGTGAACAAGGAGGTTTTTGACTTTCTCGAGTCTGCTGGGCGCAAGTACGGCATGGACTTCTGGCCTCCGGGCGCGGGTATCATCCACCAGACGGTCCTTGAGGTCTATGCTCTCCCGGGCATCATGATGCTGGGAACAGATAGCCACAGCCCCAATGCTGGTGGTCTGTCCACTATCACCATTGGTGTCGGTGGCGCCGACGCCGTTGAGGCCTTGGTCGGCGCTCCTTGGGAGTTGAAAGCCCCCCGCGTGCTTGGTATCAAGCTCACGGGCAAGCTGAACGACTGGGTGTCCCCCAAGGACGTCATTCTCAGCCTCGCTGGCAAGCTGACCGTACGTGGCGGAACTGGATTCATAGTCGAGTACTTTGGCGAGGGCGTCGATACTCTCAGCGCTACCGGCATGGCTACTATTTGCAACATGGGTGCCGAAGTTGGTGCCACAACCTCCATCTTCCCCTACACCGCCGCCTCGGAACGCTATCTCCTCCAAACTCGCAGAGAGGCTCAACACCGTGCCCTCGACGGCTACAAGAAGTGGGGAAGTTTCGACTTCAAGGCCGACGAGGGTGCCCAGTACGACCAGGTTATCGAGATCAACCTCTCCGAATTGGAGCCCCATATCAACGGACCCTTCACCCCTGACTTGGCCACCCCCCTTTCTGCTTTCAAGGACACTGTCCAGCAGGAGCAGTGGCCCGAGGTTCTGTCTGCCGGTCTCATTGGCAGCTGTACTAACAGCTCTTACGAGGACATGACCAAGGTCGAAAGCATGGTCAAGCAGGCCGAGAAGGCCGGCTTGAAGCCCAAGGCTCCCTTCTACATCACCCCCGGTAGCGAACAGATCCGTGCGACTCTCGAGCGTGACGGTACCCTGAAGACCCTGGAGGGCGCTGGAGGCATTGTCCTCTCGAACGCTTGCGGTCCCTGCATCGGACAGTGGAAGCGCCAGGACGATATCCCCAAGGGTCAGCTCAACGCCATTTTGACCTCTTACAACCGTAACTTCAAGGGCCGCAACGACGGTAATCCCGGCACCATGAACTTCCTCGCTTCTCCCGAGATCGTCACGGCCATGGCTTATGCAGGCGCGACCACCTTCAATCCCATGACGGACAAGCTGCAGACCCCTGACGGGAAGGACTTCAAGTTCGCCGCCCCCCACGGCCTCGAGAACCCCAAGTCTCCCTTCGAGTCCGGCGTCGCATCGCTTCAGGCTATCTCTCCCGAGACACACAACCCCGACATCCAGGTTGCCATCGCCCCGACCTCGGAGCGTCTCGCCTTTCTTGAGCCTTTTGCGCCCTTTCCCGAGGGCGACCTGAGCGGCCTCAAGGTTCTCGTCAAGGTCACTGGAAAGTGCACAACCGATACCATCTCCGCCGCCGGACCCTGGCTCAAGTACAAGGGTCACCTGCCCAATATCAGCACCAATACCCTCAACACGGCCGTCAACAAGGAGACGGGCGAGGTCAACGCCGCCTACGACGTCGACGGCTCCAAGCACACCATCCCCGAGCTCGCCCAGAAATGGAAGGAGCGCGGCCAGGAGTGGCTCGTCGTGGCCGAACACAACTACGGCGAGGGCAGCGCGCGCGAACACGCCGCCCTGCAGCCGCGATACCTGGGCGCCCGCGTCGTACTGACCAAGTCGTTCGCGCGCATTCACGAGACCAACCTCAAGAAGCAGGGTGTCGTACCCCTGACGTTCGCGAACGAGGCCGACTACGACAAGATCGCGGCTTGCGACGAGGTCAGCACTGTCGGCCTGTACGAGATGCTGCAAAACGGCGGCCAGGGTAAGGTCCAACTGCTTGTCAAGAAGAAGGATGGTTCCGAGGTGCTAGTTCCGACGAACCACGCCGTCACCAAGGATCAGGCGGGCTTCATTCTCGCGGGTAGCGCTCTGAGCATGCTTGCCAAGCGGAACCAGGCATAGACGTGATGATGCCCTTGAGCCGGTTCCGTACGAATTCATGTTTAATTTGAGGTAGACTCACAACCACGCATAAAAATGCGGTTGAAGGGTGAGCTCTACGTTGTGGTTATTTCACAGGGTTTCAAAAAAAAAAACAGGGCGGAAGACGTCAAGGCAAAACCCGACGTTTGTATATATCCTGCGGTGTCTTTTGTTTCTGGGGGTTTTTCTTTTTTTTTTCACACAGTCGTTTGGTTCTAGACAAGAGAAACAGTCAAAAACGCAGTTTAACCTTGGCCATGTCAAGTGGGGAGAAATGTGCTTCAGGTAGGGAGAGCAGGGGCTGTCTAGCTGACCACTCTATGTGGCTACGAAGGCCATTCTCGTCTGTATAGTGTTCCTCCCGAAAGGACACTGACAGCGGAGCCAGCGTGACGACCGTGACGACCCACCGTATCAGCCCAGACGTGAGATCACTGCCCAGGGTGTTGGCGGCCCGGCGGTCGTGATCCGGCTCGGTGTCACAAGTCCAGCTCAGCGCGCAACATGTAGCATATCTCTCATGGAGGTAGGTTGAAGCTGGTCAGTTATCCGAACTGTGTTCTTCGCAAAGACAATGAGGGGGCGCTTTGGGAATGCAGAAAAGAAGTTTCAGACGAGCCTGCAAAAGGGGGCCCCAGATGAGAGCCGGTGCTGGGACACTTGGGGGACTGATTGTTGTGCCCTCGGAACAGGCGTGTTGTGTAGCCTGGCAATAGACTATGATGCCAAACCTGTAGAGTATGTCCTTGAGACGCGAACAAAGGAAGCGGCAGGTATCCAGAACAGAGGTGGCGGCGAAGACCTACTTAAATCGTTTTTTACACCACTTCTTGAAAGAGAAGCTTACCCGTTCCTCATCTCTCTCTGTAAGAGGACTTTGAAAGGGGTGAGACAGAGAAGTCTGACGGTCCCGTGGAGCGCCGTGTGCAGCTGATATCTGCGTGAGAGACATGGCTGTGGCTTTTGACGCATTGGAGGACGAGTAGGCAGAGGGTTTTCATGAGGAGGACGTCGCAGCCTTGCTGGTTCCACGTCAGCCGAAGGCGGCCATAAGGCCATAAGGCCATGCAAGCTGGAATGAGGCATGTTGAGTTAGAGGGTTTGAAGGTTGGACATCAAGGGTTGGTTGAATATTCCTGCAAAGCATCCCTCCTATGGAATTAGATCGCAGCAGCGAAAAAGTGTCAAGCATGTTAACACAAGACACCTGCGTTAGTGAAAGACTGTAGTTACCCCTGCGTATGGCTTTAAGGAACAAACATGATCTGTGTTCTAGAAATTTTCTAGAAACAGCGTGATGAGTGTGGCGGTAAGAATACTTACTTACACTCAACCAACCCCCTTGCCCCCTAAGCGTATGAATGACTAAGACGGTAGTTTTTTATCCCACATGCCTTTGAAACTCTACATTCTTCTAATAGCAATTTTTGTTGTTTGAATAATGGTTATAGTACTTACAATAGCACTTACATGTAGTCACAGTTCAATACTAGTGCAAGATACAAAGGAAGAAAACCGCAAGGTTCACGCAGTCCACGCATGCCTAGTGATAAGCTGCTTGCATCTGAGATGCAGGGCAGCATGTCCTTTCATTCATCATCATGAACTAAACACTGGTTGTCTAGCATGGCGTCCCGCTATGATCCACTCCAGCGCTCGGACGGCCAGCATTTGGGATCAGTCTAGTTCAAGCTGGGCGATTGGCTCAGTGGTAGAGCGCCCGCTTTGCATTGTCCATGATGTCTGCGGGAGGCCCAGGGTTCAATCCCCTGATCGTCCATCATCTTTTGCGATTCTGCCACAGTTGCCATTCTTTTGGAGAATCTCACCATTGAACTCACATGCGGGTGTAAGTAGTAAGTAAACTCAACCGAATGAGGAGTTTGTCAGGTCTTTTTGAAAGTGTTTGACGGGGCTGACCGACACCAGCAGCATATACCCCGAAAGCATCGTTGCGGCGAAACTTCTACTCAACACAGCTCGCGACATGGTGCAAATCGTGACTGTCTAGACGTCTCGCAGGTTTTTTGTTGCCTCTCTCAGTGGCTTGCTTACTTACTTACTTACACACACAGACAACGTCGTCGCAACGGGCGCCCTCGGATCTCTCTTGCCGGCGTGATCTCATCAAGGGGTTCTAGTTAAACGAGGAGATACAGTCGGCCTACTGAATCATACAAGCTGCAACCATCCGACATCAAAATTCGGAAAACAACACAAGCATGCAGCACGGCGGCGCAATTTTCGACGAAATGTCTCAGAGGCAACGGCGTACGGAGCTCAGTCGAGCCGTCGGAAAGAATACACATACCGGGCAACACGACGCTGGTGTGGGACTGATTGCGATGCCCAGGCTCAACCGTAGCACTGTCTCCTCCGCAATGATTACGATGGCGCCGCGAGGAATGGAGCAGCATGTCTTCTCGACAACCAAGAAGTAGCAAAGGAGCCATCGCCCTGGAGCTCTGGTAGTTAGAACGTCACTGGCTTGGCGTACAACATTTGCGGGTGACAGGATGGATGAAAGAAAGAAAGCATTGCTCCGGCCGCATCACACATCGCTACGTGCCCAAGTGCCCTAGATCGAAGGTTCATGTTCGTAGTAGCCACCGAGAGGCGATGGAGCGACCAGGTTCCATTTAAAAGCCACTCCGCATCACCCACCATCTCCCCAAGGACTTTCTTTCCTGGCGGGCGGTTTCGACCACGTTTCTGCGGGCGCTCAGCCCTGAGAGAGATAGTAGCACACTGGTTACCTAATGAATGGAACTCCTCCCTTCCCTGTCGACCTTCATTTCTTTCCATTGGGAGGGCTTGTGATCGGATGGCACTATTGAAACAAGTCTGGGGGAGTTCGCCTCTTTGCGGTGCTGAAATGCGGGGGAATGGACAAAGGGGGACAAGAGCCTTTCTTGGGCGTCTGGGGGAGGTGTTCGGGGTGTGATTGTACGTAATTGGAGGCGTAGTCCGAGGTCGAGGACGCCGGCCTTCCTCAGGCTCGTGAGTTCGATGTGTGGCGATGACGCTGTCCTGGATGCGATGGCGTTGGTTTGCTTTGAAGTTTTAGAACGGGGACGGATGTGTGCGGCAACTCTTCTGGTGATGGGGTGTCTGTCTACGGGACAGCACCATCCTTATTTGCCTCTTCGGTATCTGCGATGGTGCCAGGAGGTTGAAGAACGAGTGAACTCAATGGTTGCCGCCCGCATCGTTTCTTTCCCTCGGTGATTTTCGATGTCACCAAGCGTCTCACAGTTGTCTCAATGAGCCACCGGTGGGCTTGTCTAACATGGGAAACGTAACCACCTCTCTGTCCTTTCCTCGACTCGGTTCTGACTGCCTTCAACGTGTCAGCACCTCGCCCTCCCCCTCTCACAAGCCGTGACGATAGTCATCCCGCCGAGCCAGACAATATGGCGGAATGCGTCAAGCATCTGGCGTCAAGCGAAGCAGACCGACGAACGGCCGTCTACTTGGCAAACACGCACGTTTGCGCCCCTCTTCCATCCTCCTTCCGCAGCCGCAGGGAATTCGGGCTCGAAGCGAGAGCGCCAGACATGCCAGCGTGCGTGTTTTTCTCCCGAGTCCTCTCAATCTACAAACATGGGGTTGAAGAGGTCTGGTGACCATCGCAGATGCGGCACCCATATTTCCATTACCCCCAGGAAACCGCTGAGTGGTCGATGTCGCCTACTTGACGTCGTCGTCGGCAGCGGGCCAAGCTATTGGCCCTAGCAGGGGTGGCTTCTATGTAGAGCCCCTAAGGCCCAAGGGTGACGAGAGCAAGCATGCCGGCAGCGATCATGACCAGCTGTTCGCAAAGGGCCGAGTGGGCACGCCGTCAGAGAGGGTGGGAAAAAATCCATCTGCCAACTGCGAGCCGCCAGCAACAGCTTTGGCAGTCAGCACGTTCCACGTTCCTTGCATTAGCTCCATTCCCGAACCCAACCAAGCTTACCTCCGAGGCTGGCGCTACGGACGAAAGCAGCAATCTGTTAGCAAAGCGTTACCCCATCGATTGCTCTAGAATGGCGTCTTTCGCCCAGCAAGAATTCAGCAGCTCCTTTTTGCAAGGCCCGCGTGATGCAAAACTCGTCGGCGCCCCCCTGGCGGGTTCGAGGAGGGGAGTCACGCGGGCCATCAGAGAATGAACAAGTGGAGAGGGGAGGGAGGAAGGAAGGAAGGCAAAAGAAGACGGCGATGGCAGATCATCGCACGGGTACCGGCCGGCGCTTGGGGATGATGAAGTTGCTTCTTTTCCACTGCTCTTATCAAGAAAAAAACCAAGGAAAACCAAGTAAATAGAAATGGTCCAGTTTGAGCGTCATTGCTTATTGCCGATAAGGCAGGTTGCCGTGCCCAGTAACAAACATAGGTACGTTGCTTGGAGCGATGATGACAACTCGACTTATTAGTTGATGAAGGGGGGAGAGGAGGCAGGTCGCAGACACGCTGACAGGCTGACAGTCTGACAACATATGCAGCATGCCGGCGGCATGGACGACCCTTTCTCACACACTCCTTTCTGTTAACATCTCGACAACCAGTTGGAGGACAAAAAAAAAAAAAAAGAGCTCTTTCGCCTCCACCGCACAAGCATCCAGTAAGCCAGGCTACCTAAGCCATGGAGCTGGGGGCCCAAGCTAGCTCCGCTCCCGTTGTTTCGGGGCCTCGGGACCGTGCTAGTTTTTTTCCCCTTCCCTTCCTCTGCAACCAAGATCTGTCTAGCCCTCCAGTTTTTTTCCCGTGATTTTTTCACCCTTTTTCCCCAGTTCGAGAGCCACCAAGAGCCGCCTTGCAAGCCAGAGCTTTTCACAGAGTGGGCTTCTAGTGCTGATTTTTATTTTTGTTTCGAATGTTTTCTTTCTTGACCAGCGCCTACACCCCCCCCTCCTTAGGTACTGGTGTGTACGTAGACTACGTATCCGTCGTCTCTCGAGCGAAGAGGAAGGCCTTGTTCCCGTTTTCCACGCGCCGCTTTGCGAGCACAACGCCGTCACTCAGCCATGGGGAAAGAAAGCTTTTGCATGTCAGGAGGACGCTGCAAAGCCCGTTCGCTTTCTTCTCGTAGACTCATGCCCCTCCATGCCCATGCCACCACACACCCTCCTTCCCCCTCCCAAGGACCTTTACCTATAATAACTCGGCCTACTCACCCGTCTCTCACGAGCATCTTCCTTCCCATCATTGACACATCCAAGACACATCCGACACGTACATATACCTGTCGGGCTACCACAAGCTTTCCTACCTTCTGAGAGTTCAGACGACTTACACCACACCCACCACCACCACCACATCCAACATCTCAACAACTCACACTCCAATCCTTAACACACATCACCCAACAACACCACAAAACCGCAAAGATGCCTTCGCAGATCTTCGTCACCGAGCCTCACCCCACCGTGGTACCAAACACCTACATCTACTCCGGCCGCGGCGGCGCCGGCAACATCTTCCGCGCCCCCGTCACCACGCCTGCCGCCGGTATCACCACGCCCCTCAAGCCCGCCGCTGTCAACGGCCCTCGCCGCTTCTACTCGGGCATTGGCGGCGCTGGCAACCGCCACACAGCCCAGGAGCGGCCCGTCCGCACTTTTGACGAGGATTTTGACCGTCAGGAGATGCGCGACCGCGCCGCCATCAGCCATGTAGGCATCGGCGGCGCCGGCAACGTTATGCGCAAGGGCTCCGACGCCTCCTCCGTCCTCAGCGACGAGTCGTCCGTCTCGGACGCCTCCTCCCTCAAGTCCCTCAAGGAGCGCGGCGGCAACCTCTGGCGCCGCGTCACATCCAAGACCAACTGAGTCTCTGTTGAAAACCAAACAACACACATACACACACACACGATTTCGATTTTGTACAAACTTCTTTTCACATCATTCCCCCAAAGAGGACAAGGGACGGCGTTTTCAAGGAAACAAAAAAAAAAATTTTTAGCATGGGAGTCGGATTTATCGCTGAATGGGTTATAGCGAGTTGAATATGGCAGGGCGGAGTGGGCGCGCCCCAGAGCAAACAAATGACGAGCGGTTCTTGATACCCTCTGGCTGGTAGACTCCAGAGGCATTTTCTCTTATTTTTTTTGCGACATTGGGAATTGCGCAGTGGAGGAAAGGGGAGCGTGGCAAAGCATGGGCGTTTGTTTCTGGTGAACATGACATGCAAGAGCGAGCGAGCGGACACAATACCCCCAGATATCTGGTTGTTCAGCATTTTTCTTTAGAGTTAGGGACTATCAAACTAAAAGCGGTGTCTTTTGAATACCAAAAGATAAATCATACATGAAAATAATAAAGAAAGAACTCCCTTTCGTCCCTGTTACACCATTGGCCAATGTGGTTGGCGTGTTAATCCATGATGAGGTTCTCGCACAAAGCATACTAGCGCTGCAAAGTTTATCCAACTCTCAACATCCAAAATAGCGTAGTGGCCACCATGATGCGCTCTCATTCGCAGATCAGAACTATATAATGTATGCTATGCCTCTCTTTTGTCGCGTGACTGGCTTGCCAGGATGGCTTGCCAGGACAGTGAACTCCATCTTTTACTCTGTCTGTACCCCCGCAAGTTCGAATCTCGGGTTCAGGACAATTGCGCTTGCGAGCAACAGTTGCCTCTGCTTTTTGGAGGACTGTCGTTCATCTACCTAATGGCTCCCTCCAGTTACATCTGACTTGAGCGTGCTACACACGACCAGTCGAGCCATCCATGCAGAACACGCAAGCAAGGGAGACCGGTTGTTGCGACTGGGGGTTTCGAATTCCCGTGTACATACGACTCTTCGCGCCGAGAGGAGATAGGTTGGGCTGTGGCCAGATGGATGCGACGAGTCCGTTCACGCAACACTCAATCATCCCCCCCCCCCCTGGGTTCCCGTCGCCAAGCTTCTTGCAAGTACCCGTCTCGACGCCCGCAAGCACGAGTCCTGATATCAGCAGGCGTAGCGACGCCAGGTACGCACGAGCACCTCGACACCTACCCGGTGCAATATGCCTGGGGGTTCGACCAACGAAGAGGCCTCTCCGCTGGCTCCATCTTTACGGGAACCCGTCCCCAAGTATCCCTGTTCAGTGTTGAGTATAACACTTATACTGTGTTTTCTTTTACTGCGTTTTTCTTCATATTGTGTACCTGTGCGACCTTACAAGGGACCGCCTTGGCAACGTACCTTGGTCCCTGAGTATGCCGACAACGTGGCCGAGGCCTGACAGAGCACGGGCTTCAAACGTACCTAGTAATACGGATAGATAGGATGAAGAGCGGGCGTCGGTTCAGAAGCAAGCATTTCGAGATAAGGCGGTTACAGAAAGAACGAGCGGAAAAGCAAACATGCCCATTTCCATTTCGACGCCGGGCACTGGTGCGATAGGTAAAACAAGGTTGTAATCGAGAGCGGGGCTACAAGGCCGAGGAGGGAGAAAAAGCAATGTTCCAATACGGACGGACGGAGGAAATCCCAAACCTCCCTTCGCTGTCAGACAGATGCCCAGGCCCTAATGCACCCGCCCGAAGCATATACTCGAGGTGTGGCATTAGACCCTTACGTATGGAAGCATGTGCGCCAACGAGACAACAGATTTGGGGTATCATTCTCAACTTTCTAGCTGACTCATTACCTCAACATGCTGCCTTTGCCTACAACACCGGCCCTGCGGAGGCCGCCTCTTCTCCGGGGGTAAATCTCGAATCTAGTCAGTCCTCTTACTCTTCCTTTCGACTCGTGATGTCTAAGCTCCTCATCCGTCCGCACCCCCCCCTTGTGTCACTGACAGCCGACAGAGAGGCTGGAGAAAATGCAGCTCTGGATCTGCCTGCATGGACGGGTTCGGGGTGGGAACAACGTCTAGAATTCGCTTTCATCGAAACATGATCAAAAACCAAGAAGCGCGTATCACGTAAGTTTGGTGTGGATGATATCTGGGTTCTCGTGCCAGTCGTCGATGCTCACCCACATCTATGTTGTCTCAAGTCAGCGAGCGTCCCGAGTCTCATCCTCGCGAGGCGCCGCAGGAAACTCACCTTGCGGAAGGTGCTGAGACCAGCCAGGATACTCCCTCCGATCCACGTGGAGTACTTGCGCTCGGGCGGCGCAAATATCTTTATCCTCATGTCCTTGACAGCCAGCCTCTGCAGCTCCGTCAGCAGCCGGTCGCCGAAGCCCCTCGTCAGCGTGCTGCCGCCCGAGAGCACAATGTTGCTGTACAGCGACTTGCGGAGGTCGAGGTCCGTCCGGTTGATGGCGTCGACGACGATCTGATGCACGCCGGGGTACTCGAGGCCGATGATCTCAGGGTCGAAGAGGAGCTCCGGCGCCCTGAAGCGTTCCGCGCCGATCTGCGAAAGTGATTAGCCCGCCGTTCCCCCATCCAGATGTCCCTCATCGATTCTGTTTCTTGATGTCTTGTTTATTACCTTGAGCTTGTGTCCGTCCGGCAGGACGTATTCAACGCCCTTGGCCGGGTCCGCCCTGTTGGCCCACTCCTTCTCCTCCTTCCTCGGATCTTGCGCAACGTACGTGACGGACTCCTTGATGAGCCTCACGACCTCCTTCTCGGCGCTCGTGTGGAAAACGTAGCCGCTCTTGCGTAGCAGCGTCTGCATGTACTCCGTCACATCGCGTCCGGCTACATCTATCCGTCGGATGCTGCTCGGCATGGCGAACCCCTCGTACACCGGCACCGCGTGCGACACGCCATCTCCCGAGTCAAGGACGATACCCGTCGTCCGACCGCTGGCGTATAATGACAGGACGGCCTGGATTGATGTGTACAGGGCGGGGACGTTGAAGGTCTCAAAGAGGATTTGAGCTGCGGTGTCGCGGTTGCTGCGGGGGTTGAGGGGGGGCTCGGTCAGGAGGACGGGGTGCTGTAGACAGGTTAGTATCGCATGGCAAGTGATGCATTTCCCACTCTGCAGGGCTTTTCGGTGCCAGACAAACCTCTTCGCTGAGCGTCTTGAGTCCTTCGCCGTATACGTATTCCCAGATTTTTTCCATATCGTCCCAGTCCGTTACGATGCCGTGTTCCAATGGGTACCTGATTTTCAGCAGGCCTCTAAGCTCCGTCGCCGCCTTCTGCCCAATGAAGACCTCGCCCTCGAGAGCGCCAGCGAGCACTCTCAAGTGCTTGGGACGGCCAACGAACGAGGGGAAGTAGCACTTCGGTAGGTCGTCGCCCGCGAAACCGGCGCGGATCGTGCCGGAGCCATTGTCGAGGACAATGGGCGCGTTGTGAAGAGAATCCGTCATCTTGTTAGATGCATTCGAAGATTCCGATATCAGCTAGCCTCCGCCGTGTTTTCACCGGCTCGTCGTTCGTGGTGCGGCGTGTTCGTTTCGTCTTCGCGAAGGAACCCCCTTTGTTTGTTGGTCTGGCGGTGACAGCAAAGTAGGGGCAGTTCTTGGGCAGATAGGCCAGTGACGGTCGATATCAGGTCACTGTCAAGCTCAATTCGGTTCGCTGGCACCCGGAAGTCAGGTATCGTCGCAGTCGTAGTCTTCGTGCTCGCCTTTCGGATGCGGAGGTGTTGTCAAGTGATTAAAATAGGAGGACAGCTTCAACAAGAACGCGGTCCCGTCCGGGGAGCTGCAGGGGCGCGAATTGCTAGAACGAAAGTGGAGTGGCGCGATTCGAAAGTGCCGCGCACGGGCCACCCGTTGTCTCTTGTAAGTCTGCTTGTAAGTCACGAAGCTGGTGATTTTTCCTGAGGGTAAAGCCACAACCAAGGGGTTCGATGGATGAATTGCTGATCTTGTTCGAGGTTTTCTTCCAAATTGTATCATGATTTTGCGTGTTATTCACGGTTTCTGTGTTGTTATCTTTGAACAAAGTAAATTATGCATGCTCCGTATGGACTTCTGCCGACGATGTCTCCAAGCAGCCCCCGAACGCCTTGAGATACTTGAAATATGTACATGTTTATCCGTAGTATGACCAAAATTACCAAACCTAGCCTCCAACTTCCGTTTCACTGTTGCCAACTAATGTCGTCGAACGCATCCGAGAAGGCTGCTCAGATGCTGCCGTCGCAGAGCTTGTAGCTGACGTAGGGCCAGCCCAGGATGACGATGGCAGTAGGGAAGAAACTGTGGGATGTAACGTTAGCCACTTGGTCCGAATGGATTGTGATATGGTTGGTGTTTCTTACATTGATGCGGTGCCAAGACGCTTCTTGATCATGGCACCGTAGTAAGGCTTTGCGTGCTCGCCGCTCTGGGACATCCTCTGGAAGGGGTGGGGCTCAAAGGAGCGAGCCACTTGGCGCATGTTGTGGAGGAGAGTGAAGTGTCTACGCTGGACAGCGAAGCGAGCAGCGTTGCGGGCGGCGAAGGCGGGAGACATTCTGAGGTTTGAAAGGAGGATGGATTGTGTGTGGGAGAAAGTCAGGTAGGGAGGGACCTTGCTGATTGGTTTGAGGGGAGTGAGGCGGTTGTGTAATGGCTCTGTACAACAGGATGTAGTGGATATCGGAGTTGAGAGGCTCTTTGGTGTTGTTGTTGGTGTATAATGATGATACGAATGGAATCAGGGGCACAGCATACGGGAAGCTGCTTCGGATCTTATACTAGGGAAGAAACTGTGACTTCCGGCGGCATACCTACGAGATCTGTGAGTCTTGACAAACGATTCCGGGATTTTCAACGGAAAACGCCTATGGTGGGCAGATGGGCGGGCAGTTTTGCCCGTAACATTGCCGTGCCTGGGCGGGAAACGAACGAGGCTTCCAACCCAGGCCGGGGCAAGATCATGCCATCCCATCTTGCAAACGGACCCCCCCCAAATGAAAAAAAAAGCCAGGGCCAGGAGTTTCCTGCCGCAGCATGAATGACATGAGTGTCTTGCCCCATAGGCGCCAGCCGCGGGCAAGCGCAGCGTATGTGGTGGCCGTGAAGCCCGAACAATGGATAGCGAGGCGTTGGCTTTCCCACCAGCAGGGAAACCCGTCGAACAGGCGATGGTGCGTTTTCAAGCAGTTTCCTGACGACTGCCAACACAAATGGGGTGATGTGGTCTGACGGGAGCCACCGAGTTGGGACGCTCGTCCAGTAATCAGACCATAGGCCCCAACCGGCTGGATGCGCCGACGTGATCCGGGGAAACACTGACAGCCGCCTTGGTCTAAAGTCGACAGTTATCAGTCCTTCAGATCCCGAAGAAAAGAATGTGACGCCCTCGAGATGTGTTCTCTTGATCCAAAGCGAATCCCCGGTGATTTAACAGCATTGTGACTCTGTACACGTGTAGTGTACCCATCACCATCAACAAGGGGTCTCCAAAAGCTGACTGGCCCAAAAAGTCCGGGGTTTGGGTGTCGCATCTCTATCGCCATGTGACTCGGGCGGACATCTCCTGTCACATACTCACAGTAGAGACCATTGGGTAGGCGCCCATGGAGAAGTCCTCCATGTTGGCCAGTCCACTTGCTTCCCGCCCTATATAGGTTGCTTGATCTGACTCTACCTTCACATACGACCATACCCACTGGAGAACTCGGGATCCCGTCCGCTCTCCCATAGATAAGCCAGTGAGGGCCGGATTAGTAGTTGGGTCGGTGACGACCAGCGAATACCTGGTGTTGTATGTTTTTGGTTTTTGCGGGTTCGCGTCCCGGAATTTCTTCAGGGCCCGTGGCCTTCCGGGTGTCCGCTTTCGCAAAGTTAATTAACCCTTACCCACGACCGAACAACCTTGGAGATTGGGGTCCGAACCCGTTCGAATCGACTCATCCCACCATGCCACTTGTCGACACCGTGACAATGCCGACGCCATCATCAAAGGTCGCTTCCGATGCGGGCAAGCTGAAAGACGGGCTGTACCCCGTCCAAGCCCTGACGAACCCTGTGGCGCAGGTCGTCCGACACGTCCAGCCGGTGCTGCTCTCCGGCCTTTTCCTCGCGCAGTTCGGGTCATTGGTGGCCGACCCCGTGCCGGCTCTGTACAGCTCCCTCCCGATCGTCGCCGCGATCCAGGTCGTCTATGCCTTTGCCAGTCTACCCGCGGCGGGGTCCCAAAGCGCGAAGCCGTCGAGGAAGCCTCGGCCTGGTGAGAAGAAGAAGGCTGAGAGCACGGGTCCGAACCCTTTCATTGTGAGTTGTGATGTGTCTCAAGGTTAGGAAAGGGTTGCTTCTAACGATTGAATGCCAGGCCATATTCCTGTCCCTCCTCCTCGCCGTCCTCGTCACGCCAGCCATCCACATCGTGCTCGTCCTCTTCGGCGCACCCTTCCTGACGCACGTTCTCCACACGCTCCTCTGCTCCGCGAACATCGCCCTCCTGTCGCTTTTCCCTCTCTTCTACGCTCACGGAGTCGAAGCCAGCACATGGGTAGCTATCGCTAGCGCATCTGCGCCGTTGGACGAGACATACGGTGGTCTGGTGGGAGGTCTGCTGGGTGCGTGGCTCGGCGCAGTCCCCATCCCTCTCGACTGGGACCGCGAATGGCAGAAGTGGCCCGTCACGATCCTGTGCGGCCTCTACGCTGGCTATACCCTCGGCAAGACGATTGGCGGCACATTGGCGTTTGGCAAGAAGATGGCTAGCTCCGCAGAAAGCCACGAATAAGTTGCCCAAGTCACGACCGGGCAACGACCTACATCAAAATACCATTGCATGGGATACATTGCATGGGACAGCGAAAAGGTACAGAAGACACGACCCCCCGTGTCTGACCTTAATTCCGGGCCGGCCTCGCGGTGTCTGGTCAGCGTCTTTGGTTCCTCGTCTCCGACTCAGGCGTGTCGCGTGCTAGATGGACTCTGGTCAGGACTCTAGAGGGCATTGGCTTAGGCCATGCATGGATGGATGGTCTATAATTGCTCCAACCGAGCTAGCCTGCGATTGGGCACACTTGGCTTCAGTGTAATAAATTTGAGGTACTATTAGTTTACTATTAGTTGGCAATCGATCGACTTTTGCTTGGCTCGTCAAACCAAGAAACAGACAAAAATTACCAAGACGCGGCGGCCTTCGATGTGGTGAAAAGCGCAAAATGCGACGATGACAATATCGCCCCATCAAGCCACGGGATGTACGGCTAAGGATCTTGCGATCCGTCATGGCATACCTCATGACTCCGGCCACAGCAAGCCTGCCGTGACAGTCTGGCCGTCCAGCCCAGCCCAGCCCAGCCCTACCACATCCACGACGTGCGACGTGCGACGTGCACGACATCGAGGGTCCAAGGTCTGTCTGTCACCGTCCGTGACCCCCCGTCATAAGGCGGAGACAGGCCGCGTCTCCGTCCCAGCCCTGGTGGCTGCCGAGCCGACTTGGCCCTCTTGCCGCCGGGCAAGACCGGGTCCCTTGCGTCGTACGTCACGGGGACCTTGGTTTCATTGGTGAGACAAACAAACACTGACGACTGACAAAACATTGCTGGTAGACGCACTCTGGGGGGCAGAAACGATCGGGACAACCGAAAAGGAATTCTTCAAGTGGGTGGAGAAACCGCTACAGGGTTTTGATCGCCGTGTCTTGCGTCTTCATCTCCGCAGTGGTCTGAGTGGACGGATCGATGGCCGCTGGAGAGAAAAATAGCATCATCCATGAACGCGGCACGAAACCACGGTAGCTGGTAAATTGACGGGGTCGATCTGGTATATTGCCCGATCTAACCTATTATAGAAGGTATAGCCACCACCGCCACTACCGCCACATAAACATTAGTCATCGAAGGGGATGGTCTTGGCCCATCCCGACCCGGAGCGCAGCGCAGGAAGCAGGGTGGGTTAGTACCATTCCAACCCTCCCCGGCGGAGCCGTTTTGGAACTGTATTTAATAAGGTATTTGCAATTGCTTTAATTGCTGTAAAAAGGGCAGTTTTTTGCATAAGTTGTAGATAGTTGTGGCAGTGGGGGCGTTGCTAGAAACGGTTAGATCGGGCAGTATACCAGATCGACCCCGTCAATTTACCAGCTACCGAAACCACGAGACAGGCAGTCAGTCCCTAGGGCGCATCTGTGGCTGAGCCATCAGTACTGTATTTCGCGATCGTACAGGGCACCTACGTAGTAGATCAGCTCCCTGAGTGTGGCGTGTGTGGCTCGTCGCCTGCAGGCCGGTGGAAACCTGGGAAGTCCCCTGACTGCTTCTAGCCGTTCTGTGTGGATGACGGCGGGTGGAGCGATGAGCAAAAGGAGCAAAAATAAGAAGAAGCAGGCATCCGTCCCACCCGGTCGGCGCTAGCATGGGCTCAGCTGATGACGTAGCATCCACTCGTATCGGCCTTTCACCGAATAGAGTTGCGCGTGCAGGCTCAGGTGCTCTGTCCGTCAAGTCAAGGGTATGTAATTTATCGGATTCGCACCGCATTTTTAAAGTAGAGATGGCCCGGACTGGCCGTGCTGGGTCTACCAAATGACGGCGGGAAAGGCTGGGCGGTGGGCAGGACGCGCAACGAGGCTGGATAGGTACTTAGGTAGCACCTGGAGCGAGGGGCGACCACGGCGAAACGAAGCACATTCAACCAGCCTTGACACGGGAGAGTGCACGAACGAACAACGACGCAAGGAAAGGCGCGCTCGGCTGTAAGGGAGGGACGTCTTGCAAAGGGATGGCGTGTCGTCGATGCAGTTCGAGGAAACCTGGAAACCTGGTAGCAAGCATGAACAAGGGCCAGACGTAAAATAGGTACCAGAGGCATGACAACACAAGGCAGGAAATGGCACAGATGCCGTATCCATCCAGTACAGTGATGCGTAGCAAAAGCACAAAGTTGCTCCGCTCGGAGTCCTAGGTCTGCCCAGAAGTCAGAGACCAAGGCACTAGAGGCCAGAGACACACAGAGGGGGAGGGGAAAGGAGAAAGAAAAAAGAGACAAGGCCACTGCTGATTAAAAAGAGTGGG
>PJEX01000078.1:71714-145637 GCA_005350895.1 Colletotrichum tanaceti
CCCCCCCCCCCCCCCCCAAGCCTTCGCGGCGACCCAACAAGACCTCGCCCGCTTGTTGGCCCGTCTTGGGGGCTGCGCTTGGGTGCTTCGGGATTGCTTTCCACTGCGAGTCTGCGACCGGCTTGTCCCTTGTCAGACGTAAGTTAGAGCGGGAAGGGGGGAAGGGGGCCCCATGCAAGTCCACATCACATCACTGTGAGCTCGCTGGGCCGTGGCTTCCCTGTTGGCAGCCGCTCTCTACCTATTTATTACTTTGCATCTGTAATCCCTCTATTTAATCATCTCGTCCCCAGCCCATTTGCGTCGTTTTTCTCCCCTCATCATCAACCAACGAACTCACACTCGTACATACACATCAGATCCTGGAGATTCCGTAGCGAACTACTACACACAACCAAACTTATCACCGACACCCTATAACCTAACTCAAAATGCCTTTCACCGCTTCCGATATCTGCAAGATTATTCTTGCCGTCATCCTCCCCCCCGTCGGTGTCTTCCTCGAGCGTGGCTGCGGTGCCGACTTCTTCATCAACATCCTGTTGACCATTCTCGGTAAGCTTCGTAGCCCTTTAACAAACTCGTGATTGCAATACTAACGAGTGCGCAGGCTACCTGCCCGGTATCATTCACGCCCTGTACATCATTTTGAAGTACTAAGTCCCTCCTCCTCGTCGCGAAAATCACCCTTCCGCTTCCACCGCCGCGAAAAGGACATGCCGATTTAGAATCCAACGCGATATGATCTCGACTCTTTCAAGGTCGCAGTAATGTGTTGCTCAACCGCTCCGAAGGAAGCTGGCGGCTCAGGTGGTGGCCAGGCATTCCCGCGACCCCAGCTTCCGTCTCATCCGGCATTACTGGGGGATCCTCCTGCAATAACGGCAGGGATCTTCTGCTACTGCAGGGTTGAGGCTGTTTCTCCAAACCTCACCAACCACCGTACCACTTGTTTTTTACGTCAACGACGCACAGCAACGGCCTAACTTTCCTATTCCTGGCGATTCTATTCATGGGCATTTCCCACGATACTTCTCACTTGCGGCATGCGACTTTTCGAAACGATTCTGTTTTGGGCAGGCATCCAAGGCTAGGAGTGGAAATGAGAGATTCGCGCTGTGTATAGCATGCTTAATTCGATACCCGGAACAATCAATCTCTTTTGTTTACCACAAAAAGTAAAAACACCAAAACATTATTCAAATCTCGTCTCAATCTGGGAACATTTTGTGACACGTTGAGGAGAGTTCTCGACTTACGCCCGTGTGCCGCATGACAGAAGTGGTCAGACGTTGCAATGCGGGATGACATTCGACACTATTTCCGCCGTAACGCTAACATCCGTGTGATGTCATATCTCCCGCATTGAAGACATTGAGCTTTGGTCAGCAATGAATCCTGACGGCTGCCGAAGCAGCCGGTTTTGCAACGTTACGAAGGGCTTATTTCCAATGGTTTGTAATTTTTTTCGGAGGCTTGGTTTGGTTTAGCAATGAGCGGGCAGACGGCCAACCAATCCGTAGTGAAAAAAATCGACCTCACTTAGCCATGAGTTCGAAATCCATCGGACGGCCCCCATTGCTACGTGCTTGTCCTGCAATGTGCCTTACTCGGGTCGTTTTTCTCTACAAGGTAGCATCGTAACCCAAGCGTCAAGCGAGATCCGAGGCTCGGTAAAGTGGCCCTCCCCTTGGGGAGTTGAGAGTGAGGCCCGCCCACCGCTCCCCTTAGTGTATGCCTATTAAATTACAAGCTGGGCGCGAGTCTCTGGACCAGCGACCTCTGCACAGACCGTTACCACGATGGGGGGGATGATCGTAGCGTCACCACGAGAGCGAAAATTCTACCACTGATCCACCGCCGGTCGGTCGTCAATGACTCGGTCTCGCAAAGAACGAAAAGATGCAGCAGGAAAAGAAGGGGAAAAGGGCTGAGGTTTTGGACCTTTCATTTAATTTTCGTTTTCGATTTCCAGGCGGCTTCCCCTGCCTGCTCCCCTATCCCCCCCCACCCGGCTTCCTCGACAGGTCCCCCATTGAATCTCGGCGGCCATGTAGCTCAAGCCTGAAAGAGGGTCCCGGAGTATCCGCCGCCAACTCTGTGGAGCTTGCTTCGCGATGGACCCTTCGTCGCCTTTCTTTTGGGCAGTGGTGGGCGAAGGTACTGTAGTTTAGTTTCATGGGTCAATGGGTCACGCTTTAATATGCGGGCGGAGGCGGTATTTGGAGCACTGCCACCAGCTGATCCGGAATGTCCGCGCGCACGGCCGTATCAGGCCCTTCCAACCTTGAACGACAGGATCTAGTGGGTGGTGATGTGTTAGCTGATCCGTCGTCGCCGAGGCGCGTGGTGAAGCACGCAGCTGGGTTTGGGTATCGCGGGGCGCTTACATCGTTCTTCCCGACCGCGACGGGGTCGTCCTCCGCCACTCTCTGCCCTCCCGCGCCCTCGATGTACGCGATGGGCGCGTCGCCCATGACCTTGCGCGCCGCCTCGCCCACCGTCGTGCCCTTCTTGACCAGCACGCAGTCGCGGAAGACGAACCGGGACTCGGCGGCGCCGGAGCTGAAGGAGCTGGTGTTGCGCACCGGGAAGATGGGCACGAGGCCCAGGATCTCGGCCGCCTTGGAGAGCACTTGCACGACGCCCGTCGACCCGAACCGGTAGAGAACCATGTCCTTGAGGTTCTCTATCCGGTTGCGGTTCTTCTCGTCCAGCTCCTTCAGCCCGCCGCCCGTCGGGTCCCCTTGCTCGACGAGGTCCTCCCTCGTGTCGACGAACTCGCTGCCCTCCGTGTACTTGATGTAGCCCTGCTTGGCCATCTTGCGCAGGAATATCTCCGAGATGGCCGAGCACAGCACGATGCTGTTGGGGTCCTGCATCTTGGCGATCTTGGAGATGTTCTTGTCGGCGTCCGGGTGGTCGATCTTGTTGAGCGCGATGACGGTCGGGAACTTTTCGTCCGTGAAGGCATTGACGACCCGGTCGATGGTCTCGGCGTCCCAGTCCTCGAGCGGCTCCTTGATCCCCAGCCGGTCCAGCGCTCGTGCCACCACGTTGGACGTGCTGCCGTATCCCGAGAACTGCCCCTGCAGCGTGTCGACGGCCGTCGCCTTGATGGCCATGTGCCGCCGCCGGATCGACCCCCACTTCTCCATCAGGTTGCCGCGGATCCACGCCACAATCTCGCCGCGCAGCCAGGCGATGTCCACCGAAGGGTCGTAGCCGCGCGTCTCTTTTCCCTCGGCGTCCACAGTGCCGGAGGCGTCCACCACGTGTATCAGCGCATCGGCGTGTCGCAGGTCATCGAGGAACTTGTTGCCCAGCCCTTTGCCCTGGTGCGCGCCGGGCACGAGGCCAGCGACGTCGAGGAGCTCGATGGGCACCGAGCGCCGGCCCTCAACACAGGCGCCGTAGTTGGGCCGGCAGCGGTCCGAAACGTTGTGTCGCGCGCAAGCGCATTCTATTTGGAGGTAGCCGATCGCTCGTTGGGGGTCGATTGTGGTAAATCTGGACGCGGACCCGCGTTAGTGAACATGGAGTGGACCGACCGAGCCATTACGGTGGTCGCGGAGTGACGTAAGGTAGAGGGAAAAGGGTGGAAGGGCCCACGGGAAGTTTCCTGTTCACGATATTTCCATCAGCGACCAGGTCGTCGGGGTGTCGGTTTTTTTGTCTCTTGGTCGGGACGGGCTTTTTTTTTTTTTTTTGAGGTTTACGGACCAACTTTTGACGAGGCATCTGTCAGACTGTTGAGCGTCGTACTCTTGCCGGCCGACGGCTTGCCGACCAGGCCAATGAGCGGATCCCGAGGCATATTGGGTCGGTTTGGGGCGGCGGGAGAAAGTGAAGAGAACTTGTACGCAGGTTATAGTCGCCGGTTGGAATCCAAAGCCGTTCGAGGGGTAACGATTTTGCGAAAGAGCGCACATCCCGTTGCGACATCCCCGCTAATGCAATGAGGGGCTGACCTCGATAGCCTGCGGTCCAATTATATGTTTGAGTGTGACGTAAGCACCTAGCCGATATGATATCGCGGTTCGACAGGCTTCAAGTGGGAAGGAAGTATTGATGGATGAATTGTAGCTGCTAGTTTGTGTCTCGCGGCATAGGACCCAATAACAAAAACTCCTCGTGGGTAATCCCAAAAGCATAGCCTAAAGTATGGCAGCCAAAATGGTGAGTTTAGACTCGCTGTATTCTTAAATACACCACGATGAGACTTTCTTGCACTTTGGGTGCCCGGCGCATGAAGCAACGAGCTTGGAAGTGAAAATCGACTCATAGTCAAGAAGAATGCTCAAGTAGATATAATCAATCTCGCAATTAGAAAACGATAAAAGCCGGTGGTCAAGAAATTTCTTTCTAAACAAAAATTGCTATGAGTCCGGCGCCGTATTCGATTATAAGTTGGGCATTTCTTAAGGGATCTCACATTAAGCAATTGCTCGGCTCCGCTACAACGCAATATGCGATTCTCTTTCTATTGTGGTGCACACGAGGCAACGGACAAATTGGGGAATGATTCTGGCCGGAGTCAATTATTCCATTGGGTACCGTCTTGTTAAGCTGTCATTTTCCCCCATCCCGCATCTTTATATGTACTCTCTGCCCACCCTCACCATTCCTATCCTTCTAGTTTGTTTCCCTACTCTACGTTGACCTTTTTCGGAACTTTTGATACTTGCCATCGACGAAAGTGACGGTTGACGGTAGGTCTTTCGCGCCCTCGGCAAGCTCCACGTAGAACTTGCCGTTAGACTCGGGATCGGGACCATTCGGGACCATTACCGATGCTGCTTCCGTCTGTCTCCCTCTCATCGGCATGGAAGATTCTATCAGAGGGACAATTAGCAAAACAGGGGTCTTCCTAGGGACTAACAAGCGAAATCACAAACAGGGAGGATGAGAAAAAAAAAAGAAAGGAGAAGAAACTTACCGCCAGCCCTTCTTCTCCATGTACACCGCGTCGGCGACGCTGACCCACGAATGAGACCAGGTACGGCACTGGTACGGCACTGGCAGCCGGATCGCGTTCAGCAGGTTCTCCGTGTAGATGAAGCGGCCCCTCGCGACCTCCTCCGCATCCTCGGCCCATCCGCTGACCGCCTCCCCCGCGGCGGCCCACGCGCCCGAGTTCATCAGCCGCAGGTCCGTCTCCACTTGCCCCATGGGCAAGCTGAACAGGTTCTCGGCGTCGGGCGTTGGCGTCAATGCCGCGGCGTTCTACACCACTGCGCGCGTCGCCTTGCCGAAGTGCTTCCGGGCCTGCGCGAAGGTGTCCCGGACCTGCGCAACGTCGGACAGATCCACACGGATGCCGGAGGTAGCCCGTATCCGGGTCCAGAGTGGGGTCCAGAGTGGAGAAGCTACGGGTGACGACGGCGACAGAGTATTAGCCCGCCGCGGCGAAGTGGGCGGCGACGTCGGCGCCGATGTTGTGACCGGCCTCGAGGATTGAGAACGACGGGTGCCATTTTTCCCCGTTTGTGTTTGTCTTTCTGCAGGTTGAAGAGAATCCGAGTCAAAGCAGGGGCTGGACTAGCTACCGGTGCAAGGGGTTGGTGGTGGTGAGGTAGATGATGGGCTGGCTGCAGGTGATGATGGCAAGTCGAGGAGTGCGATGCTTGCCGTCTTGCAAGCTTTCGATTAATCTTCGACGTCTTTCCGTCCTTCTTATATACCTCTAGTTCCAAGCCATTTGCTCGTATAACCCAAAGCCCGACCAGGCATCTCGCACTTACACCATCGCTCTCCCCCTTGTCCCCGCGCTAAACCAAAGCCGTCCGCCCATCCGAGCAGATTGATGATCACTTCACGGCGCCTACGCAAGGACCAAAGCCACCGAGTCGGACGGTCGAGAATACGAATCCTCCTGATAGGGAGGAGGCCCCTTCCGTTCTCACTATTCGGCCTCATGCAGTCAGTACCTATACAACATACAGGTGCGGCCCGCACCACCGGCAGCTGCCCTGCCCCCAGAAAGCATGTGAATTACCGTGTGTTGATTGCATCAAAACTGAATCACGGAACCCGCACCAGGACACGGCAGACAGTGGCCTACATGCATGGTTTTACCATACGGGACTTGACTAATTACACGTGCAAGTTGATGGTTGATAAATCGAAGCAACCAAATAAACTTACACCGTCTCTCTCAACTTTGGGAACACAGTAAGTATCAAGTATGTGCCTAGTCATTTTTGGCAGACGATAGTCTCAGGCAGAAGTGCCAAGGCAGGGTAAAGGTTCCATTATCATTACAGTCACCCTCCCTATGGTATCCTTCCTCTCGCATCCTCTTGGCTGCCTGGAAAAAAACTACAGCAGCACGATTTCAAAATGTGGTATCACCAACTTCGCGCGTTCCAGACCTACGCTTTTGGGCCTCAATGTCGACCAACATGTCCAAATGAGGTCTTGTTGCTTCTCCCCCTCCCCGCAAACATCGCTCAAACGCAAAGCCATCAAATGCTTTTTCATATCGTCGTTAGGTTGAATAGTGAACCGAGTCCGTTTCGTCCTCTCCCCCCCCGCGCGACCATGCGACCTCTGCCGGTTGTTTTTTTGATTAGACGCCGCTTAGCAGATTCTTTCTCTGGAATCATATAGCAAATCGCCCACTTTACATCCAATATGTTCAATGATTATGGCTGATCATGTGGTTCAAGCTATCGGGTAGCATCACCTCCTGTGGTGGTAGTGCTTGGTTCTTCGCTCCGCGCGCAAATGATGCGTTGCGGCGGAAAATCTTCTTCTAAAAGGTGTCGGTCTCGTTGCTGGCAACTGTACCGAAGGTATCTGCGTCTCATTAGAATATGCCTTGGCCAGGCCGGAGTGGGGTATTCTCACCTCGCTTACGGCGTCGCTCTTCCCTAGCTGCGTCTTCTTCCGCGCTCTTCGGAGTCATCGCTCGCGGCCCACTAGGTCGACGGGCCGGCATGCCGCGGGCACCGCTGAGGTTGCGGTTATCCGGCTTGGGACTGCCGGTATAGTTGCTAGCCGCATGGGTGCCAGGGCCAGTACCGTAGCCGCTTTCTACGCTGTTGTAGGGGAGGGGACTGGATTTCAAAGCCAAGTTCGAGATGCGCTTCTTGGCAGGTGTATGCGTCATCTCATCCATAGGCTCCTTGGGAGGTCTCGGCGGTCCAGCAGGCGGCGAGTTGTAGTAGTCGCCGCCGCCCGTCGCACCAGATCCGTTGGTGTAGTGGCTGCTGTTCTGTGGGAAGCGATGCAGGCTGGTGGCTGAGCCAGCCCAGTCTGCGGATCTGGGAGACATTGGCGTGTCGTACTCGTAGGCCTGGCTCTCGAGTGCCGCCTTGAATCTCTCAGTCTGTCCTTGACGGGGCTGAGGGTGTTGAAGGTTGACCGAGTTGCGGTGTGCCTTGTACTTTGGGTCCTCTGGAGTCATGTAGGTGGCAGGAGGTGCGTTCTCCAGGTGAGGGGGGTTAGGGGCAGCAAGATCCTGTTGGGAGAACCCCGAATGTAATTGATCACTGCCGAAGTCGTTTTGATATCGGTCGTCATATCGGAGATCAGATCCGGACCGGGATGGAGGATGCTGCAGGAACTCTTCATCGTGCTCCTTCTTGCTGGAGCCGCTGCCACGGAAGGCCTTGCTCACGCTCGTGGCCGTCGACTCTGACCACCGAGAAATCTTGGGGAACCAGCTCGAGGACCCTCTCTTGTGCTTCTTGCCCTTGTCCGTCTTGGGGGTGTTGTCATTGCTCACTGAGGCGTTCGGAGCGGTTTGGGGCTGGGGAGGAGTGCCGAGTGGCACCGATCCGCCGCGCTGAAATTCGCGGTTAGGTGTGAGTAGACCCTGCTCATTACGGTAGTCGTCTTGAGAGTTGTACTCTTCCTCGTTATCCTCGTGAACTGTGCTGATGCGGTTGGGTTCGTACGCCAGCTTGGAGGGCCCACGAGACTGGGCAAAGGACGACATGCCCGACTGACTGCCGTGGCTAGTGGTAGAGGTGCCAGCTTGACCCTCGGGTTCGTAGCCTCGGTCTTGCTCATAGTGCATCTCAGGAGTAAGGTTATCGTAAGATGGTCGGCCGCTGACCATGCCAGGTCTCATAGTCTGCGCCTTGAGTGCGTCAACCTCACCCAGCAGCTGCATGAGCATGTCCTCGATCCGGCTGAGATCGTTGGTGCCCTTGGTGCTTAGGCCCTTGAGCGCCTTGCGGAAAAAGTTGCTCTTCTTGGCAGTCTCATCCAGAGTGCTATTCTGCGAAGCGCCGCTGTACCCCTTGATCGAACGGGGAAGGCTGCTGGGGTAAGGTCGGGGACCGCTGACTGCATTCTTGACCGTCTCGTCTGTGTTCTCCTGGACCTCCTTGATGATGACGTCCTCGGTATTGGCAAGTAGTTTCTTGAGGTCATCAAAAGAGTTGCGCATTTCAGCTGCGGAACGGACAAGCGTGACGAGAATCTCCGTGTCGCGAGCACTTCTCTGCGCGTCGCGGACCATCAGGTGTTGCATCAGAGCAATGATATCCTTGGACTCGATTCTGTCGATACCGTTACCGGTGGCTGGGTCGTACAGAGGAGATTCCATGCCCTGAGACAAACCACTCAGGTGTCGGGTGTGCTGCGGCATGAAAAAGGGGTCCTCTGCAGCCGAGTCGCCGAATGGCATGATAGCCTTGCCAGCGGGCTGCGTATTGGGCGAGTAGACAGGACCCTGAGAGATGTAGCCCTCGTCGAATGTCTTGTGTCCAGTCGGGCTACCAATGTTGTATGGGGCACCGTAGTCCTCGAATCCTCTGCCGCCGAGAAGGTCCGGGTGATCGACCGGGCTTGCACCATCGTAGGGGTTCGTGATAACAGTGTCTCGCTTTCGCTCAGCCGAAGTGCGCCGCCACTCATCCTCGTGCTCTCCGCTTGCCTGTCGGCTATGAGATAGAGCTGCGGTAGCCGCAGCAGCGCCGGCGACGGCGCCGGCCGCAGCCAGACCGTACCCGTGGCCGCAGCGCTTCTCCATGTCCTGCTCTTCGTAATTGCCGTAGTCACTCTGGCGAGGGGTACCTTGACGAGGCGTGATGTCGCCCGGCCAATGGCCGCGGTCATCGTGATCGCTGCCGCCGAGCGGCTCGCGGACAAGAGACGGGTTCGTCAAGGCATCGTCGTCCACGTATCCAACCTCGGGCATTGGGTCGTCGAATGTGGGCATGGCACTCGCACCCATCTTGGGCTGCTCCTCGTAGTCAAGGCGGTCGATGCTGTGAGCTGGGGTGTTGGCAGGTTCGCGACCCTCCATCGTACGCTGCTTGAATGACTTGTTTCTCGAGACGCCTTCAGGAACCCATTCCTCGTTGTGTTCCTCATCGACTTCTTCCACCGTCGGCTGCTTCGTTTTGTCTTTAGCGGCCTTGAGGGCAGCAGCAGCAGCGCCAACAGCACCGGCGGCAATCGCCTTCTCCGAGGCAGTCGGGGAATGCCTGGTGGATGTGGAAGGGGAGTTCCTGTACTTAACAGAAGCAACCTTCCGGCCGTACTCGTCGAGATCATATTCTCCGGCAAACTCTCGTGAGCGGTGGCTCTGGCGGCTCGAGGTGGGCGTTCGGCTGCTCTCGCGCTCACGTTGTTCAAAGAATTCACGCTGGTCGGCCACTGAGCGCTTCTCGGGACTGACATCCCGCGAACGAGACTGGATGTTGGATTGGTCGTCATAAGAAACGTTGGACTCTTTGCCATATGAAACGTGGGAATCCGGGCGATATAAAATATTGGACTCGTTGCCGTACGAGACCTGCGAGTCCCTGTAGTCATAGCCTGACCCCGCGGTGAGAACGGACTGGTCAAGCATAGAGCCGTCCACAAGAGAAGCAACGTTGGACTCCACGCCATGGGGCACATGGATGATATTGGGGTTCGCAGCAATGCCACGTACGGCCTGGCCGGTAGAAGTTTCGATCTCGCTGCCCTCCGTGTACTGACTGTTGCGGTAATCTTGACCGCTCTTGATGCTGCGGCCATCGATGGACTGCTCGTCGAAACCCCGGCTCATGACGTTGCTTGGCGCCAACGAGGGCGAGAAAGCTCTCATGTCAGGGTGGGACGCCTGAGACTTTGTTGGCGATGCGCTTCCGTGAGAAAGTCTGGAGTCGCGTTGTGCGGCGGTCTCGCTTCCCGCCTCTGTATATCCAGAGACACTGTAGATGGGACTCAGGCCACGCCGTTCGGGCTGGTAAGGCACGTACTTAAGCGGAGGCGGCACATCTTGCGTGTTGTAGTAGTCATACTCGTTAGTAGAGTCCGCATAGTCGCCCTCGCTCTCCGTGAGACGACTTCGCTCGTCATAATCATCGTCATACTCATCACGAGTTTGCTGGGAAGGGCTGGGGCTGAGATCATCCGATTCGCGGTGATCGAGGAAATCTCCAGTCCTAGAGCGGGAAAGTTCTCTCAGATCGCCATGGGAAATATTGGCGTGCTTCGTGCCTAGAGTTTGCTGCAAATTCGAAGCGGGTGTTTGCGTTGGCGTTGGCGACGAGCCCATGGAGACGTTGCCCCGGGCAACCTCTTGGACGGAGGCTCTCTCCTCCATGGCAGAATGAGGGCGATCGGTGTCGGCTGAAAGAATCGAGGTCCTGGTCATTTCGGATGGATTGATTTCGCTCATCAACGGCATCGGTGGCGCGGGTGGTTCCTCTTCGCGGAACTCCTCGTCGTACTTCTCACGACCGACGCTTCTGCTCCGAGTTGAGCCGTCGGCGCGTCGACGCCTGCGTTGTCTTCTGTCGTCTGACGATGGCGACGCCGCATTCAGTGTGGCGGCGGCAAGACCAGCAGCCGCTGCACCGCCAACGGCGGCCTTGAGAGCGCCATCGCTGCGTCGCGGTGTGTCATCAACGGAGACAATGGAGGATTCTTCGACTGATTCGGCAGCGATGCTTCGGGGAGAGTCGACATAATCGTGGCGAGCCTCGCGGTCTCTACGCTCCCGGTGCCGGCTATCGCGACCGGACTCGCTGCGCTTGTCGGCGGATCTGCGGCGATCAACTCCCAGGTCCTCGCGAGAGAGGGATGTCCCTGTGCCGGTGGATGTGAGGGAGCTGCGGCGACTTTCACGCTTGCTCTGCTCCCTCTTCAGGGCGCTTAATTCCGGCAGAATAAGTCGACGAATTGCATCTTCGACAGTCTCGAGCAACTTTGGGTTGTTAATGGACGACTTGGAAGCCCCGGAGCGGACGGAGCTCTGATCGTACGAGCGGTGGCTGGGAGAAATGCTAGATGATAAGAGACTGGAATCTGCCCCAGACAGGACTGAGTCCACGTGACTCCGACTCGATCGTCGCCGGGGTGATCGCGTTCCTTCGGACTGCTTCTCACTGATACTACTTGTTCGACTCTTGCTCGAACGGTGCTTGCGGTCTTTTTCTCTCGAGGATCTCTCGCCACCAGACGCCTTTCTCTCGCCACTGTGTCTCTTGCTTCTGCTGCTCTTCGTCTGATCAGCTATCGTAGCGCCGGCCATGGCGCCGGCGACACCAGCGGCAAGCTCGTTGCCTCGAGAGGTGCTCTTGCTGCGTCTCTCGGAGTTTCTGGTCAAAACGGTCGAACCGGAGCCGTCGAGGAAGCTGTCTTGAGGGATGGCCGAAATGTCGGACATGTTAGGAGGCAGGTAGGAAGACTGGGCATCGCCATCAGGAATCAACGGGCTAGCTGGTCGACGACGCCGTCCGCTGCGGTCTATTTCAATGTCGATTGGGTTCCTCGACACATTGGACTCCTCCGTGGCGGAGGCGTAAGACCGCATGCTTTCGGCGTCCTCGCCCTCCAAGGTTTCGACTTCAAGATGCGACGAGCCTGTGGTGGACGGCAAGGGCACACGGCGGGTTAGTGAGGTCTTGCGGGTGTTGCCGTTTGTCTCAGTGATCTGGATGTGGTCGTTGCGATGCTTCTTGGACGGTGTTAAGCGAACGCGAACGCTGGGCTTGCGGTCAACAGTGCCGGAAGGACCAGGCTTGCCGCCCTCGAAATATTCGATGAGCAACGAGGTCTGGGAGCGATTGGCCCTGTGGTTGCGGGTTTTGATGGTGACGGGAGTGCCGTCGTCGGGCAGAGAGTAGTGGGAAGCTTCGTCGGCAGGCCTGGACACATCGGTCGCAAGCTCTGTGGGGGTGATGGAATCGGTCTCGGTCGGGGCAGGGAGTGGAGGTGGCTTGTTCGAGTCAACACCCATTGTGGTGCGATGCTCGAAGTCCTCGGCGACGGAGAGGCTGTTGGTGCGCGGGCGCGGATGACGAATGCCTCGTTCGACGGCTCACACCCTCTTCTTTTTGGGATCTTGTCCTTCCCTCGATCAAGGAAAGAAGGAGAAGAAAGAAGGAAGAGAGTGTGGGTGGATGTGCCGGCTGCCGTCCGTCCAAGGTGCGCAAGGATTTGTTGTGGGTGCAGCAGTTGCTGTCAAGACACGAGGAGCAGTTCGTTGCTGCGGGAAGAAAAAAAAAAAAAACAGGGCAGGCTGGGCGATAAGCTGAGCGAGCTTCACACTTCACACCTGGTCGTTTGGCGGTTCGGCGATGCTTGCGAAAAGGCAATGAAAGAAAGGATTCCAAAAGGAAAGACGAGGAGTGCAATCACCGCCCGCTGATGCAAACAAACGCAGCGCAGGAAAAGCAACGAGAACTGCGGAATGGTGATTAGAGGCAACTGGGCATAGAAAACCGAGAGGGAAATGACGAGCGCAAGTTGGATGGCGCAAGGAGGAAAGCCAAGTGGTTGAGGTCGGTTATGAGTGAGATTCGCAAACTGGGGTGGCTGGGTAGGGCGGTTGCTGGGTGTTGTTTTTCCCTCGGCGATGTTTTTGCCCCAGTCACTGTGTCTGGTCTTGCAGCTGAACCAGACAGGCAGGTAAGCTTCAGGGGTCGTTGTTGACCGAACTGTCTTTTTGTTTATTTCAACCCAACTTCGTTTTGCGATATTCAACCCACCTCTGATAAATCCGGGCGGAACAGGACGAAACCCAGGAGGTAAGTCAAGGCATCGAGGAAACACGGCTCCAAGAAAAGACAATGAAGCGACGTTGTATACACAGAACAGAGCAGCAAACGGATGTCGATATGGTAATAGCAGGTACATATGATCAGGTACGGATATTCACAATAGCTATCAGCTGGGGAGGGAAGGAACGGGAGGCAAAGCCGGGGGGTAGGCAGATGGAAAGCGACAAGCAACAGGCCCCGACCTTGGACGATGCGGGCAGAGCGAGCACACACACACACACACACACATCACATCCACACACACACACAATCCAGAGGACATCAGGAAGGGGAGGGAGCACGGTCGAGAAAGTAGGGAACGCTTCATCGGGCTCTGGTTTGGCCTGTGAGCGGTGTGCCATGGGTTGCCGTCCGAGCTTGATCGGTGTTCATTGTGTACATGTATCCGTACGATACATGTGCGTTGCCCCAGTCTTGTACCGGAAGGGAAGGTACACTAGGTAGTACTCTATGATCCGAGGTGGAAAGGTGAGCGCGGGAGCGGGCTGGGCTGGGCCGGGGTTTTGGGTCTCTTTGGGCTTGGAACACTCGTCGATGACATCTGATTTCGACGGACGCTGTAGCCACTCGCTCAGCTGGAAGCGCAATGAGCACCAGCAGACGCCGACACCCACTCATCACTCACGCACATACTACGATGTAAAGTGTACTGAGTTTGTATCAACACCCCTCCTCATCCAGCCCTGCTACAGTCAATTGGGATCTGAAGTGACTGAACAGATCCCAGTGGCAGAGTGAGTGACAGAGTGACAAAGGCTCTCGTAAAGGCGACTGGTTGGCCTGGTATCGGGCAAGTCCCACGGGGTGGAGATCTGATGAGTTGTCCCTCGCTCCCTTCCCGAAACGAGCTGGGAAGGCACCGGGAGGGACTGGATGGCGGGCCAATTGCCGCCGTAGGCTTGGGGCGTGTGAGAAAGGGGGGCCTGCATAGGTACCTAGGTACCTATGGAGGTATCTGTGAGGATTCAGGAAGGTTGCCTTTTCTTGGGTAGGTACGCACTACGGATACGGTGACCTTCCATTCGCTTGAAGCAACCTCTCATCACCTCATGTGCAACGCACGCAAGCTCGAGTATTGCAGTATCTGCCATGCCAGTCACCACCAATCCCTCATGTGCGCGTGTGCTACCTTCTGCACTTCCTGCATTCGCCTGGGACCACTGAACAGGATGGGCTGTGCCACACCATTTGCCCATTTGCTGTCCATCCTCACGATTCCCGTTCAACACTCCAAGTCGTGCTGTTAGAGGTCCGGCTTTTCACCGCCGTCTCCTCTTCCTACAGCCGTTGGTTCCCCTGTAAGTGGCTGCTACAGCTCTGATCTGGGCATTGAGAATTGCTGTGGAAAAATATCGAAATAATGAACGGTTTCCATAACCCTGTTTGCTCAAGGTGTCCCCGAAGTCTCCATGCTTGCCCTTCCTCCCAACCCCCCCGCCTGATATAAACAATCGCACATTCGGCCATCATCCCACCTTTGAGCGCCTCAGGAATCCACTCCTCCTATCGTTTTTCCGACCCTTTTCTCGATATGGACAAATATACGTCCGTACCTGCCCTCCCCAGCCCCGGGTTTAAACTATTGCGTACTGATGTCTATCGAGCGAAAGCCATCGGACACTTTTCTTTCTTCGTTTCCCACTTTCCCACTTTTTCAAACGGGAATCCATGGAGACCGGGCCCCCACAGCCCAAAATAAAGCGGGTTTCCACGGGTGGCTCAAGCGTTTTGGCTGGGCGACGGGAGGATAAGATGGAGAACTGATCATCCCCTAGACAAGGGCGAAAAGGACCAAAAACGGGGCAACCTCGTCTTTTGGTTGGGGCCCATCATCCATGGGCCCTTGGGGGTAGTAGAGGAGGGAGGTATCCATACGTGCCATACTCGGGGGGGGCCCAATCCTCACAGAGAGATTGGCACCGTGACCGTGACACCTTTTGACACCTCAGTACGGATAGTATCCTGAAACCACCCTTCAATCTGTCACGGATGGCGCCGCCTAGTCACTGAGACCCTGACTCTGACATGATAGCCCGAGAAACCCTCGACATCGAATGACTTTTTCTTGGTACCGCACGAATCCCCAGGAGACACGGCGGACACGACATCTCATGCAACCCGATATCCGCGTCCAAATGTCGAAGCATTGATGATTCACCCGCTGCATCCAACCGAACCCGGGCCCCTTCCGCTCGACTCCTTTCGCCTTGGCCCATCTCGCCTTCCCGACTGGTCTATGGGATAGGTCAGCGCAGTCGACAAACAAAATGCCCAACATGCTCACGTACCCAAGTGGCAAAACGACTCGACATCTACTCGCTCGTCCTTTGGTCCTAAGGAGATAGAGACCCCGATAGGACAAGCAAGATCCAGCGCTAGGCATCTATTCCTCGGCGGCCCATGCCGGTGCACCCGTTTCCCCGTTTGCAACCCAACGCAGCTAGCTGGTGTCCCAGGCAGACATCACCCGAGAGTCGAGACCCTCAAACGGCGTGCCAAACGGGGAGCGCACTGAGTAGCCTCTTACGTGGTATTGCAAGAGGCAAGTTGCTCACGAAGGCCCATCGAATCGAGTTGCTTGGTATATATCCGTACATGTTAGAATTACTGCACTGTCGCCTTCTCCAGATAAAAGTCCTTTGCATGACCACGGACGAGTGAACTCACCAATCCAGACCCGTTACCCTCGCTGGGAAGGCGCCCCCGATGCAGGCCAAGTACATACCTACTTAACCTACCTACCTAGGTACCTACCGACGGGCACCCGCCTGGGACTCGTTTGCACTACTCTCGACGTCTCACGTCCTATGAAACCAATGCCACCGCTGCCTCCAGAGTCCACCCCTTCAGGAGTCGCTGGTTACAGGGTGACCTTCCTCGCCCACCGCTTCTCCCTCTACTTGTGTTTGTGACCATCTCTCGCACCCAGCACCCGAGGGCAATGAATGTTATGTAAACTGGCCGCCGTGCGGTTTCCCAGACGCGCACCCAACGGAGAGCCGCAGTGCCTTACTTGTGGCACCAAAGCTCGACAGGTTGTCACAGATCCAAGAAGCAAAAAAGAAGAAGAAAAGAAAAAGGTGGGCAAAACATATACTGGTCTAGGAGGGTAAGTGATTGATTGATGCCGCGAGTATCTTCCGCTCAGTGGTATCTTCCGCCTCGTTCGCCTCACGCGTAAGAAATGATATCCCCGAACCCTGGATGCCGCATTCCGTGTGTTGTTTGACCACAGGGCCGTGAAGACCCTACTTCTTTGAATGGAAGAAAAAGCTTTCGATATAATCCACTTGTGGTTCGATTCTCTCTCTCATCTTAGCAGCCGGAGTCCCATTCTGGTGACGCTGACTAATGGACACCCTCTTCCGTATTTCACCTCCCCAAACCTCTCTCTCTATCTTTTCATTTTCTTAGCACCTCTGGGGTTCAATGCGTATGTCTGTCCAGCTGGTGCTTCCGTCTCGGCGCCCCCGAGAAGCTCTGCCACGGTAGGATTGTCGTTGAAATGGGTGGGCAACCCACCTCCAAGGACGATTTTCGCCGCCTCAACTCGAGCCATGAGTGACCATGAGTCAATCAACACCACGGAAGAACCGAGACGCAGCTTCTCGCGATACCCGAAGCCACGCATGTCGTCGTCATCGTCACCTCTGCCGCCCGGTCGTGGATCGGCCTTGGTGCCGCCAGTGTGGGGGTTGAAGGCTGGCCGTCCTGCACTAGAGAACCCGGGCCCCTTTCCGTGCTCCAGTGACGATACGATGCTGGCGAACTGCTTGCGCAGATGTCTCCTGTCTCTTCGTGCCGTCTGCTTCACTGATGGTTTGGACGCCTCGGCCATGCGCGCAATGAGCTTCTTCGGGTCGTATTGCAGGTTCATCGGCTCGCCGGTCTCCTCTTCTTGTTCCCGCGCGACCTCGAAAATGAAGGCGATGTTGAAGCCGGCGCTCGCTTGCACGTCGACATCCGTGCTGTCGAGCTGCTCCACGAAGGCATCGATGGCCGAGTAAACGTTCTCGCTGATGTCGTCCATCTGGCTGGCGACGAAAGCCCATGCCTCGAGCGCGGACGTGACGACATCGCCGCTGTCTGCTGCTCCGATGGCCTCTCCATCGCTTTCCACAATGGTGACTAGGTATTCGAGGAACTCGCTCGCTGCGTCCTCCCCGCCGCCGCCGTACATTGCTGTGATCGCCATAGCCCAAATGGCGGCGGCCTTGACGTCATTGTTATCATCGTCCTCCAGCGTCTTCTCGAGTTGCGGGTATATGTCTTCGAAAAAGGCGTCCGAAGGAGCAGTGAGCAGCGTGGCCGCGAGGGACTGAAGCGACATTAGGCGTTCAAGGGAGCCGCCTCCGGATCTAATGTTCTTCATCAACGCCGTGACGATCTCGGTCAGTGAGTTGGTGATTTGACGGCCGCCATAGTGGTGCTTGACAAGATGTAGGTACGACATGAGCGTAGTCTCGCGAATCTTGGTATTCGTTCGCTTCCGATCTTGCAGCTCGACAATGCGGTCCTGAAGGAGCTGCGTCCATGCTGCTTCAGTGGCCTCGTCCAACGCGGTCTCTGAACCGTTGGAGAGCGTGCTCATAGTCATGTTGTCGTCGTACTCGTCGTCACTGCCCTCCTCCTCGGATGCATAACGGCTGCCGGCGTGCGATTGGGCTGGCGAGTTAATCTGAGAGTGGCCGGGAGATACATTGGGCGAGTTTCTCATCGAGGCTCGCGCGGACTCGGGACGGGATCGCGCCTTTTTCGAAACTGTCTTGCCGCTTTCGCGGAGAACTTTGAGACGCAAGTCGTGCATGGTGACGACAATGAAGGTCAACTGTTATACGTATTTGTGTTCGTGAGCGCGCGTGTAGGTGGGTCGTGTGGTTTTTTGTTTTGAAAGTTTGGTCCTGTGCAGCACTTCACACAAATGCCAGTATGTGCGGGTTGTCGTCGGGCGGTTGCGTAGTCTATCCTCGACTAGGACCTTCGGTGCTTGTATCGAGGTGGCGTCTGTTTGAAAATGGTGTTGCTTCTAATTGTGTTCTCGACGATATGCCAGCAAGCCATAGGGTAAAGGTACGTGTGTATATGTGTGTTTTCAACCAGCTTTCGGAGGTATTCCGAAGGTTGCTCGTTGTCTACCGTGGTTCTCCGGATGCAGGCGGGGCGCAGTAGGCAGAAGTCTCAAGGTATTTCCAAGACGTGGATTGCGTGGAAGATGGTGGAAATTGATGCTGATTTTATTCCCAGGCCGTCGTCTCGGAGGTAGTCAGGAGTTTGGGGGATTCAGATTAGGGTAACGCAGGGAAAACTAGTTGTGGAGGGTTCAGAAGTCAAGGTGGTGGGTGGCGGCGGGTTAAGAAGAGGATAGGTAGCATTCATATTACATACAAGTATGTATCCGTAGAGAACCCTTGATTCACCATGCCACATGGATCCTGCAGAAGAATCGAGTAAGTGGGAGAGGATGACGAATGACGAAAGAGACTTTTCAACCGTGTGTAGGGCGAGACACGCAGCAGGGCGCAAGGTTGAGCTCGAGCTCCAAAGCAGCAGCAGCAGCGGCAGCATGACGTCCGGAGCAAGCACGGCGAAAACAGAAGGGTTTTTTGCCCCTCATCCAGTCATTCCCGTAACCGGCTCCACCCCACCCGCCGAGTTCAGGGCTGCTCCAGAGTGATGATGTCTGCTGTGGGGCGAAGTCGTCGTGGTCTGTCCGCGCGCAATCCTGGGAGGGCATCCCTGTCAGCAGATCATGGCCCTGCTATGCGTGCTGCTGCACCAAGGCCCTGGAGGCGCCAAACTGCAATCTCGACCGAATGGTCATTGCCATTCGGAGAACCGAGGTACAAGCTGCCACACTGATAGTATGCTTGCAATCATGGCTGCATGGCCACGGACCGGACGACGCCTCTAGGTAAGGTGAATCCAACATGCATCATCTGACAGCCTCCCGGTCGAGCACATTTGCCGAATCGTCGTTGGACATGATATGAGCATGGGTAGGTAGCACCGGCGACAGCTGCAGCTACAGTACACTAGCAAACCAGGTACCGACCGTGAATATAGGCGAACTTGGATACCTACTGCGGTCACACATGGGATATCATTCACACACAGCAGCTTGGCTCGCTTGCCTGAACTTGAAAGACCTGTGTGAGGCGGCAAGCAGGGAGAACTTCTTTGCACATTTGTGGCGGAGAAGGCGGCTAATTTGAGGCCAAAATACATAGTAGGTGAGATTTCTGATGGAGGCAGCAGGAGGGGAGAGCACGGCAAAAGCATGTGTATATACGCGCCCTTGCGCCTAGGCCTGGCGACGTGGACGCCAAGCCATGAGGTAGCCAATTTCGTCCCAATTTCGTCTCGCACGCTTTTTCGCTGTTCGATGTCGGCGTGAATGGACGCTTTTGCATCGGCACGACCTTGAGAAACCCCAACCCGTTTCAATACGAACGATTGTGGCTTCAGTCAATCAGTGATGTGAAGGTGAACTGTCTCGAACCAACGAAGGCGGGCATCCAGGCCGATCACCTACCTTAACTCGAACATCTTCCGGTACTTTCTCTTATCGACGCCCGCTGCTAGTCTTTCATTCCATCTTCCTGGTCAGGTGCCAAATGTCGGTGGTGAGGGTGGTCTAAGCTGTGCCCCTCTTTCCTAATCCCGTCATCACCAAAAACGCCCCAAATTGAGCCTGTCGTCTCAGACACACACTGTGCAGCTGGCGGACTGTCTCCCCAAGGCATCCTCGGCCACCATTGTGCACTTTGCTACCGACCTACCTACTAACCTTGCTCTATCCACTCGACCCCTTCGCCCCTTTTCCCCGTCGGGGAGAAGTAAAACAACGAGTCACCTCAAGTACTCTCCATCCTATCTACTCGCAAACCGTCGTCTCCGAGTCGGCTCATTCCCGTCAGCGTCTCCCTTATCAACGACAACGGGCAATCCAAAGCGTCTGGACGTCTCGGTATCTAGGTACCTATAGGTCACTGTCGACAACCCCACCAATCCACCATCTCCACTGCACCAGCTCAAGACCCCGATAGCCCCCTGCACGCTGCCCCATCGCACCCAGCTAAGCTGCGATAAGGCGTTATCGCTGCCTGCGCTACTGCCGCTACTGCCTGATACAGTACCGGTACTGACTCGGTACCTCCTGGGAATGACTGCCCCACCTTGTCTCCCTCCCGCAACCTCGAAGGCCCAACTTACACTGTATCGCACCTTCCTAACTCTCCGCCTTCCTTCCATCTGCCTACCTACCTACCTACCTACCTTACCGTCTCTTAACCTTCAGCCAACCCGCGATTCTAAGGCAGGAGCGTCCTGCCAAACTTACCACGACTGCCTCGCCTTATTGACTTCTTCCCCTCCCTCCTCTTCTCAAGCTCGGTCTACAACAACTTCTCCATCTTCACCACCACTCGAGACCCCTCATCCCAACATCTACCACTTCCCGTGGGGTCGGTCTTATTCGGACGGAGGTAGGGTCCCGAGGCACACAAACCAAACGCATGCTGACCCCGTCTCCCAGCAAACCCGAGAGCCGAGTCGCTTTCGACTTTCCGCCACAGACAACCGCCAGTGATACGTTCCAGAAGCCAGTATCAAGATGTCGTCGTCGAGCCCAACGGGTCCGAGAATCCAGGCCCAGGATGGTGAGTGTCGCCCCTTTTCTGCCTTCTTTATCGCCATACTGGGGTTGTGACTAACCGATTGACAGTGCTTGTCAAGCTCACCGTGAAGCATCCTCGCCCCGAACTACACTACCCAGAGCGACGAGTTACCCTTGAGCAAGGGAACACCAGCGTTCTGATTATCGGCCGGTCCAGCAAGCGGTTCGATAGCTTGGAGGCGAAGAGCGATAACTGCTACTTCGACAGCCCGGTGATGAGCCGCGAGCATGCCAAAATTACGGTCGACTGGTATCACAAGGTAAATAATCCCCTGTGTCGGAAACGTCCATAGGTTGCTAATCGGACTCTAGAAACTGAACATCAAGGATACTGGATCCCTGCATGGCACATACCACAACTCCCAGAGAATGCAACCGCGTGTACCCCGCGAATTGCAGCAACATGACACCATCAAGTTTGGCATCGACATCCAGCGATCCAACGAGCTGTTTCCGCCCTGCACTGTCGAGGTAGAGTGGGAGTGGGATCACTTGGCCAAGATCACCCAGGCCCCGACTCAGATCAATATTCGACCATCATTCGCAGTTCCTGACGACTCGGACAGCAGCGATGATGATTACTCTACCGAAAGCGATATCCGCGCCACCATCGAGAAAATTCGCGAGGTGTATAAGCAAAAACCGGCCGCAAAAACCGCTAGCCCTTTCGCCAGCTCTATTGACCTCACCATGGACTCTCCCATGGACGAGACGGAGATGAATGGGGAGGCTGGTGCTCCGATCGTTGTTGACGAGGACATCCAGAAGCTCCCACAGCCTGTCCCCTCGCCGCGTGAAGAGGCTCCAGCCGATCTGGACGCCCCTCACGAGGAAGAGGAGGGTTTGCCGTTCAGTCCCAATAACCACCGCCCACTTCCCCCTGCCTCGGTTTCTGGCGACGATTCGGATGAGTCTGACGACGAGTCTTACGATGACGAGCTGTCCAGCTGCCCCGATGAACATCCTTCACCCATGGGCCAGTTGCTCGACACATGCGAAGAGGACATCAACCTTAGCGATTGCGAGAGTGAAGGAAATAGTGAAGACGAGGTCGAAGAAGATGACTTGGAATTCGACCACGACAGTGGCTCAGACGTAGTGAGCGAGAATGAGAGTCTGGCAGCCGAGCAAGACCGTTCTATGGTTGATCACTACGACTGTGAGTCTGAGGCTGACCAGCCTGATCAGCCCGACTCGACCCTTTGGGCAGATGGAAGTGCGTCCTGCATGTACTCACAGCCTCCACCCGAAGCCAACGCATCATACCAACCTTGCTATATGCCAGCCGCCTGGCAGCCGGAGCAACTGGGCGTTCAGTCTGCTATACTACGCCCGTTCCGGCCGCTATCGATGATTCCCCTTCCCGCTATCGCCTGGCCGACACTGCCTGCCGTAGGGCATGGAGAGCAAGGACGCCCAAACGACTTTCGGCTGCCATCAATCTTGAATCCCCTTGAGTCGCAACTTGGCCCCCTTCCCGAAGCCAGCAATGACGCGCAGCCGTCCTCTGCTACTCAGTCAATGGACTACCCTGTCCAGCGAGAGGAATTGGCATCGAGTCTCACTCACTGGCAAAAGGCTTACGTGGACAACGAGCCCGCCTCTGAATCGGCGGAGAAGGACTCCCAGAACGCTGAACCTTCGGCCGAATCACTGGGCAACCTGACCGGAAAGCTCGAGTTTTTTGCTGCAAGGGAGCACAACAAGGCAACGATGCGTCGTCAAGAGCAACGCCAAGATTTTGTCGAACCCACCACCCAGGTTTCGAAGGCGGCCGAAGTGCCTGTCGAAGTGCCTGCCGAGGTTTCAACGTTCAAACCTCAGTTCGTCACTTCCTTGGACGGAGCCGCCGCTCAAGAGACGGCGAAGGAGGTTCCTAAGTCCACCAATGTCGCCCAGTCAGTTTGGTCGGCCTCCGGAACCAATTTTCTCAATACTCCGCAGGAATTTCCCTTGTCCGAAGTGAGGAACACTGACCCCGAGCTCGACATGACAAGCGCCTATCAGTTTCACCAAAGCAAGCTTGCATCTAGCCAGTCCAATGCTACAGAAACTACTCAACCCGCTTCGAGTGGGCCCGAGCAGGCTCAGGAGACGACAACTTCGAAGTCTCCCAAGAGAAAAGCAGAGGATATTTCTACTTTGGTACCTGAGGAAGAGGCTGCTGAGGCAGCTACGGTAAAAGCCCCACAGCAGGAAGGGTCTTCGGAGAACGTTGCGGATGAGATGGTGCAAGGGACTCCTTGCCACAGCCCGTCAACTATCCCAGTTGTCGTCGACGGATCTGCACCCCCACCCACGAAGCGTATGCGAAGTTTCCTCAACAAGGCTGGATACTTCCTGGGTGGAAGCGTAATCACTGCGGCAGGTCTCGTGACGGCACTCGCTGCTACAGCTCCTGCTCTCTAGGCATGGTTCTTTTCTGCGACTTTTAGCACATACTTCGTGTTTGGTTTTTCGATTACAAGGAGTGGGTCTGTGTCATTTGACTGACCCAAGATTGAGATTCGATACGGCGTCATGGACTTGGAGGGTTGATATTTGGGACTGATTCACCAGTATGGGAGGATGCGGATGGATTCCAGGTTGACTGCGCCAACTGGTTTGTCTGGGTGGACGCAACGAGGCAAAAAGGACAGGGGTTGTCCTAAGAAGGGTTATGCTATACCCAAGCCTTGAGATATCTTGATTTCTATCTTTACCATGGCTCTTTTCTTTTCACAGCAATCGCTTTCTTTTCATAGGCCTACTTAGCCAAGGGAACTACCGTATCATCACTCGAGTAAATTTCGGTCCTGTGTCTTTTCGAATGGGAGATAAAGATGCTGTCAGATGCCGGAAGCACGCTTCTGGCAAAGATCGGCCGCTACTGCGTAAGTATCCCGGCCGCTTCGCTTCCCTTCATCTTCCCTACCTCTAGATTCAGTTTCCGTCATCTCGTCCGCAGCCCTGACCGCTCATGTCAAAGAACAAAGCAGATGAATAGAAGGCCCCCAAAGGCCCAGGGATTCCATGCATTCCAAGACGGTAACCCGCATGACAATCATCCACAGACGTGCTGCGAGTCTCTTCTACCAATCACAGGGACTCGGGGAGCGCAGAGGAGAGGCGCAAGCTAACACACCTTTCCTGGATAACGGTTCTGCGCTTCAATGTGGATTTCGTTGTTTACCGGTCACGGTATGTGTCAACATATACATCTCTTGCTTGACCGGTCTCTGTATTTGCCCTACCTCTACTCGGGATGCCTCAGTCCATGGGGTACCTTCAGAATGAAAAGATGGCAGGCATGCGGGAGGAACATGTTCTGAGACGGAGGAGGATAGGGCGGAGTGCGGGTAAAAGAAAGAGACAAAGGGCGACAGAAAGGACGAGGCGGTATCTGAGCATGGGGAAGCGTTTTCTCGCGAAGCACAACAGTAAGTGCGGAGGGATCAAGTGGGCGGAGATAATAATGCGATACTCGCCGCCCACTCTGTGCGTCTGACAGCCCGGAGGAGAGAGCGGACGGCCATTGATCTGATTCAGCTTGGGCAGGGTGAGACCACATCATGCATGTCCTTTGCCTTGCCGTCTGCATTTCCTCGGCCTTAATGCAAATCATGCTAGGGATGGGAATGGACTGTAGTAGCTGGTGAGAGATGAATGATAAGATGATATATTGGCAGGCTGCAGGCGTCTGGGCACGGGTCGTCCCATCGGCAGCGTGACATGGGACAGACTCGAGGAAAAGGGCAGTCATTCTTTCACTATCCTTTGGTCTGACTCTCCCCATTTATGAGACATGCAGGCGCCTCTTTCAAACGAGATCATTACCTTCGACGTATTATACCGCCCCCACCTCACCAACGCCAGGGCTTGGCCAGTCACGGTGATTGGGACTTTTGCCGGTCTTCTACACCGAGGTCGTGTGATTGTCTGCTATGGAGTACGACCATATGGGCAAGGGTCCAGAGCGCGATCGTGAGTGACAATCTACAGCGGCAGTACGGGGCGGAAAGAGAGAGAGAGAGAGAGAGGCATGCCAGGAATTTGCGCCTCCACGATATCACGAGAATGAAGGAGGAAACAAAAGGGGGAAACCAGCTGCCTCCTCCCGCCGCGGGTGACTTGGGCGGTTGAGGTGAGTACGGCATCTACCGACAAATGCGACGAACCGTTGTCTAGAAGGTGGGGAGAAGGGAGTAATGGAGAGAGAAACAGAGAGAGGGAGAGCCGTTCAGCTCGCCAAGATCCCGTGCACCTGGCATACCGCGCCGGCTGATTTGTTTGAGGCGTTCAGAAAACGCCAGAGAGAGTACAAGCACGTCAGATGACCCAGCGGCCGCATCGAGTAGCGTCGGTTGATGAAAGGAATGGGGTGGCACAATGAAGGAATCGGCCGAGAAGGAAAGAAAATGGAGTTGCGTGTGTGTGCCTGTGTGTGAGGCGGGAGAGGATCGTGAGAACCGAGGTGTGCGATTTTGCCCTGTCTCGTCGATTCTCGTCACTTCCCGTGTACAGGCACGCCTCGCCGGAGGGTAAAAGGATCAGCTTCTCTCGGTAATCGGAAATACCGACCAGTCTACGCTTACCCAAGTCCCTTATGGTGTGGTCTTCGCAGATGCGTAGGAGCAATGCTGTGGAAGGGAGACGGAAGGCCGTGTTGTGCAAGATACATTGCTTGCTAAATAAGAGCTCATTATTTTGAGTATGAGATACCAGTCTGATGTGCCCAGGATGAAGACTCGCTGCCCCGAATAGCTCGATTTACTCAAAGTTGTGTCAGGGTAGGGATGGGAGTAAGCGAGAACGGCAAGCTGCTTGATGCGTGCCCGGTAGCTGGTGCTCTTGACTTCGACTTGTCAGAAATGGGGCGTGCTGAAGATGTGTCGACGAGACATTGAGAGAATGGCAGGAGAGCGGGACACGATCCTGCCCTGGACACGGAAACATGATTGGTTCCAGCTGGTTATACAAGCTGTCGCACTGCCAGGGGCGAAGAGGGACCTGAGCGATATATGGACGAAGGGATGATATCCCCAAGTGTGTGATGACCAGTGGCTTAGATGGCCGAAGACAATATCACCGCCTTTTCCCTCTTGACATTCCGATGGACCCTTTGCATGGTCTTGGGCGTTCTTCTGCACATTTCCAAGGCCCCAAGACTCCGGTGTAAGTCTTGTGTGGGATGATCGACATGGGCACGCTGCAGGTAGCCGTACAGCGGTCGACGCCGAAGGCTGATTGCTGGAACAGCTAGCAACCGAGAAGCCGGACCGGCTTCCGAAGCAGGTAAGTCCAAACCAGGTGGAGATTGCGACTATTGTTCCAAAGAACAATTGAGTTGGCCCGTAGCGGCCGGGGTTAGCGATATCTTACAGTTTTGGAGTCTTGTCGCCAAGTCGATATTAGTCATGGCGACTCGAGACCAAGCCGCCGGACGAGGTTGGCGTAAGGGTACACGGCCGCTGGCGGAACCGAGTGCGGTTCCTCTCACGGCTCTGACAAGACGACCTGTGCAGGATAAACCTTGTAACCAGTGCGGCTGACGTCAACATCGGCATCAACTCGCTGATAAATCTTCCCAGAGACGTCCAGAGGAAGGCCGGTCAACTTGCCCGAATAGGACAAGCAAAATAAGGCGACATATGAAGTATCACCCAAATCCATTTCCCTATTCGTTGCTCTGTTGGATGAAACGAGGCAACCCTGACGGCAGCATCCAGGGCGGTCACAAGACTGAACCGACAGTGGTTATTCTTGTGATGCCTCGAGCGTATGGGCGATCCCGGGAGGATGATGCCCAGACAGGGACATGACGAGAGCGGTGTAGAAAGTCAAACGCGACGTTCAATATGCAGATCAATCGTCTCCTCCCCGCGAGACTATTCAAGGCTTTGTGCAGTTGATTCGAGGTGGTGTCTTTTTGACCAATGTATAAAAGGCGAAGTAAAACCCTCCCTCGAGTCCCCGAGACAACACAATCAACCCTCCATCTTTGATGGCCGACTGCCTGCAAAGACGCGAAAGACTTCAACACTCAACCTTATCAGCTCACATTCAAAACCCCAGCATTGCAATCACCATGGTCAGTGAGGAGGTTTGTGGCTGCATCGAAGACATCTACCACGGCAGGTGGGACTTCAGAACCTGCAAACACTGCCTAGGGCATCAAAGGTAGAAGATTTCTTTAGCCGAGACGGGGTTCGTTCTGCTGACGACCACGACAAAGAAAACCTTGTAGATTCTGTGACTCCCAGGGTGTGGTCAGAGTTCCTTGCTCTCATGGAACTGCCAATAGAAACCGTTCGTTGGATTCCAATCCGGGACTTGGAGGCGCGCGCAGAGACGACCCGACCGATCGAACAGACCAGGGGCCAAACCGGGGACCGAACCGAGACGTTGCCACTGGACGGTCTTGAATACCGTCAGCAGTCTCCTTTGGTTGGGGAAGTAGTTTAGATGTCATCCTCTCCCCTGACGTCGTAGTCTCGAAAGAGGGCGAGGTGGTCCCGGTGACCAAGGCAGTGTGCTAGGAAGAATTTTGGGATCGGTGTTTTATGGAGCTGACTATTCTGGGTTGGGTTTTGATCTTGGAGGGTCAACGGCTGATTTCGATTTCGCAACGATGACTTTCGCTAGGAAACGCATCCAAGGAGTTTTGGGAGTGAGCATGGGAGGAACATATCGTTGTAGAGACTAGAACGGAGGACTTTCAACCATGGACAGTCGTTATTATGCTGTTTCCCAGGCCGAATTCCGAAATGTTTTGAAAACTGCTTGTACCAGAAGTTCAGGACGCAGATGTCGCGTGCGCCATCGAAGAGGGGAGTTGAGTGCAGTTTGCAGTAGCATCTCTCTCTACCTGTCCAAAGTAGCGGGTTTAGCCAGGCTGATCGATCTCGTGCGTAACGCTTTGATGCAACGATAAGCACCCTTCCCCATCGAACGCTGCCAGAAAACGTGGTATACGTTGGCCGCTGTCCGCCGCGGTGTCATTCGACCCCCCGGCCTCACCAAACGCAGGGTTTATACACACACCGGCTTGGGGACAGGCAACGTAGTATCGGGGGCAAACCTATCAAGTTCCGAGGTGCGAGGACTTGAAGGCTTTGGTGATGATTGCATTCGGGGAACACTAAAACTGCGCCCAAAGCTGGACAAGCTCATCGTCTTCTTGAAACATGGCTTTGTGCATCTGAACAAAAGCAAGCATGTATTGAGAGTTAATGTCGAGTGGCACAGCAGCAATATTTGGGCCTTGAATCCGAACTATATAGCTCCTGGCAAGACCATCACGCCGTCCTCAATATTTCTTGTTTCTTTTAGATGAGTAGTTCAACGAGTCGAGGAAGCTCAGATGAATGTCTCCAGAGAGCCAGCTGCTGATCAGCTACTATATATGTTTTCGCCGAACATGATAGAGCGAATGCCATAATGAATGATCCCAGCGAGCCTACTAAGTTCGAATGTGACACTAAGAGATCCAGACCGAAGGGCGGGGATACGAGGCGTAGTCCTATTGCTTCCTCGAGGAGCAGAAATGATATGCCTGACGGCAGACTTACCGACTCCATGTCACCTAGCAGATTTGCCCTTTATCTCCTGCGCGGAGCTCTCTATCAAGAGAATCGCTTATTCGGTGTGTGGTGGCCAATGATTTGTGTACAGGGATCATCGGTTGATGGTGCACAGTATTCCGAGCCAGTCTTGTAAAGACACACTCCCGGGGTGAGTGACTCGGTTTGCAACCCTCTTGTCAAGGACCGAAGACAACCCCTCAAGCTTAGCTGGTAGAGCGGCGACAATGCGGTTCGATTCGGCATGCTGTGCTGAGTCTAGGGCATTTGGTGTAGACTTAGGGCAAACGAAGTGATAGCTTCTGGGAAAAGATGCTATCGGACAGTCAAAATCGCCACGGGATAGCTGTCGCAACTCCAAGGTCAAGCAAGAGTTACACAATGCCGACGCTTTCCCCGTTGCTGGGCAGTGATGCGTACGATACCATTTCTTTGGAAAGCGTCTGATGTGCCAACGGAATCCGTGAAGGCTGGCGGATTGGTGTAGCAGTTTGTACTAGCCGGGTCCTGCATGTAGGCTCTCCCGAAAGGACCCGGCGATATCACGAGACTCGATGCCACTGGCAGAGTAACGAGGTATCGAATGACAAGTCGACACGTGCTTGGCCGCCCAGATTGTCGCACTGTCCAGAGCCGACGATGACAATGCTCTCCTCTAAATAGAGCTTCTGAATAGAGGAATACTTGCGAACAGATTCCGATTGGAAACAAGTCGACAGACGCAGTGGGTTCCAGTTACACTGCTTCGTTGCTGGTAAGGGGTTGTCATGTGGCTACCACCTGTCAGGGTTAAGGTTTGGCTGCGTGACGAAATGTGGTCAAAATCATGTACGAAAGGAAGACTGAAGACCGATATTTCAGTATCGAAAACTGACTGGGATGGGATGTATGGCTGGCGATGTGTTGTTGATGTGAAAGTCCACATTGGTGGCGTGGGAGGCAAGAGGAAGTTGATTCGCCCAATGAAAGTGAAGGTATCAACGGTACGTACCTTGGATGGCGGTGGCCAGTGGAAGTTGCCGAAGTTCTTCCGAGAGTTCGAGGTAGCGGCACACCTCGGTGAGGTCCCAGGTGCCTGCCCCCGGACCTCTGGTGGGGCCGCTTGTTAGGAATCGAAGCTCCAGTCTCGTGGAGGGGCTGCGTCTTGATGGTGATCTGCCGACAGACACCTTTGGTCGCATATTTACTAACGACACAATACACACACAATTACTGCCTATACCATGCGATAACTGAAGCAAAAAGGCTTAAAAACAGTAACCATGTCTGTGATTCTTTGCACAGGTAAGTGGCCTTCTTACATTCACACCCTTTGTTTCTTGCTCTCTAGCTGGGAGATACTAAGGTCGATTGCTAATGATTGCTAATGTTTGGTTTTTGTAGCGGGCTACGATCACACAATCAGGTAGAACAAAACTGCAAGAACTGGCGGTGATAAAAGCATGGTCTTGACTAACACTCCTTCGTCTCTAGATTCTGGGAGGCCCTCTCTGGCATCTGTTCGCGCACAATCCAACACCCTGACTCTCAGGTCAATCGTCTCTGCATCTCCCCCGACAAGCGCTTCCTTGCCGCTGCAGGCCACCACACAGTCAAGCTCTACGACATCAAGTCGACAAATCCGAACCCGCTGTTGACATTCGAGGGCCACACGGGCAACATCACCGGCGTTGCCTTCCACTGCGAGGGCAAGTGGATGGTCACCAGCTCCGAGGACGGAACCGTCAAGATCTGGGAGACGCGTAGCGGCCAGGTCCAGCGTAGCTACAACCATGGCTGTCCCGCCAACGATGTCGTGATTCACCCAAATCAGGGCGAGATCATTAGCTGCGACCGACAGGGAAGCGTCCGTGTCTGGGATCTGGCCGAGAACAATTGCTCCCACCAGCTGATCCCCGAAGAGGACGTCTCCGTCTCGAGCGTCACGGTCGCCAGCGATGGTTCTCTTCTATGCGCTGCCAACAATGGAGTAAGCAGGCCCCCCGGTGCTGGGACCGCGACGCGCGCGACAATTGAGCTGACGAGAATCTAGGGAAACGTCTTTGTGTGGCAGCTGATACAAGCCTACGATCGGACACAGCTCCTCCCCGTGACGCACTTCAACGCGCACAAGGAGTACATCACGCGCATTCTCCTCTCGCCCGACGTCAAGAAGCTCGCGACCTGCAGTGCCGACCATACCGCTCGAATCTGGGAGGTGAAGGACCTCGAACCCGCCGCCGACCAGGAGCCGAAGCCGTTCCCGCTCGAGGCGACCCTCACGGGCCACCAGCGCTGGGTATGGGACTGCGCATTCAGTGCCGACTCGGCCTACTTGGTGACTGCCTGCTCCGATCATTACGCCCGGCTATGGGAACTCCACAGCCAGCAGATCATCCGCCAGTACAACGGTCACCACAGAGGCGCCGTTTGCGTCGCTCTGAATGACTACTCAGAATCCGCTAGATAACGAGTGTTGAGTGATTTCCGGGGTGGCATACATGTTGATAAGTTTCCTTGGTCTACAGTGGGACCTCATTGGGCGTGTCGCATTTTCTTCAACTTTGGGATTCAGGGGACTTGGTTTGGCGGGGCGTCTGGAACAATCGTTTGTATCACATCAACAGATGGGCTGCGGCTATCTGTTTTTTACATTTTTCTTCTCCGTTGGCAGGCCTCCTGCTAATAGTGTATGGGCATTATGTGCAAAACTATGGTATCCTGCTGTGGAGGTGGTGACCCAGCGCCCAACGCCGTGTATGCTGCAAACTCGCCCGACCCTCCCGAGTCTACCAGCCGTCGCCCCAACCGTCGTCATCATCTTCGGCCTGCCTAGGCTTCATGTCTATTTTCTTTGCTACCACAGGCTTGGCTGCTGGCTTGGCCACGAGGGGCTTCTTTGCCGCTGCCGTTGAGGACTTAGCCAGCCCCTTGGGTAGAGGCTTGCTCGAGCTACCCTTCTTCTGTGATTGCGCGGCTAGCCAACCAGCAAAATCAGGCTCGGCGCCATCATCGAATGGCGTCGCGCTTGCGGTTGTTTCCCTCTTCCCTGTGGAGAACTTGGTACCGCTGGTCGGCTCTCCCCACCCGTCGTCGTCTCCCAAGTCGCCCCAGGCGTCGCCGCCGGCATCGGCGGGTTCCGGGTTGAATGCGTCCGCAACAACCGACGAAGGTGTCCGTGACATCGGTGGCGGCGGGGACTTGACAGCCTGTCGATGCAAAGCAGACGCCGAGGAGGTGGCTGGTCTCTTCGCGTCTGGGCCTGGGGACGGGGTCGGCATGGGGGAGGCAGCACCCAAGCCGTTGGAAGTCTGCATCTCCCCCGCCGCTGTCGAAAGTTTATTGGTGAATGAGGAGATGGCCCAGCCAGCCCAAGAGGATGCGGAAGCCTCGCTGGGTTGCGGCGTGCTCATCCGGGGCCCCCCGGGACCTTCTGCGCCCTGGGGAGGCAGAGCCGAGTCAGGCATACTGGCCGCCGCCTTTCTGACTTTCTGCAAATACACATCCATCGTCTTGCTGGCCTGGTCGCGGATCACCTTCTCCTTGTCTATCAGCAACGGGCATACCGCCGGCATGATTCTGAGGGCGACATCTTCGTCGGAGAAGCATTCCCCGGTAACACCAAGAGCCATCAGCGATGCGTTGCGGGCGTGCACAAATGAATCTCGGAGGGATCTGCTAAATGCAGCAATGAGGACCTTGCTCCTTGAGGACGTGCCAAGGTTCTTGGCAATCTTTCCAAGACAGATGGTTGTGTTTGTCCGGATACCTGGCTGCTCGTCGTTCGCCGTCTTGGCGAGATACTTGAGCAGATCTCCATTGATTGTCCGATCAGAAAGTTTCGAGATGATGACAAGAACAGACTTCAGAGTTTGTTCTCGAACAACCGGGGCGGCGTCTGTGAAACCGGTGACCAGTTGCGGGAAGATTTTGTCGTTGACGACCTTCTGCGTGAGCCGATCTATCATAAGAGGCAGGCTGTCGAGAAGGCACACGCGAATGGCTCGATCGGGATTGGAGAAAAGCCGGACAACCACTGGTGTGATCTTGGAATCAAAGTCCTCGGTAGAGAGCCTGGCTGCGATTTTCATGACAATGCCGAATGCCTTGGGTCCTCCACCCCCAAACTCGACCGACTTGATTAGTTCCGGGAGAACCTTCAGCTTAAAGAAGTCCTCGGGGAAATCATCCGTTATTTGGTCAAGATCACTATCCCAGTCAGCTTCGGTTGCATATGGCGTTCGAAGATAAAGTTACTTACTCCAGGAACTGCTCCCGCTCTGTCTCGGTCTTGACACCGAGGTTCTCGATCCCCTCAGTCAACTTGATGAGCGGGCTATCAAAAAAAGAGCCGCTGCGCTGGCCCTGCTCCAGGAAGTGACCAACGCTAACACGTGCTTTGGGATTTGGATTGACCAGACGCTTGTAGCTCTGCTGCATTGTCGGAGGGATACTCTTCGTCTGACCAGCCTGGTCAGACCCCATGAAGTCGCCATTAAAAACCTCGAATATTAAGCAACCAAAGCCGAAAGAGTCCACTGCGGAATGGGGGCTCTTTTTGATAGCTTCCCATCCGCCACGCGCAAGCTCTGGCGGCGCATATCGCCCCGAGTCGGGAACCAAACTGCCGTATGTCTGCAGCTCGGTCATTCCGGTGTTAGTGACAGTTGCGAAGAGCACAACAGAAACACGCACATATATAACTGCCTCATCGTCCTTGACGTTGCTCAGCACATCGAAGCCACTCATCTTCCATTCGCCACTCTCAGACGTGTATATGGAACCAACCCTGAGGTTTCCGTGTATCGATGACGCTTCGTCGTTGATAAACTTGATTGTTCGCTGGAAACCCGTAAGCGCTTGGGTTGAACACGTGTTCATCTTGACATACCGCAATACTGCTCAAGCCCCATTTGATTGTCTCCGGTGTAAGGCTCTTCCGCTTCACATGCCATCGCAGGGGCACAACTCGTTCCGTCGCAATATAAATGTACGTATCGGTCTGTGGACGGTTGTAAGGTGATGTTTCGAACAATCGTGCGCCCGACATACCTCTACAGTATCCAACACCTTGATTACACCAGGGTGTCGTAGCGTTCTCAGCTTGCGCAAAGCGTTTTTGGCTAGGGGCAGTCGGGACTTGTTGGCGGCAATGTCGAAGGAAAAGATGCTACAATTGGATCCGTCTTCCTGTTTGAAACTGTCAGACGCCGAAAGTCGGTTATTTTCGTGGGAGAGTTAGACGTACTCGTTTGGTGCCGTTGTTGAGCGTCCATATGGACTCATCGATGTCCACCTTGTCACCGAAGCTGTAAGGGAACGGTGGCCCTTGGGCAATGGCAGAGGCAACCGCCGACTTAAGGAAGTTCATGTTGCTCGCCGAAGATCCAGAAAGGGTTGAACAGCCAAGGCTCGGTCTATCAACAAGACAGGTCGTTTTGTCGAGAAGTCGTGGAGAGACTGCGACGTTGCAACACACGGCAGCTGGAACAGGATGTGGTCTGTTTCCGCTGGACAGGGAACACTGGACAGCAGCTTTCCTTTCCTGCCTACCCACCTTACCTAGCAGCCTAGGTACCTACCTAGGCACCAAGGTACCTAGGTAAGGTGCTCTTTGGGTAGGTAGGTACCTAACACTAACTGTAAAGATCCCCGCGCTAAGCTTCTCTAGATGGAGGGGTGCCACGGGCAGTAGATGATCCGTAGCCGATGTTTGGTGTTTGGGCTCCAGCCAGGTCGTGCTACCTAGTATCTGGCAAGGATTACCCAGAGGTCCAGTGCACCCAAGAAACCAATCGACTTTCGTCAACCTCCACCCAACGTAACGCGAGGCGAGAGCCTCACTAACCTGCTTCGCGACTCACTCGATTGATTATTCAGGACGCGCTCTGCAAATGCGCTGTCACGACGGGAACTATCCGCCGATCTTTAACTTCAAGACAATACTGTACCACAATTTAGATACACAGGAATATCTCTTCTCGAACCGATTCAATTTTGTCGCCTGTCGACTATTGTGAAGTGGAGGGTGCGAAGGCGCGAAATCGAGCGCGGAGCCAACAGTCAAGTGAGTAACAAACCCCCGTTTTCTCTCATCTATTTTGAGAGATCTCCTTCCCTATGCGCGGTGATGACTATTGGTAAAAGGTCCGATCGAAAAGGATTCCTCTGGGGTTGTTGACTCGTCCTGTTCCTTGAGCATGGTTTCGTTCTTTACGAACAAGGCCACGTTCTCGTCTTTGCAAAGCCTTCGCCAAGCGAAGAGCCGCGCGCTTAGCGGTGCTGCTTCAGAATCTGCAGCTTCACAGACATGGCCGAGAAACAACATAAAACATGGCCTAAATTTGGAGTCCTGCTTCCAGACACCTCAACGAACTGGGACCAAAGGCTAAGGCATACATGACTGAAGAGGCCAAGACGAGACCACAAAACCGCTGTGATCCCCAATATGAAGACCACACAAAGACTGAAAAGACCTGAGCGCGAACTATATTTCCAACATCTGGCTGCTTGAAGACATCTAGGCTTCGGTAGACATCCTGCTAACCGCCTCTCGTCAGGCATTCTTCCGCACACATCTGGCCACTTCCTGCTCAACTCTCAGATCATGAGGTCAGAAATACTCAGCGCCCCCTGTTCTTATTTGGCCGACATTCAAGCGATATACCCAGCTGAAAACCGTGTCCCAGAAGCCGTCATAGCCTGCAGTCTTTCGGCGGTGCCTTCGCTTCCGGAAATCGGAGGAGCCGCGATCTCTAGACTGGAGTAGTCCTGACAGTGCCTTTACAAGTCATCTCAAGGCGTATGGGCTGCTACTTGTTCGAGCTATTTACACGACGATTTTGCACCTATCTCGCCGAGCCATCTTCTCTCACTAGACGAAATTGGCGGTCCAGCAGGGTAACAGTACCTCCGTGTGCCTGGAAAGGCTGACAGCCCATGGTTCGTTCCAGGCTGGAGACTTGCCTCAGTAAGTCAAAGAAGCTCAGGTATATCCTATGAGGCTCTTGCCTGCATGGAAATGGAGTCATTTCGTCAGTTATCGGACGAATGCATCGAGGAGGGATGCACCTCAGTTGCGCTGAATTCAAAATATTGTCTCTCTCACGTGAAGACACGCCGACGAGAAAATGGACATGATCAATTCGGCCGTTTCAATGCCGCAGGCGCCTCATCTAGGTCTCGATCTGAATCTAGATCAAGCAGACCTGTCGTAGAGCAAGACTCGCCGCAACAGGTGGGACGGACACGAACAGAAGAACAATCAAGAGGCGGCCAGTCTCGCCAGTGGCGCAGGAGCTCTCGGGGCGAGTCGAATCCTGTTCCTTCAACACATTCCCAGGCAACTGTCAGAAAGTCCAATCTTCCGCCAGACCTTGTGGGCAAGATTTCCTTGACAGCGAGGAAGTCGACCCATTCTCCGGGCTCGTCCAAAAAGCGGACAGAAATGGCATCTACGAGCCTTCATACCAACTCCGCGAGCACATACACTGGTGGATCTGGCTCGCCGACTACCCTCCAACGTACTGCCGCAGGGACTTTCCCCCTCTTCAAAATGTTTTTCAACACAAGCCACACGTCGTCCCCCAATGACACAAAGCCATACTTCAGGAGCCACTCAACCCACGAGATGCCCATGGATTCCGGAGCTGTTGCTCAACGACACCAGACACGGTCTGCGCATAGTGGACTAAGGTCAGAAATTACTTCGTTGAACACCAATCCGGTCACCCAACCATCCCAAGCCTCCCTACCATCAACGGAAACACGTGTTGACGATAACGGCATGTCTGTCGCCGGCAATACCAGTGGTCATTGTATTACAGGGGGCCGCAAAACCGAATCCGTTACAGAAAGCTCCATCTCGGGACCTACTTCATCCGGGAAGAGGAGCTTTGATTCCATGCCATATGTCAGAACCAGTCGTTTGCCACCTTCAATGCAGTTGAAGTCTGCACCGTCAGCTTTGCGATCAGCTTTGACCAGCAAGCGGAAGAGAAACAGCGGAAGACCTGAATCAACATCACCGTCAACTTCGCCAGATGAGACCGATGGAGATGAAGCACAAGTACCTCCGCGCGTACACAAGAGAAATGCTGCACAACGCCATACCCTACGGTGGAAAGGGACGAACGGATTTCTCACAGGAGCAGCGCTCAATCCTATTCCGTTGGGCTCTTCCGAGGTCGAGAACGAGGAAGATGACAGGGCTAGCGATGGGAAACCATGGCAGACGATTCCTTCCCATGGGCAAGGTCAGAATGCTGCCTTTTCCGCAGAAAGACAACACCTCGGCAATGAGGATCGACCGTTGATTACTGGTAGAGTTGACCAACAAAGGACGGAGACAAATCGGTTACGGAGGAGGTTGAACTGTGAAGAGCGCCGGGTCCAGCTGTGCGCAACCTTCGATTCTGCCAAGTTTGACGCAATGGTGTATGGCCAAGCCGACGCTGCAAGCCCTCCCGAGGGGGTCGTGGTCCCGACAGCTCCAATTAATGGCTCAACGAAGACCCCGTCCTTGGGCAAAAATCCCGAGCAGCTCTACATGAAGTTTGATCCTCGGATCCATTGGCCTCACAACCGCTCCAACGAGTGGTACAAACTCAAGATGGAAGAGATTAGGGCCCGAGGTGGACGTAAGGCCAACTTTGGCAAAGCAGCCCAACGCATGCGGCAGCAGAGGCTGGAGGCGGAGCGGCGTGCCGAAGAAGAGACGTGGGCAATTGAACAAGGCGCATCAGTCTCGATCAACAAGCAGCCTCAGCCTTGGTCGCACCACAGACATATGGATTTCGGCGACGTTTCCCAGCAAGAGCTGCCGGCGTACGTCCGCAAGAATCCGGAATGGATGCACGCGACGGCATGGATGCGAGAGAACCGCGAGCAGAATCTGCGCAGAAATACAGAAGCGGCTGCACTGCGCGCGGCCGGTCTACCTTGGGAGCATCTTTTCCCTCAGAGCGGTCGCTGAATAGAAACGAGGGCAAGGAAAATGCCATGTTACTGCAAAAGAGAGTGAGTGAGAGAGAGAGAGAGAGAGAGAGAGAGAGAGAGAGTAAACGGCACTTAGCACGGAGTTGGGGCTGGCTTTGGTTTCCTTATCTTTTTCTCTATTGATGATACCTGGGCCTAGCCGCGATGGCCTGGTCTATACGGAGACACAGACACGATTATGGGGTGCATACGAGGAAATCGTTCATTTCATGACTCCTTGACTGATCCAGGAGTAAATGCTCTGCTCGGTGTTGATAAACACATTTCAAGAGTCTAAATTACACATTCATACCTAATGTCACGGCCTATGGTCATATCGATGAAGTCAGGGAGGGATTAGTGCGGGATTGGACGAAGCTCTGTGCTACCTAGGTAGCGTGCGACCTTCATCGAGGCCCTGAACTCATAAGGTGTCCGTCCCCTGAGCTTCAAGTTAGGCTTGGCTTACTGTACCAACCCACCGCTGTATTACTACCACATGGTCACCAAGGAAAACGGGGTTCAGTCATCTCAGTTTATCTCCTGTTTAACACTGCTTTTTGCTTCTTCCTCTTCTCGAGGTGCTTTGTCTACAACAGAGTGCAATTTTTTCTATTGTAAAATTGTGGCAAGTAAACTCCTCGAAACTCAATAAGTGACGCACCATCTTCTTCGACATCCGCCGATCTACATAGCACTGTCGTGAGTGATCCACCTCACTGGCCCGCAGCGGTTTTGAACAGCTTCACTTTTGCTTGACATACGCGACTTTGCCGACCGCCAACCCATCTAGTTAAAACAGCAAGCAAACCCGCCAGCAAACGGCCGCCACTACCGACAGTCAACACAAACATCAAGCATCATTACCGGGAGAAAACAGCCTCATCATGGCCGCTTCCCAGCTCCCCCTTGAGACGCTATCCACTTGGGCCATGTTCAACGACGTAGCCCTCGTCGACGTCGAAGCGCGCGAGATACCCGGCTGCGGCCTCGGATTGATATCCAACAAGGATCTCAGCCGCGACGAGGGGACATTGGACACATCTGTCCTGCTGAGGATCCCTCATGAGCTAGTCTTGTCTGCCGAAGCCGTCGAGAACTACGCCAAGGTCGACAAGAACTTTCGCCAATTGCTCGACGCCGCCGGGCACAAGGTAAAAAAAGCCATGACCCTCTGTTCCGATTTCCGACCACCTCACAATGACTGACCTACGACGCAGTCGACCCGGCATGATATCTGCCTTTATCTCCTAACGCAAAAGGTTCTTTCGGAGCGGCCAAAGACGTCTTTGCAGGGTGGCGTGTCGACGCCCTGGACCGAGTACGTCAAGTATCTGCCTCCACGGGTGCCTGTCACAACCCTTTGGACAGAGCAGGAACGCGACATGTTGCAAGGCACGTCCCTCGAAGTAAGTCTCTTCTTTTAATTGCCTTTCTTCTTTCGCAGTCGGGTGCTTTTTCTCTCAGAAGCATTTCCCCAATCTTCGCCGGCCAGTCGGCAGGGCCCCTTCAGTTCGCAAAACCCTCGGTCCATGTCGTTTTACATCACGTCATAACTTCCATGTCACTATGTGGTCAACGTATACCTCCATGGGCATACGGTATTCCCAGTCAATGGCGCTCATTTCCACTAGCCAATGTGTTTGCGGCTGAAGGAAGGCGACTTGTCGTACCAGACGCAGCGGCTATCGTACAAGGGTTACTTTCTGATGGATACTAGTCGGCGACGGCCGCCAAGATCGTTGCCTTGACTGGCGAGTTCGACGAGCTCCGCGAGACATCCTCCACGTTACCTTTCTGGAACGAACTGTTGTGGGAAAGCAAAAAGATCTCTCTCGTTGACTGGGTTGGGGTCGACGCATGGTTTCGCTCCCGATGCCTGGAGCTTCCCAAGTCGGGTGAGGCCATGGTCCCGGTACTGGACTTGGCAAACCACTCGTCCCAGGCCAATGCGTACTACGAAGAAAACGACAAGGACGAGGTGGTTCTGCTCCTGCGACCCGGATGCAGAGTCTCGTCTGGGGAAGAGATGACAATCTCGTACGGTGATGCGAAATCCGGGGCAGAGATGCTGTTCAGCTACGGGTTCATAGACCCCATGTCAGCCGCCGACCGCGTGACGCTGCCCTTGATGCCTCTCGAGGATGACCCCCTCGGCAAGGCGAAGCTGCACATCTTCGAAGGGCCCCCAACTGTGGAGTTCGTCCGGACGAATGGGTCCTTTAGCTGGGAGAGCCCCTTTGCCTATATCATGTGCCTCAACGAAGAAGACGGCCTTTTGTTTCGCGTCCTGCAGGACACTGATGGTTCACGTGAGCTAAGGCTGTTCTGGCAAGAGGAAGATGTGACAGCGACGACAACCGCCTTCGACCAACACATCAACGGCCACCCGCTTGCTCAGATTTTCCGTCTTCGAGTGGTTACCGTCTTGCAGGATATTGCAGCCGCCCAGTTGGAGCGATTGAATATTGTCGCTCCCCTGGAACATCTGGACGAGCCTAGAAACGAGGGAGGTCTCGTTAACAAGGCGTGCATCAGCGCAGCTAGTACGCTGAGGGGACAAGAGACCGACTTGTTGGAAACTGCCGTGGAGGCCTTGGAAGAGCAGGTAAGTTCCTTCTCTTCGTCGGCAGCCGAATATTACGATGCTCTGCCCACTTTCTTGCTCAGCCGCTTTGCTCAAGGCATCTGCATTCCTTTTGGATTTCCCCAGTGTGTTTTGCCCCCCTGCCCCCCCTTCCGTCCTCCGCCCCAACTGGCTGCTCGGTTCCCTGCGCGTGGTGCCAAGGCTAACAAGGATGGGCGATGTGCCCCAATCTTTGCCTTGTAGAAAACACAACTTCTCGCAGATGAAAACGTGGTGGCTTATCTCGGATCGATGGAAGACACCCAAAACGACCTAGCCGAAGAAGAGTCGTCCAATGACGAGGATGACTTCAGTTAGAGAGAGAGAGCTACCTAGGCAAAGACGCTGCCGGGTCGATCCATTTCGGCACTCATGACATTGGGTAGACGTTTCCACTCAAAAGCCCGAAGGTCTTGGCCCAACACCCCACGATGAGCCTGTTGTAACGGGCGATACGTAGAGTTCACCTCAGAAACATAGTGTGCCGTCCATCACTGATCTCTTTCTTGTGAGTAATACGGCGCGTGAGCGGTACGGTTAATGGCAGAATGTCTCCGATTGCCCCGCGTTTGGCATCCCTCTCGCAGGTGCAGGTCAGCCAGTTGACACAACATCAGCAGCTAGGAACTAACGACAGAGTTTTTCTTCTTTTTCTTGCAGATGTCAGCCATAATGCCAGCATCCGACGTCGTCGGCAGTGGCACCGAGCCGAATTAGTCCTATCTATCTGCATTCTTCAGCCGAAAGTGCTCTCAGCGGCGGAGCTGACCCGCCTCAGTCTCAATAGGCTCAGACATGGTGATCTTGGCAAACGGCAGCCCTCGTGGCCGTGCCTACATGCAAAAGCGATCGGCGTAGCTTGGCCATGTCCGGAACGGACCTTGAGAGAGAAAACTGAAGGCTGTGGTTGATTTGCAGCAGAATGATACCCACGGCGGGAAGGTGTCATTTCTGGCTGAACTCGAGACCCTGGCGAGAGTGACTCAAGTTACATGCTACGTACACTGTACACACACACACACACACACACACACACACACATCCATTGTTTTGAGCAGGGAGCTGTGAGGGGAGGGTACGCTGAGCGATGGGTGATCCGCGCCAGTCTCGCCCTGTCCTTGCATCCATCATGCATGAAAGGGGCCGTCACGGTGTGAAGCGCGGCAGTTCGACTTGCATGGACAAGAGGTCCCAACACAACATGGCGTCTGGCTGTTTCCTAATGTTCCCGATTATGCAGCTCAACGAACACATACGATGGTTAGGGATCTTGCGCGCACCCAGAGAAGTCGCAGACAAGTGTGTGCGTGTCTTCCGACCTGCGTATGCGGATCTCCCAACGGCGGAGTCTGGGGGAAACAGAGCGCGATCCGTTACCAGCCACGGCCACGAGGGGTGACACTGGATCAGCAGGGGGTACCTACCGGTATGTATGGGGGCTTGCCCCATCAACTGAAACGGGAATGTCGTTTGTGGCGTGGTTCCAGCTTCTTTTCTGTACCGTCCAACCCTGTTTGTGTGCGTGCGTGTTTGTTGCCATGTCCTGGATGTTATGTCTATCCGTAATTTCATCTGAAATCGAAAGGAATTTAGTTTTGACTTTTTTTCAATGTCTGTCCACAAATGCCATCTTCCCGAGATAGGACTTGTTTGAGTTGACGAGGCAAGTCCGTTCGTTTTCCGAAGGAGACCGAAATCATCCAAGGGGCCACCTACCTGGACGGGGACTCAACATCGCCAGGAACGGAACGAGCTAACGTGAACAGCTCGTAGGACACTTATGTCTAGAGGGACGCGCAAGCATTGGAAACGGTTGTCGATCGATTTTTACCGTCCCGCCGAAACTGTTTGGGCCCAAGGCGAACAACGTGATCGATCATAAAAGGGATTGTGCTTTACAGATATTCGGCTTCACCTCGACAGCCTGCCTGGCTGACTGTTTTTTTTTTTCGTTGCATCAGCAAAGCATCGCTGAGTCTCGCTGGTTCGTCGAGGGCTCATGTCGTCAGAGCGACCTAACAGACTGACGCAGCTTTCCCATGTTTTCCGGGGCTGAAAGCCGGATGGACGGCTTTCTGCTACAAGAATGACTTGACTTTGAGCGGTTAAACCATCGCCAGAAGCATCACCATTCTGTCTGCGAGGCCTCGACCTGCCCGGTCTGATAGCTCTTGGCCCGGACTGCAGCCAGGCCCCTCGATCTTGGTGTATCACCAGGCTTTTTGGAGAGGAACTCCTATGTCGATCGCCGGAATTCCGAGAGCAACCTCCTAGCAAGCACTGCAGAGCTCGAAAAGGAGTGATCGCTCATAACGACGCCCCGGGCAGCCTTTCCAACGGCCATAACGGCCATAACGGCCACAGCGTTCTAGTGGACCGGCGCGATGGTTGACGCGGCCGACGGCTTGGGATATGTAATCCAAGCGAACAGGCAGTGGAGAAGGGCCCCCCCTCCCCCGGAGAAGAGACCCAAAGAACGGTACGGGTTGCGTGGGCCAAGCAGCTTGTTCAGGCGACGACGATTGGCCACCAGTGACGAAGCAGCGATCGTCCACCGATCCGACAAACCTACGACGTATCGCGAAATGGGGGCCCCGGAATGAGTGTAACTATGGGGAAGACCTCTTGCCCCCGGGGGCTTCCTCCAGTTCTTTCGTTGTCTGCGTCTCCTCCCTCGTTACGTCGACCTTCCCTTTTCCTCCTCAGGCGGCCCCAGCTCGCCAGGCCCTGGTTCTTGTTCTTGCTGAAGACCTAGGGTTTGCAGGGTTGTCTGTCTTTGATCCCTCTCCTTCCCCTCCCCTTTGTTTCCCCAGGGTTTTCTATGCAAGCTTCGCGTTCGGTGAAAACCTGGGGAATACGGGGGTGGGTGAGAAGGGGAAGGGGAAGGGGGCTGGGCTCAATGGCTCATGATGTTGGCGATGCGGCCACGACGGCCAAAATAGGCTCTGGGGGTGGAGCCATTCCGAAGGGTCTAGAGCCACCCTTGCTTGGCAGCAGTCAGAACGCAGAATTTCAGAAAGGACTTCGGGTTTGTGTAGAGGCCGGAGACTCTGGAGAGACAGGGAGGGTCGAGATTTGCAGACGATTCCCCGCTTCCGAGGTCGGGTGGTGTCATGGCTGCGTGGTGCTGTCCGACCCTTTGCGTCTAGCGTCGTGGGTTCCTATCACAGGGTTTGCTGTATCATGTTTTGGAGGGGGTACCGATGGGGTTGGAAAGGACATGCTGGTGTTTTCCGAGATGACATGGCATTCACTGTGTCGGAAGGACAGGTGGTGGACGAGTTATGCAACGGACAATACTCTGCTTCTGGCTCTAGGGACAGACACAGCAGGTACTGATATGCTGCGGCGTTGATGCGAATAAAGACTACCTACCTAGGTACGAGGTACCTACATACAGTACCTAGGTACCTAGTGTACATGCTCCGTACTGCGCGGGATGGCGATCGAGAGTGGGACCTGTCTCGCCGGTTGAGTGCCAATTGCCACGCGGCGATTGGCTCCCCTCACTCCCATTAGCGTCCCCCTTCTACTTGCACCCCCAAGAATCTCCCAACATTGCCCAGTTCCCCCAGATTCTCCTTCCTTGGCCCCGCTCAACCGGTTCATCTGCTAACAAGATGTAGGTACTGTCAGAGAGACTGAGCCAGTACGGATACATATCCGTACGATGTAGTGTACTACCTACCTGCCTACCTACCTATGTACACCAGTGTGCGGTGTTCACAGAGCGAAAGCTAGTACCAGGCAGCCGGGCTAGGAGCTGGTGCCAGTCCCGGTCCCCGGCCCTATCCCGGTACACGGCACTACCTACAGGCATCCGCCATTCTCGTTTCAATGAGTACCTAGGTAGGTAGGTAGGTATACTAGAATGAGTCGCCGTTTCTGACTTTCCGACCCTCCCCCGGTCCCGCCCCCGTCCACCCTCCCGTCCACGGGGTCTTGTCTCTGCTCGACTTCCTCTCCCGGGTCTCCCCACAACAGTGTCGTGCCGTCCAGTGTCCTGTGCCCAGTTCCTACCAAGAGACTCCACATTCTTGCATCTCTTCCCCACGACCATATTCCGCTCCATCTCTTCTCTCTTTTTCCCTCACACACCCCCCCCGACATCCCGACGTGCCCGATTTCGACTCACTATCTCCAGTTCCTCTATTCCTCCTCCTTCGCTCTCACTTCGTCATCTCAACTCTGCTGGCCCGCCTCTTTCGAGTTGCAGACGGACCCTCTTCATTTACCCACGTTTGAACTACTGTATCTTTGGCTTCTCTGTCTGGGAAGACCGGTGTTCCTGCAGACCTATTTGCTTTTTTGCTTAGTTATTCAAGATACCATTAACATCAACCTACGACGACGACTTTTACGAAACAATCGGGTGACTGTTTGAGGGAGAACGTGGTCTGTATGCGACTGGTCCATTCTCCACCCGCCGCCCAACACGCGTGAACGAGTCCACGAAACGAACAATAATACCACCACAAAAGCCCCCCACCGCCGAAGCCTCCGAGGCTGACCCAGTAGACGCCCACCACATCGCCCAACGCCACCAAGCAGCCAAATCACCAAGCAAGGGGCTCCCCCAACCGCACAACGAAGAGGGACGCCATCATGCCCGGAATTCTACCCATGAAAGTCATCAAGGTGGGCACCAGCTCTCAGAGCCGGATAGCCCAGGCTTGCGACCGGTGCCGGAGTAAGAAGATCCGCTGCGACGGCATCAGGCCGACCTGCTCGCAATGCGCCAACGTTGGCTTCGAGTGCCGCACGAGCGACAAACTGAGTCGCCGCGCCTTTCCTCGCGGCTACACCGAGTCTCTCGAGGAGCGCGTGCGCCAGCTGGAAAACGAAGTCAGAGAACTGAAAGACCTACTGGACGAGAAGGACGAGAAGATCGATATGCTGTCGAGGATGCATGGGAACCACAGCCACGCGGGCCATCGCAGCCCCTCCGTCACAGCGTCGGCGCATTCACCGGCATCCGCCGCCGATGCGAGGAAAGATGCCGGGACCCCTGTAAAAGAGGATACTTTCCGCGTGCAGGCGTCGCCGTTGTTGCTCGGCGTCGAGAACTCGGATTCGTACTTCATGGGGCCGTCAAGCGGCCGTGCCTTTATCGGTTCGTACCACCACTGCCGTCATCCCATGCGCGCCGTCCCGTCCCGTCCCGTCCCGTCTGGGTTTCGCGCCGTCCGAGCGAGAATTGCATTTTGCTAACTTGGGATCACAGAGGCGTTTAAGCGCAAGATGCAAGAGAACGGCAAATCTTGCTCAGATTTCAACCCGGAAGCCTTTTTACACATACAGGGCTGCCATCCCCTGACGACAAAGTCGCCGGACCAGTCTCTGAAGGTGCCCCCGCGTCTGTTTTCGGACCGCTGCGTCAACGTCTACTTCCAAGAATGGGCACCTTTATTCCCTGTGTTACACAAGCCGACGTTCCTCCACACCTACGAGGAATTTGTCTCCGATCCGGAAAAGGTCAAGAACAGCCACAAGATCGCACAGTTGTATCTGGTCTTTGGGATTGCCGCGCTGGGTAGCGAGCAGCCTGATCTTGAGCAGATCGCCGCATGCGAGCAGCAATGGCATCGAGCCGTCGAGGCCGTCCTCATGGAGAACACCATGGTCACCCTGCAGTGTCTTGAGCTGGCACTCCTCTACTGCATAGTGAGAGCGGATTATAAGCGCCTTCAGCACTACAAGGGTATCGCCGTGGGCTTGTCGCACCGCCTTGGACTCCATCAGAGTCAGAAGCGTTTTTCGTTCGGTGCGCTCACCATCGAGACCCGCAAGAAGGTCTTCTGGACGCTTTACACCTTGGACTGGTAAGTTCCATCATTCGCAAGTGAAGAATCTTTGACTGACGACCGCAGCTTCTCTGGCGCCATTCTCGGTCTGCCGAAACTGCTCAAGGAGGATGAGATCCACACAGAGTACCCGTCAGACACCGACGACGAATACGTGACCGAGAAGGGCTTTCAACCGACGCTCCCCGGCGAGTACACTCGTCTGTCGAGCGCTCTCGCGCTCTTCCGCTGCTGCCGAATTCTCGCCAAGGTCATGGAGAAGAACTACCCGGCAGCCACATCTCACGAGCTGTCGTTGCAACAGATGTCTGCCATGGAAGCCGAACTCGACGAGTGGTGCGAATCGCTGCCCACCCATCTCAAACTCACTTTTAGGCAAGACAAGCCTTCGACAGACGTCACTGGAAGCCGATCCCCGTTGCTCGCGCTTGCGTACTACTACACCAAGACGCTCATATTCCGTCCCGCTGTTGGGTCATCGCTTGGCCACAAGGCGGCGCCTGCGATGATGTCGATTGCCGAGTCCGCCAAGCACGTTGTCCAGATCGTCCAGCTGCTGGAGGAACGCAACATGACCTTCTCCTTCTGTCTCAACAAAACAGATACGCTTGCGACCTGCGGCATCACTCTTCTGTACCAGAGCCTCGAGCTGAAGCAGGACAGCAAAATGCTGAAGGACGTCGAACGCCTCGTCAACAGCGTTCTCCAGATTCTCACAAAAGCAAAGGCCCCGGGCTCTTTCGACCTCAAGCGCGTAGCCGGCATCCTCGTCCGACTCGACGAGGCCAACCTGTCCACTCTACCACCACAGCAGACTCCAGAGGCATCTATGCCCGCGCCGCAGAAGTCGTCGCCACCCGCGCCAGCCCCCAAGAAAAAGTCACCTTCACAGACCCTCGGCCGCTTGCCGAGTGCCTCCGCCAGCGAAGGCAACTTGGTCCAGCAACAGGAGAAGATGCGTCGTATGACCATGCCCAGCATCCAGGCCCGCCCGGAGTTATATCGATCACGTTCGAAGCCGTCGTTCGACAACCCCCAACAGCAAGACATGGCCGCGCGTCGCGACCAGCGGCTCTCCATGTCCCAGATCGCCAACCGCATCCGCACATCAACGAAACAGAATCTCGACTACCTTTCCCTCAACAGCACGCCCAACGGCTCCTCGCCACCGTCTCCGACCACTGCACGGCTACACCAGCACATCCTCGCTGTTGCCCACCATAACCTCTATGCCCAGCACCAGCACCAGCACCAGCAACAACAACAACATCATCAGCAGCAACCGCACAAGGCTTCGGGCGTGTCTTCATCAGAGTGGGAAGCCCTTCTGGGCTCCATGGACGGTGGGATGAACAACGTCTACGACGCCATCTACGGCGGCGGAGGCGGCGCCCTGCCTACCATGGGCGAGACGCCGGCGTCGTCCTCGACGGGGCTAGACGGCTGGAGCCCGGACTCGTGGGACCTGGCCAACTTTAACATTGACGACTTCGGCACGAATCCTGCGCCGCCACAGAGCGTGCTGAGCGTGAGTGAGGAGAGCCTCAGCTCAGGAGAGGACCTGGCAACGAGCGATCTGAACATGAGCGTCAGCAGCCTGGAGTACCGGAACGCGCTGCTCGCATCGTGCGGTGCGAATGGAGATGGGCTGTTTCTTGATGGGCTAGATAGTAATTTTGGACTGTGAGCGGGCTTTCGATTTTTTTTACTTCTTGATTTTCCCTACACGTGCAAAACTCGGGTGTTGAGATACTGGATGACATTGTGGCGGCCTGGGGAATATCGGACGGATGAGCCGGGATAGGCAGGCTTTTATTTTTTGGAACATGGGGGTTATATATGTCTCCAGCACCGGGTTGGTGCCTGGAAGCAAGCAAACTTTTGGATACTTGAGTCTTTATGATACTTTTTAAATCTTGACCTTCAGAAGCCGTCTTCGTCATGTCTCTGACGATCTGTCTGTGGCACTCCTGAGAGACATTTGCACCGCTTGACATTTGCCGAGCCTTCAAAGAACGTTGGTCCGTTTCGCTCGGAACAAAACCATCGGCACGAGAAAGATGAAAGAACCCGCCTGGCCGCTTTTACGTTTCAACCAAATCTGGACTTGTTCATCATCACTGTGAAGATGGATCCTCATAGTGGGAATTTCCCGCCCCCCTTCCCGAGTTCGAATGCAGCAATACCAACCAGCGCAGTCATGCTATGATGCTCGAAATGGTTCTGTAACTGGATTTTTAGGGCCCCTCATCTGGAAGCCCCCTCTCTTCTTCGTTGTCTATACTCACCACGTCGTCTCCCTTGATGACCTGTCACGCAGATCCATCTTGGCCACTGCTCTCTCTGTAGCCTCTGCCAATCGAAAACTCAGCCTCCCTCTCCCAGTCTCCAGTCTATCTTGCCGTATATCGTATTCTTGATCTAAAACCCGCCCCCTTCGTCCTGGATGCTCGGCGAGCCCTTGCGACGAGGGAAACATCTACGCAACGCCCACCATCCCCGGCAGTTCGTACGTGTCCCGGCAGCCCCCCTCTTAGAGCCTCCCCCGCTATCTTCTGCGCACCGCCCCGCTCACAACCTCAATGCCTTGGCCGTGCTCGGCCCGGGTGCGACGACGCCGAACCGCGCGACGAGCATCAACACCGGCGTGAAGACCGCCACGAGGACCTGCACACCCACGATCTCGAGATACAACCTCAGCGTCCGCCTCCAAGTGCCGTCGCGGACGCGGCCCGCCCTCGCGGCCTTTGCGTCGTCGGACTCCCCCGCCGCCGCCACGTCCCCGACAGCGGTCCCAGATCTGTGTCCGGCAGCAGAATCACTAGCAGCAGCAGCAGCGGTCTCCTTGCCCTCCCACCGTCGACACACCTCGAGGAACAGCTCCGGGTCATCCGTGATGACGCCGTCCGCGCCGGCACGGATGCTCCACTCCATCCACTCCTCGTCGTTGACGGTCCAGACGAACAGCCGCCTGCCGGCCTTTCGGACGTCGCGGATGAAGAGCTTGCCTGCCGGCCCGACGAGAGACTTTTGGAACATGTTGAAGGACAGGTTCGGCTCGTCGCGGGAGAGGAATCCGCGCGCATAGAACGGGGACCAGGAGATGAGGGCGACGGGGTAGGCGGGCAGGATGTTTCGGACGTGGGTGATGTAGGGTTGCTTCGTGGGCCGATTGTCAGTGTGTTTTTCGATTGCGGACGGGAGGATGGGAGGACGCCAACTTACGTTCCAGCAGCCGAGGACGATCCTCTCCTCCCATGGCACAGGGCCCGGCTTCGAGGCCAGGACCTCGGCCACGCGTTCGAGCAGTTCCGCCGGCGGGTCATCGGTCTGTTCCCTCACAATGTCAGCCCACCGCCAGCCCTCATCATCCTCCTCATCAGCATCATCTTCTCCCATACAAAAAAAAAAAACACCCTCTTGCCAGCTCTCTCTCTCTCAAAAGGGACAAATGAACCATGCTATCCATACCTTGATGTCCAGCAAGACCCAAGCCCGCTCTCTACCCGCACCCCCCTTCGCCAGGAACGCCAACAGGTCCTCCAGCCGCGGCAGCCCCTCCCCGGGCTCCTGCACGGTGCGCAGCGTCCGCAGGTAGGCCCACTCGCACTCACTGATCTTCCTGTCGACGCCGAAGCAGCGTTTCAGGTTCCCGTCGTGCGAGAGCACGACGACGCCGTCGCGCGTCAGGTGCAGGTCCGTCTCGAGGGCGTGCGCGCCGGCGTCGAGGGCGGCGCGGAAGGCGAGGAGGGTATTTTCGGGGTAGAGGGCCTTGAAGCCACGGTGGGCTATCGCCTGTGGTAGGCGGCGGGCGGGTGTGGAAGAGGATGCGGATCCGGGCGCGGACGAGGGCGCTTCGGTTGTCGTGGTCAGTCTTTGCGGGGCAAAGAAAGAGAGAGAGAGAGAGAGAAAGAAAGAGGTACCTAACGGGATGGAGGATTCCTCTGCGAGGAGAGGCTTCGTCTCTGAAGAAGCCATTATGGGGCTGCTACCACTGTCCTGGTTTCGGGTTCTCTCTATAAAATTCCCATGGGGTCTAGCAATTCACAGCGAAAGGGAGCGTTCATTCGAACCTCGTCGTCGCAAGAGCTTAGTTCGCAGCCGAGACGTGGGATGTTTAAGGTTGGCGCAAGGACAAAAAACTAAAAACCACGGTGACTGGGGAACATGAACCGAGATCGCTCGGCTCGCATAAAAGGAAAGTTGGGATTGTTGTGGATTGTAGGTATGGATAGGAATGAAGGTAAGAAAGACCTTTACGGCGTGCCGCCCCCGGGATCTTTCTCGGTCGAGCCGGGCCTAACCCCCCCCAGCCGCTCGCGATCGCGTAAAGTGATTCAATGGCCGACGATGCCGGCGACATCATGCTGGCGTGTAGTGCAGGTGACCCACGTGCAGCAGCTAATGCGCCCCGGACGGAGCTCCTTGGCGGCTAGCATTTGGCGGCTATAGCGCCGTTGCGGCACCCCTTCCAAATCGGACTCTAGGTAAATTTTGAAAGATACCGACAGGCAGAGGGGGCGGGGGGGGCTAAAGTGTCCTCACACATATTGGTTCAGGTTGATTTTTGTCCGTTTCTGTCATATGAATTGTTTCGCTTGTACCGCGGTAGGCTCTGCTCTCTAGTCTACAGCCCATTGCGCTTCGGATGGTGCAAAAATCATGCTTGGCGATCGCCGATCGGTGCCTGTGTAAATGTACCATCCGTCCTCCTGTATCCCTTTTATAGCAACGCGGCAAACAACCTATACCCTGCGCAAGTTGACAGTGTTCGTCTCATAGCGAACACTCTAATCAATCTCGATGTCAATGTCGAGATCCAAAGCTCCGATAATGTCGTCGTCCATGAGCGGCTTATGAATGGTCGGGATGCCCTTCTTTTCCTGATTTGCAGCCTGGAGCTTGGCCAAGTTGGGTAGCAGGTTCTTCTCCTGGGCCCCGGATTTCGGCGTCCCATTTGCAGGCGTGCTCGCGTTGCTATCCTTGCCCGTGGGCTTCTTGCCAGAATCGTTGGCATCGTGGATGAACTTCGCTCTGGTCCGCAGCCGCCGCGAAAGATCGTTCTTGATGTCCTCTCCCCTCTCCAGCGCCGCATCTAGCTTGCGCGCCTCGGCCTTCTCCTTGAGCTGTGCCCTGCGGACGTTCTCGGCGTTCTCAAGTCGGCGCTGGCGGTTGATGTTGGCCAGGCGGTCCTGCTGCGACGTCGTACTTGGCTTTGACGACGAGTCGCTGAGGCTTGTCTTGAATGCGAGGACATTCGTCTTGAGGTCGTCGAGCTGTTCCTGCAATTCCTCCGCCTTGGCCATGTTGCCCCTGAGTCGCGCAACCTCGATCTCCTGAGCGAGACGCTCGCGGAGCTTCGGGTCGAACTTCTTGCGCAGGGCGTTCTTGCGCTGAATGCGCTCGTCGATCTCCGTCGTCGTGAGATGGTGGGCGATGAGCGCGTTGATGTCTTCAATCTTGTCGAGAAGAACCTGTTTCTTGGGGAGGCCAAGTCCTTCGGACTGGATGACTTTTTCGTACCGGTTGTACTCGCGCTGCACATATGTCAGTCTGACAGATCTACAGTCAGAAAGGACGACTTACTTCACTGAATGGCCGATCCGACAGAAAGATGAAAGGGAACGGCCTCTCTGCTTTGCCATGAGCGGCCAGAACGTACTGGTCAGTAACGAAAGAGCCACCCGGACCAGTCATGGCATATGGTTTGCCGACGGTGATGGCTGCAAGAGGTCAGCGTCTGTTCGTCGCGCAACAAGGCACCGTCTCGACTCACATTGAATGCGCGCCATGCGATACTCGTCTTGGCCTGTCTTGGGGTCGGGGCCGATGCTGATGCGGACATAGCATCCAATCATGGCTGTCTCGAAACTGGGATTGAAGCAGTACTCGGCGAAACGACTCTTTCCGACGCGGACACGCTCGAAATCGCGAATGTCGGGGGGCGGCAGCGCGCGCGCGACGATCTCATCGTCAGGCGATCGCGACTTGTGGTGACGACGGCGATCGCGTTCCTCCCAGTCGCCTCCTTCGTCGCTATCCTGGTCTCGGTAATCGCCGTGCGGCGACCGGTTTCCCTTCTGGCGGTCCTCCTCGCGACGACGGGCGCGATCGCTCTTCTCCGCACGCGCGCGACGCAGCGTATCTATCGCAGACGCCTTGCCTTCGGTGCGCGGCCGCGAGTTCTTGCGCGAGGCCTCTTCAAGATCGGCGGCATCGGCGCTGCGCTTCTTTAGCTTTTGCTTCTTCTCCTCGTTCTCTTGCTTGCTGACTAGCTGGCGAAGCATGCGATTCTGTCGGTGGCGCTCGATCTCGGCCTGGCGCTCCGCCAGCAGTGATTCTCTCTCCACCTCGCGCATGGCCATCACCTGTTCTTTCTCGGCACGACTCCTGAACATTCCATCGACCGGGTACTTGTCTTCCTCGTCATCGTCGTGGCCAGCTCTATGCGGCTCGGCCTCGGAGTCGGACTCGTCCATGGCGGCGGATCCAATCGAGTTGGGGCTACCGGGTGGTGAGGTGCTGAGTCGCATTGTGTTAGCAGCGCGCAAATAGCGGAAGCAATTGGTGGGAAGCAAGTAGTAGAAATAAGAAGAAGAAAAAGCGACGTGAAAGCGACGTGAGTTGAGTGGAGGAGAAAAGACAAATCTGGCCGGTCTCGAGTGTATGACGGCGCAGGACGAAGGAGGCTGTCGGACATGTGCACCTATGCGAATTGAAGGAATGGGGGAGACTCACGCCTCTCCTTCCTCTTCTGAATCGTTCCCACCCACGCGCGATTTTGCCTTCTTTGCCTCAGACTTTTTCGCGGCCGTCTTGGGGGGTGGTGATGGGGATGGCGCCCGGCTCTCGGCCTCCGACATCAATTCCTCCTCATCAGAGGATTCCCCACCACCCGCAAGAGCCAGAAGCTCGTCGTCTATGTCGGCCATGATGAGGTATGGAAGGCTAGGTAGGCAGTCGTATAAAGGGGGGGGTAGCTTAGGCTCCTGCAGAAGATTGGTTATGGATTTCACGACTAGGCGTTTGTTTGCGCAATTGATTATCGATATGCAAAGGGGTTTTGACAGCTTCAGGTTGCGCCAAACGCAAAGGCACCTTTCTAATTAGTATAATACAGTAAATGAGTGGGAAAAGGTGGAAGGGGGTGGGTGATTTGGTGGTGAGAATAAGAAGGTGAAAGTCTGGCTGCTGTTCACAGCCTTGGGATAACGTTGTTACAAGCGTGTGCATGATTGATTGGCTGGACTTATGTCATTCAGCTGCACAAAGGTAGACCATCGGAGCTTCGGGCAGCTCTCATCCGATCTGGCCTGACGTCAACCAATCAAGCACAGGTGACGGCCTTGGCACTTGCTGGGGTCTAGTGGTTCGATACCATCATAACATCATTGACATCTTCGTTTACTGTTGGCCGAGTTCGAGCTCCGAGTTGGAGGCTACTCACTCACCTTCAACCCACACAATGGCGTCAACACGATCATTGTTAAGGCCCTACAACGGCCTCGCGAGGCTTAGTGGGCACATTGTGCAAGCGCCCGCTACTTGCATATCCCGTAGACAGCTTTCCACTGCTCCGGACCCCAACTCGCAGGCCGAAGCGACAAGCACAGCAGCGCCTCTTCGTCTCAAACCTCTGACGCCGGAGCAGCGGGACTTCCTTTCCTCTGCGGTAAGCCCAATATTTGCGCCCGGTCCAAAGAAATACAGCTGATGACTATGGCCAGCTGCGTGTCAACCAAGCCGGCGAATTGGCTGCGACCCGGATTTATACTGCCCAGACCCCTCCAATCGTCAACCGACACCCGCACCTGCGACCGCTGATGGCACATATGTACGAACAAGAAGAGGGCCACCTCAAGACGTTCAATTCGCTCATTCACAAGCACCGAGTGCGCCCGACTGCGCTTTACCCCCTGTGGCAGCTCATGTCGACCGGTTTGGGTTGGAGTACGGCAGTGATGGGCCGGGAGGCGGCAATGGCGTGCACAGAAGCCGTCGAGACGGAGATTGGTGACCACTACAACAGCCAAATCCGGATCCTGCTTGAAATGGTCAGCGAGTGGGAGGCCGAGGGCTACGACGTCGGACCCGAATTCACCCAACTCATCAAGACGCTGCGGCGCATTCGCGACGAAGAGCTGGAACACCTCGACCACGCCGTCGAGCATGACGCCAAAAAGGCAGAGCCTCACTGGCTGCTGACCGGTATCATCCGGGCAGGCTGCAAGGGCGCCATTTGGGTGAGCGAAAAGATATAATGAAGGCTGTAAAGTAAAACTGTGTACAGTACATGTAAAAAAAAACAAGGGCCGAGACCACACGGATGGAATAATGCAATGGCGACCCCTCCCTCCCTCCGACGCTGAGATGTCGCTTCCCGACTCCGTCCGTTGCATCCGTGTTGCATGCTGCGATTCACCCATACAGAGAGGTCTTGTCCACCAAGTCGATGAGACTTTTCTCGACCTTGGATAACACCTAGTTGCTACAGTGGTCGTTAGTTCGATATCTTGTCCGTGGGGGGGGGGGGGGGGTACTTACTAAATTTGCAGGGGCGCTACGCCATCCACCTGGAAGCCCCAGTTGCCGTTCTGCTCTTCTGTAAGTAGCCAGTCGTAAGGGAAGCTGACAACATGTCCCTGGACCATGCTGAGCAGCTCTTCTGCCTCGGCTCTCCCAAGCACCTCTTCGGGCGGCATACCGCGCCGGCTGCCCTTAGTAGTGGCCCGTCGGCGGCGTCTAACCGATCCTTGAGCTTGCTGAGCTGGGGTGCTTACGTCCCTAGAAGGCGGTTTCTCCAGAGGAGAGAATGTCGTCCTTCTCTCCCTGCTCTTCTCCCGCGCCGGTTCCAGCGTGCTGGCATCGACTGCAGGGCCTGCCTCGAACGTGGGGAACGGAACGTCTCCAGCGGTGAGGACAGGCGACGGGGCATCCTGTGGACGCCGAGAGGCAGTTACATTCTCCGCGTCTGCATTGGGTCCGGCTCTTGAGCCAGGGTGCTCATTCTTCTCATTCAGCTCGTGGTCGTCTCCGGGGATGACGATCCGGGGGTGGTTCGAGTGATTGGGCTTGAGGTGTAGTTTCTCTTCCGCCTTCTCCGTGGCAGCATCAACAATGGCGCCAGGACCTGGCGCCCCGACGCCGGCACCTCCACCCGTAACGGGAGATTGATGTCGATTCAAGTTGGAGTCCCCGTCGTCCGTCTTTGTCTTTCCTTCCATGCTCTCTCTGAACCGCTCCGAATAGGACACGGCTTCGCGGTAGTCGGGCCACGTCAGCACTTCTGAATCAGGCATGCAGCGGAAGACGCGGCGGTACAGCTTGGTGTTGTTCTCCGCCACTCTGTTCCAGATGTCATCGAAGAAAGACGAGTTGACAGGATCGCGCATGCAGTCCTTATCAATGTGTGCGGGCCTGATGTCGGCAGCCAAAGGATGCAGCGGCCCGTTGGTTGGCTGACCGCTCTGGTCCAAGTGAACAGGAGGGCCACCGATATCCGTGTCGTCCACAGCAGGCAGAGTGGGCAGTCCTGCCGTACGAGGCAGACCAAGCTGGTCGGTGGTCCGTCTGTTGAGAGCGGGGATCGGCGGTAGAGCGTCGTTACTAACACCGCCCTCTTCCTCCGCGTGGTGATCGGTCGACGGTTTCCGCTCGTGTGGCTGCATTGGCGACTCCAAGGTGCCCTTCCCCTCTGTGTGTACATCGCGAATAAGAACCTCGCGACCGTTGACGATGATAGAGTCGCGTCCTTGGTCGAGCCCACGTTGAGCGGCATCCTTCCAGTGGTCATTACCATACCCGGCAACATCCATGGCGTGAGCTTCATTTCCGGTCACACGGTCGTCACGCTCTTTGCCCTTGGACGAAGACAAAGACGAATCCTCCTCGACCACTTCATCGGGCTCTGTGACAGCATCATGGTTGAAGCTGGGAGCTTGGCCTGGCATCGCCGGTTTTGTCGGCTTCCCGTCCACGTGCCGGCCGCTTGAACCAGCAATAGGAGGCGACTCGGTATCGTCTGCATAGATCTGATCCATCTCCGCTTCATACTCGGCCTGACGGTCCATGTCGGCCTGTCTCTCCTCTTCCAAGATCTCATCGACGTCTAATCCGAGATGTTCCCGCATCAAGCGAAGCCGTAGGGTGTGGGCGAAGCGGCCGACGCGGTAGGGTCTGCCGGCCATGGTGGACCAAACCATGTCGGTGTCGCGAACGACTGCAGCAAGCTCGGAGTCACGGTTTCCGAGCATCGATCGCTCGTTAATGTTGGCGGAGCCAATGAGCGCCACTCGATCGTCCACGACGATGCACTTGGCGTGGATGTAAAGCTGCTCGGTGACGAGGGCATTGCGGGCGCCAATCTTGCCCCATTGTCGCAAACTGTAGAACTGTATGTAATCCTCCGGTTCAATGCCAACAGCACGGAGACGCGAGAAGATGGACCCATCTCCGCGACAGATGCTGCGGTATTGACACTGGAGGATCAGTCGTACGCTGGTGCCTTCTTGCTCGTCGACGGTGTTCTGGAATCCGGGCATAAGAGGAATGACAATGCAAGCTTTCCAGTCTTCATCGTTCTCGTGGGCCCTGATGATGCGCTCGACCAGTGCGTCACCAATGCGATTGACAATCTTCGTGTTGAAAGCCTCGGTGCTCGTGATGAAAAACTGATTCTCGATGTAGACGAAATGGTCCGAGTCCTCAATCATCTTGACGTAAGCATTCTGAATGCTGCACTCCGTGTGCTCAATTCCAAGAGACCAGTTGGCCGAGGACCTCAGAATTTGTACCTCGCAAGTACCGGTCAGGCCAAGAGCGTCGAGCTCAGCCATCTTGACGTCGGGAGGAGGGAGCAGGAATGGCAAGGGGCGCGTTGTCTTCCTGCCTCTTTTGACGTAGTTCCATCGCTGGACGAAGTGCCTCGTCAAATCTCTAGCCGGTTGGCCCACGACTTGCATGGCGATGTCGTGCCATGGCATTCTGGGAACCTTGCTCCTGTCGTACATCTCTTCGTATGGCTCATCGAGCTTGAAGAAGTCCTGGACTCGGGGGTTGGAATAGTCTTTCCCAGGGAAGAGTTGGCAGTGCTCGGCATCCTTTGGTTGCTCACTATGCTCGAAGCCTGTCGGTTTGTCATCCGTGATCGGATGCTGCGGACAGTCCCAACGACCAAAGCACAGGTCAATACCACCAACAAAAGCCACATCATGGTCGACAATGCAGAGCTTTTCGTGGTGAGCAAAGAAGAACTGGTTCTTCTTAAACTGGTTTGGAGACCGCTGAACGAAGATGTTGGGGTGAAGGTTCAGGAGGGAGTATTTGGTGTACTCCGAGTCTATGGGAATAGCAGCCTCAACATTGCGGTAGACAATGACAAAGATCTTGACGCCCTCCCGGGCCTTGCGCTGCAAAAGACGATCAAGACGCCACTTCTGGCTGATAGCCGCCGGACGGCGCATGTACAGCTCCGGGCTGAGCCACCAGTCGTGGATATAGATGACATCGCGAGCCATGCTGATTGCGCGAGACACATTCCACATGTAATCTCTGCCATCCACGAGCCACTGCGCGAAAACACCATTTCGGACGGGGGCGAAGCTGTCGAAACGGTTGATGTCATGCCACTTGGTCTGCTTGAGCATCTCGGCAATAGAGTCCTCGAATTGCTTCATGATGTGCTGGTTTCTTGAGAACAGCTTGACCTTCCGTTCGGCAGTATGCAGCGTCAGGGTGTGATGCTTCTCCACATCGGCCTCTTCTGTCAGGTCGATCTCCTTCTCCTCCTTTGTCTTGCCCTTGGACAACTGTTTCAGTGTGCTTCTCTTGGAAACAATACGAAACTTGGAGTCCACAAGGTAGACGTCGTAGACGCTCATTTTTTCAGGCGATTCAACGCAGACAATGTAACTGGACCGCACAAGGAACCACTTGCGACTGTGACGGGCGATGACCTTCTTAGGTGTCAAGACTCGACGAAAGTCCATGCCTTTGGAAGACTGAATGTGAAGATAGCACTCTTTGCCGTGATAGCTGCCTTCAGCAGCCAGACGCACACCAAGAGCAGACAGCTCCAGGAACTTGCAAAGACGATTGCTGTCGGCGCGGAACATCAGCCAGCGGATCATATCCTGCAGGTATTTTTCCAGCACCCTTCGTTGCCGTTCAAAGTATCGTTTGCGTGCCTGGATCAGGTCCGCTTGGTTCTCTCCTCCAAACTCGCCAGGTTCGGTAAAACCGGTGGACTTCCTACGCATGCCGAGCATGCCAAGACGGGACTTCTTCCTAGCACCTGGGCCGGCCCGGCCGCCTTCCCACTCGCTTGCCGTGCCCTCTCCAGCGGTACCCTCAGCAGCCGTGCCGTCGACAGCAGTTGCTTCACCTAGATCGTCGCCCCGGAGGCTTGCACCGTCGTCATCGTCGCTGTCGTCCTTGTTGCGTGCACTGCGGAGATAGGGGAAGGCGCCCCACGGGAATTTAGGCATTTTAGGTCGGGCTCCGACATCGGCGCGCCCGTGCAAGTACTTATCGTTGCTCATCGCAAGTTTGTACCGGACGTGCAGGTTGTAGATGTCTTTGAGCGTTCTGATGATGGTCCACTTCATCCGACTCGGGCCGCTACCGTACTCGAGATCCATCGAGAAAACCCAATGTCGCTCGCTATCGTCGTCGGATTCGGGCTGACTGTCGGTTATGCGCAGACGCACCTGTTCGAGCAGGACGGGAATTCGCTTGTTACCGTGCTCATCCCTCTGGATCATGCTGGCCAACATAAGAACAGCAGGGGCCCCGGCTCGCAACTCTGCCATGAGCTCGGCTGACTTGGCGAAGTCGAAGCGGTCCTCCTTCTTCTGCCTAAGAAGCTTCAAAGTGTTTTTGACGTACTTCCATGTCGATGCCCTCTCGCTGCCAAAGAAGGGCCTCTTAGGCGCAATAGCATCACCATCCGAAACCCCACCGCCTCCGAGGACGGTGATGCGACGCACGTGGCCCCTTCTCCGCCCACCACCGCCGGGACTTTCAGTCCCGTCACCATCGCGGGCGCGGTGAGAGCGGATCCACGAAGGTCCGGCAAGCTGGTCTCTTCCCTCGCCCTCCGACATGCCATGTTGCTGCTCCGCGTGGTCCGGCATGCTCATGCGCCTTCTCAGGCCCATCCGACCATATCCGACAGGCGAGTCTGGGCCGGGTAGATGCCGTAGGTTTGGCGTGCTGGGAATAGACGATTGGTGTTTCTTGGTGCGACGCATTCGTCTCTTCTTCTTGGGTTTGGCAGCATCCGACGCGGCCCCTTCGTCGGCCGTCTCCTCGACGTCCGCGTCCGCATCACTGCCTCCATCCTCCTCGAGCGTGTGAGGTATTCTGGACCTGAACTGCCCGGTGGTTGGTGAGCTTCCCATGGACGGCGGCGTGCCATTGTCGTTCAAGTTGCCAGAGCTGCTTGTCTTGAGGGTCTGCATGCTACCAGATCCAGTAAGCTGCTTCAACTTGATAATGAAGGCCGAACCAATCGACTTTCCACCATCTTCCCACGATGGCTGTCGCGAATGGCTGGCCGGGGCCTCCAGGACCTGGTCTGTACGAGCGAACTGTACGCTCCGACGGTCAGTCGGTGACGCTGGCTCGGGAGAGTAAGTTCCGTCTTCGGGCATTCTCGGCAGACCGTTTGGGGTTTGACGCGCGCTCTCTGTCGAATTAAGGGTGGGAAGTGGCGGTCGGTTGCCGTTCTGGATAGGCGATACGTCGTCGTGGGGCGCTCCCCCATTTATGTAGTCTCTTGCCTCGATCGCAGCATCGAACGGGATATGGGAAGAATTTCTCGGTGTCGAAAGGTCCTTTGGAGGTGGAGGAGGACCATCTTTAGGCGGAGGAGCTGGGGGGGCAAAAGCGTCTGGCTGGCCCTTGACAGCGGAAGACGACGCGTGAGGGCTTCTTGTCATTGGTGAGATGGATTCATCTCGTCTCAGGTCCGTCATGGCAACGAATATGCGTAAAGCGTAGGAAGCGAATCGTTGAAAGGTTGAGATTGATGTTGGATCGGTGAATTGAAGTGTGCTGGTGAAGGTTGGAAAATGGCTTGAGCTCTGCAACCATGGCTCGTACAGCGTCTTGATCGTGATAGTTGCCGTCGCAGAAAGAGAGACAATCAGCCCAACAAGGGGTTCGTTCGTGTGTTCGTGAGACTGAGTCGTCCGTAGGGGTAGGTCGGATGTCTCGAAATCGCGGTCGAGATAAGAGTGCTGCCGGGCAGTCAGGGAGAAATAGAAGCTAAAACCGAGACAACAACGGTGTCCACTGGTATGAACGGTTACCGTGATTGAGGGAACGGCTACTCGAAAAATCGACAGGCAGTTTTTGGCCACAGACGCTCAAAATGTGGCAGTACCGCAACAAAAAAATAAAAAGAGAAGGAGAAGAAAAAGGCTGGGCTGAGGTTACTTCTGCAGGCCCTGCAGGGTTAATGGAAGATTGCCGTTGTGGTGTTCTGGTACGGATAGGCACCTTTGAGTTGGGGATTTTGGGGAGAGAGACAGGGAGGGATGGCGATGGGTATGGCTGCAGCGAGGACCAGCGATCCTTGTGGCAGCTGCAAATCCCCAGCCAAGTTGCACCGTTAGTGGAGGGCGAGGCTTAATTGCTTTTTTGGCTCCGAGCCAATGGGCATGGACGGGGGCGCGAATAGGGGGGTGACATGGTGGAGAAGCCCAAGTCTTCAGGGCTGGCTCCCTCACGGTATGGGTGGTGTGGTGTACTCAATGCAACTAGCTGATGGAGCTTGACAGATGGCACCGACGTTACGGTTCGGCTGGCCCGACAAGGTGCCAAATGACCTTTGGCTTTTAGCCCTCGTGCTTCCAGTTCCATCCCACCGGCTTTAGCTCACCTGAAGGTAAGGTAGGTAGGTACAGAAACATCCACTGCCTAACCTAACGTACCTAGTGGGTAGGCACTTTGCTTCAAAGATGGGACGCATTTACTACTCTGCATGTAGGCGGAAGCAGAAGGTGCACCGTGCAGCTGTGAGCATTGCCGGTGGACAGGACTGAGCTCCGAGGTCCGACAACTTACAAGGGCCGCCCCCCTCCCTCTCTGCCCAGATTGCGTCCAACCCGAGACTTCAACAGCTAATTACGGACGACGCAAATCCCGCAATAATGGACCGGTGTGTTTTAGCTTGCTCCGCGTATACCGCAAGGGCGAGCCGTGGGGACGTTCAATAGGAGTTCGGATAGATCTGAGACGTGGAACACCGTCGAGATAGCGCAGCTTGATTGCCTCGTTTGCTTGTTTAATAATGACTTTGGTGAGATTTGACAACGATGACGACGACGACGATGGCCACAACGAAAAGAGACAAATAACACGGGCAAGTATCTGCAGACGACCAAGGGATCCATTAGGAGGTGCAATTCCCTTGGCAAGGCTATCAACTTCATTGGACAAGTAATAGAATCTGTGTGTCTGGAACCCCAATAGCACACAAAATGTGAAGAGGCCGCCAAAAGAAACCATAGACGGTAGGCCGGGCTAATTTCGACATGGTGCAATGAACAAAGGCCAACGATCGGCCCTGACTAGCCTGCGTGGGCTGTTTCACTGTGAATGAAAGAAATGGAGATGTACGGATATTATTAAAGTCATTGAGGTGTGGCTGGAAATTGATTTGGGCACCTTGTCTCCCTACCTACACTGAATTACGTAACCCAACCAGAGCGCGCCTCGCGCGTTCCTTATCGATAAGCACTCGGTGGTCGCGTCTAACATCTCACGATTCCTTGGAGCTCACAGTTTCTGGAAGCCCAACGTCGTCAAAGCCCCGCCATCATACTACAAAATGCCAAGGTGAGTCGCACATTACGCTGTTCCTTTTGTTTCAAGTCTGACGAGACACTGCAGGGAGATCATCACCGTCCAAGCCGGACAATGCGGCAACAGCAGTCAGTAACTCCCACCATGCCACCACTGTGGCATGGCCCAACGATCGAGCCCCAAACGAAGGGCAAATGCCTAACATGGAAACTGACACTGCGCAGTTGGAAGCCAATTCTGGCAACAACTTTGTCAAGAGCACGGCATCAACCAGGACGGAAACCTCGAAGACTTCGCAACTGAGGGTGGCGATCGTAAAGACGTTTTCTACTACCAGAGTGACGACACAAGATACATCCCGCGAGCTATTCTGGTCGACCTGGAACCGAGGGTTTGTGTTCTGAAAGGTTTGAGGCAGGTCCCAGTCAAACTGACAAGTCACAGGTCATCCAAGGTATTCAATCTGGACCCTACAAGAACATCTACAACCCTGAGAACTTTTACGTTGGCAAAAATGGAGTTGGTGCGGCGAACAACTGGGGTGACGGTTACCAGACGGGCGAGGTCGTCTACGAGGATATCATGGAGATGATTGACCGCGAGGCTGATGGTAGTGACTCGCTGGAAGTGCGCACATCTTGCATCTAGCTAGCTGCCCGGACGTTGCTGACTCTCCCAAGGGCTTCATGATGCTGCACTCCATTGCAGGCGGTACCGGATCTGGTCTTGGTTCTTTCCTCCTCGAGCGACTCAACGACCGATTCCCCAAGAAGATTATCCAGACCTACTCTGTCTTTCCCGATACCACAAACGCCGGAGATGTCGTTGTCCACCCATACAACAGCGTCCTTGCCATGAGAAGGTTAACGCAGAACGCCGATTCGGTTGTGGTGCTTGACAACGGAGCTCTATCACGCATTGCAGCCGACAGACTGCACGTCCAAGAGCCTTCTTTTGCTCAGACAAATCAACTGGTATGGTTTGCGTTCTTGTCCTTGCGCTTCCGAGACTGACTTGAACTCGTCCAGGTCTCAACTGTTATGTCTGCCAGCACGACAACCCTCAGATATCCGGGATACATGCACAACGATCTAGTCAGCATCCTGGCCTCGTTGATTCCCACACCGCGGTGCCACTTCTTGATGACAGCATACACTCCATTCACAGGCGATCAGGTCGAGCAGGCCAAGACCGTCCGCAAGACCACAGTGCTAGACGTCATGCGAAGATTGCTGCAGCCCAAGAACCGCATGGTTTCTACCCAACCAGGGAAGAAGAGCTGCTACATTTCCATTTTGAACGTCATCCAGGGCGAAGTGGATCCTACCGACGTCCACAAGAGCTTGTTGAGAATCCGGGAACGGCGTCTGGCGACATTTATCCCCTGGGGCCCGGCCAGCATCCAAGTGGCCCTGACCAAGCGGAGCCCCTACATCCCCATGGCCCACCGCGTCAGTGGGTTGATGCTGGCAAATCACACAAGCATTGCGACTGTGAGTATCTTCGCGTACACCATCACACTAAACATTGCGCAAGCTGACAATTTCCCAGCTGTTCAAGAGAATCCTGAGACAGTACGACGGCATGCGCAAGCGTAATGCCTTCATGGAAGGGTACAAGAAGACGGCACCATTCGCAGAGAATCTGGACGAATTCGATGAAGCCCGAGAGGTTGTGTCAGACCTGATACAAGAGTACGAGGCAGCAGAGGACTCCGACTATCTTAACCCCGATACAGGAGACAAGGCGACGTCGGCTGAAACCGATAAGAGGATGGCCTAACACAGGCGCGTTTGAGAACGGGGATTTAGCTGGGCTGAAGATAACAAGCGGTACGGATACACATCAAAAATGTCGATATGGCCATGGCGGCTTTTGCACATCGGGAAAGGGTCGGGGCATGGGATGGCTTGCTGATACTTCTGGCGTTCAGTGACGAGGATACGAACCAAACCCCCTCCATAGCAAACACCTACCCCCCATTACAATTGCATCTGATTGGGGGAAAAGCTGGCGTACCACTCTGGTCCCTTTGCCTTTTGAAGCCTCTGGAGCATTTGTTCCTGGGCGTTGTGTGTCATTGATGGCCCATTCGTCCTTAGGGCTCTCCACTTCCCGCGACAATCGACGATGAACATCAGGCGTTCTCCACCGATTCCGCGCATAAAGGGTGCAGAGAGCCGCAAAAATTGCATCTGCTTGACGTCATTGACGTCAGCGCCCCAAGAGCTTGAACCCAGCCCGCCGACCTGAAGCTCATACCTCATACAGACGGTTGCTCGATCTTGCATATAAGGCGGGCTTTGAAGATCTATTCAAAAATCTACTTCTTCGTTATCACATCACATCAGCACAACCCGATCAAGACCTTTCGATCACACCAAACTAACTACCTTACCGAATTTTACCCTTTTGACACAATTCCATCCAACGAATCAACTACCGTGAGTTACATGCCATTCCCACCCGACCAATCACAGCCGCTTACGCTAACATCCATCCTTTCTAGACCACCAACACCACCAAAATGACCCAGTCCAAGGCCGACAAGATCAACGAGGTCCAGTCCAACCTCCCCCTCCCCGAGCAACCCCCCGTCGCCTCTGACTGGCAGTCGGCCGACGCCACTAAGGTCAACGTCGGCAGCGGCGGCAACGCCGAGGCACCCATCGGCCGCGACACGGCTGCCACCTCTGGCCTTCGCGAGCCCGCGTCTAAGGTCAACGAAGACCTGAGCAGCGTTGGCCGCCAGGGCGTCGAAGGCCTCAGTGGTCCCCCCAAGGATGCTGCTGCGAAATAAGGTTTTGGGTTTTTTTACCACGTATGGAAATGGGGAGAATACCAAAAGGCACGAGAAGCATTGTACTATTAGACAGGACGGCATGATATGAGTTAACGACGATGGCATGGTTTGCCTTTACAAACCAGTCTTATGGACCTTGACGATGTGGTTTTTTTTTTTGACCGATGTGTTTCGAAACCATTATACGTCTCTCCAGTCCAGGACAAATCTTGGGAAATGGGTAGTGTTCTACTTTCGTTTCTCAAATATCTTCGCTGCTATTGCTGGATGCGGCTCATCTCACGGTGGTGTTACCAATGCCCAAACTCGTCGCGCGCTTTCCATTCATCATACCAAAGTGTCATCAATCTTGCCTTAGGCCTTAAATAATCTCTTGTACCCTAAAAAGTGCTCGCATCTACTTCAATGCTGCTGATATGTGTGCCTGGTTATGTATACAGCATCCTATTCCTGACCAAAGCAATGCTCCTCATCTGTTGCACCAGGTTCAACAACGCCCTTATCCAGAGAACCTAACATGTCTGTAATAAAACTTGGGTCCTTGTCATAGAATTATCTTATCAAGCTGTTAGTGCAAGAAACAAGAACAGGAGAATCACCTTTTTATTTAAAGTACCTTCTAAAGTCACAGCTTAATGCATATCAGTATCTAGCTAACAAGCCTATAGGTGCCTGCATCTATTCCTCTCGTACAAGCTAGTCCACAGTGAGGAGTTTGCATATGTATTTTATTGCTTAGCGCATGTTGGGGAGTAAACATCTCAAGCCCTATTTGCTGGAAATTACCTAAGGGACAGTGACACCAGCCTCTTGCTGTTGCCCTGGGAGTAGGCACTGCCACTCAACAGGAAGGTGCCTCCAAGCCTATTGCTCACTTCTTCCTTCACTCTGGTAGTCTTGGGTCCTTTCTTGCCTTCTCTCATACCAATCCATTTTCTTCCTGACCAAATCTTCCATCCACACCTTCCACTTTTCCACTCTTCCACACCTTTCACAGATATCACAGATATCACGAAATCCACAACTTCTTAAGAAATCAGAACTCCCTCTCCCGAAAACTATCTCGAGAAGTCTTTTTTTAGTATCAGGCCCGGGTCTTGCATCTGTCTTCTTTACTCTACCCTGGCTATTTCCACCACCAGTGACTGTATCACTGCCATTCTAGAAAGAACTCCCAAGTCAAACAGGTAGGACAATTACTTCACAAAAAGTTTGGTCATATGGCGTTCCTTATTCAATTCTTGTTTCACAACTGCTTCTTTTCATCATTTCTTCTCATCCGTCAGGCTTAGGACCGACTGCATCTAACATTAGTACCAGATCACGATTTTACCACTTGAATCAACCCAGATCTCAACTCAGATCTCAAGTTTGATACCCATCGTGACGGGTTCTAACCATGGGTTCCTGGGGTGATCAAAGTGAGCGGCGTGGCGACAGAATGCCGAGTCTGCGTGTTCAGGCCAACGCTCTCAGACAGTCAGGCCCTGACACTGACGCTGCAAATGAGGCGATCAAGCGCGGAATGATGGTAAGCATCTTAACAATCAGGCAGTGCGATCCTCGAGTTTTGATAGTTAACGTCTAAAAGGCTGATCTTGGCACTGTTCGTATCGACGAGCTGCCACTTGACGACACTCCTAACCCGAGAGCTATCCCGCCTCGCCCGCGTCGTACCGTTCGTGCCACTGAGCACAGTGAGGCTCTTATGGGCTATCAAGGCATGCCTCCTCACTGATATCTGTAGAACACCCCATTAACGAGTTTCTAGCGATGGCAAAAAATGGTATTGACGATGCAGAGGCCATGACTGTCAAAGATCTGAATGACCTCGGCGGCCCCAGCGTTTACCGACCGACTGCAGGCCCTTCCAGAGACTTTCTGGCGGAGAGTCGTCGCCCTCTGTAAGCGGCGTTCCTTCCCTCAGACTCGACTTTGACTAACAAGATGACAGGTCGACCTTCCAAGGCATGAAGACCAGTCATAATGGCATCTTGATTCCCCCCGGTGCCCCTGTTCATCGGTTTCCATCCAACAGGGCCGTTGCTATGAACGCTATCACTGCATCCAACAACGCAGTCGGAGCTGCCAACCTACGACCCGAACACTCTGCCACAGTAGCAGTCTCCAAGAATACCATGCCTCCCCACCTGAGAGCAAAGAAAACCGCAGAGACTACCACATTGACCAATCCGGGAGCTAGAAAGGAAGCCTCCGCTCAACCTCTGAAGCAACCCACGATCAGTGGCTCTAAGGTTGCTCAGGAAAAGGACAAAGTGGTTCCTCTCATCGTCCATGGCCATGGTGGTCTGCATTCTTCTGTCATCAATGCAAGCACCGCCAACGATGGTCTAACGACTGAGCGGGGTGGCTCGGGAGACCAAGTCCTGGAATACTGGTCGGGTTTCTGCAACACTCGAATTTCTGGGCAGGGCCAAGACTGTGAGGTGTCCGTAGTACTCGCGGTTCATCAGACTGCACAGGACATCGATGGTAAATGCCTTTTCGTCATGACACTCCCGACTGGCGTCGTCAAACGGTACAGTATGAGATCGTACCTTCTCCAATTTCAGAAGAGCAACCTTTGTGTTGTCTGTTTTGACTCAGGTGCCGAGAAAGCTTCTTATAGGCTGAAGTTCAAAGATGAGACTACAGCCTCAGAATTCCAGAGGCGTGCGGCTAATCTGCAAAGAGTCGTTGGTTATGTCCATGGCCTGCCCACGGCAAACACCAAGACGACTGCCGAGACCGAGACTGCCTCTAGCACCAAGAAGACTGCTGACCGGGAGGAACCCGCTCAGCCAGAGCCAAACGTCTCGAAGGGACCCGTTGAAGGGCTTGCAAAAAGTGCACGGGAAAAGAGCGAGTCGAAGCCGGTGACAGAGAACGGCAAGTTGTCCGGAGAGTCCGGGGCCAACACCTCCCTCAACCAGAAAGACATCGCGGATGTCATGGTGGACGCTTTCAGAAACCTTTCCCTCGACAACATCAAGGATGCTGAAATGTACAAGGCCAATCGAAACAAAGTTCGATACAGTGCACAAGAGCTTCTGGAGCGACGTGCTTCTGCTGAGGCTCCTCCCGGTATCAAGGACATCAATATCCCGCTGAACCAAAAGGTGGCCCTCGGAAAGAAGAACACGCCAGTGTACTCGCCGTCCACTCATGACAGTGCCAAGTTGGTGGAATTCCTATCGGGGAAAGAAGCCCAGCAGCAGACAGAAGAATCTCGAATGGCAATGCCTGGGTTGTCAATGGCAGTACAGTGCCAGAAGGCAGCGGCCGCCACCTCTGCCAATTCCTTGGCTCAGGAACTGTCTTTGGAGGAGAAGAGCGGCAAGACCGTTGCTTATAAGACTGAAACCGAGCTCGATGACAACGCCAAGAAGAACACCAAAGGTACTGCCGCTGACAAGGAAACTGAGATTTCAGTGAAGGAGATTAGTAGTGGTCACACCGCCCAAAAAGCTTCGAACTCGGATGATGTGGCCGCCACCATCAAGACCGAGGCCTCAGCTGTTCAAGCTACGCTTGCCGAGAAGGCCGAGGCCTCTGCGATTTCAGAAAACCGAGACGGTGGAGCTGCAGTCCCCAATGACTCGAACGATTCTTCGATCGAGTTCCAGCCTTCGCCCAAGGATGAACGCCCTTCGACTGTTGCTACTGATCAGCAGCCGCGAAAGACGATGAACGCTACAGCGCCGGCTTTCAACATGGTGGAGTCTGTCCCAACTGCTACCGCTGCCAACATCACTGCCATGGTGAAGCAGGATGACTCTGCCAAAGAGTCAGCTTCGGCGGCACCTAGCGAGGCGCCTGTGCAGTCCGCCCCCATGATGTCACCCACAACGACATCCGCAACGGCTCCTGTAGAACATGCTGAGGGTCATCTCAATCATGCTTACGGATCTCATAGTCACGCCGATCAAGGATTGCTCGCTTCTATGCCACTTCCTCACATGGCATTGCCGGGGATGACTTCACCTCTCATGACGACTCCGTCCACAGCCCAACCCAATGTCGCTTACAATTATCAGATGCATTCTCAGCCCATGATCCCCGGCATTCAGCAGTATCCACCGGCCGGTGTTGTGCATTCCATGAGCGTAACTTATCACATCAGCCTCGTTGGAACATCTGATGGACCGGGAGCGCATGCTGGCCAGACTTCCATGCATCCAGCCAACTGCGTCACCGACTTCAATGGGAACCAGGCGAGCAGTTCGTTCTCGCCTGTCAATCAATCGTTGGAGCCTCAGTCGCAGGGTCAGGCTTCTCAACAGATTCCCAGTCAGAACCGTAAGCGAAGAGGACTGGAGAGCTCAATGTTTGCCACTGGATACAGCGGAGCCAAGTTCGCCGGTAGCTTTACCGGAAAGGTTTCTGAGTGATGCGGCGCCAACATGATCGTAGATGACATGGAGGATACGATGGATACTTGTGGAGAAGATTGCATAGGTGGCTTTGAACGGCAGAGAGAATTGAGGACTTGGGGCAGAGTGTCATTACCAAGTCAGGCGATTGAAAGGTGTCTGTTCGCAACGAGAGATCTTTCGAGCTTGAGATAATACCGGAATAGCCGGGTTCTTCTCCAAACGAAAGCGTCATAGGAGGATAGACGTCAGATAATTGAGCCTCTCCACCAGTTTTGCTGAAAATAGGTGGACCAGGCACCTTTTCACCGAACAGCATGTTGCAACCGCTGACCTACGATCCCCATTCATGAACGAACCCATTCGTCGTCTTCCCGACTGACAATTACTTCATGGACATCTAGACGGTAGTCTACAATCTCCTTTCCGTTGACCAGGTCATTCTCCCTTGCCCTCCTATCGGCCTCGATCTCGTCCTCGGCAATACCGGCCTTGACGTGTCTGTGAACTAGGCGTTTTCTCGCCACCTCGAAGTCGACATCTACGAACCAAAGCTCGTCCATGAGCTTCGCAGCGTCGCTCCACGGCGGCTTGTCGAGGGCGAGGTAGTTTCCCTCAAAGATGACAATGCGGTGGTAAGGCTGGACAGCGATGTCGTTGGCTTTGGGATCCTTGATGGCGTGGTCGAAGCTCGGGGCGTAGACCGGGGAGGAGTCGGCGCGCAGGGGCTCGCGGAGGGAAACGACGAGTCTATGGAAGGCTGCTCCGTCAAAGGTGTATACGGCGCCGCGGCGGGCGTGGGCGGTGTCCGGGTCTGGCATGGCTGAGAGCTGAGCGCGGGTGAGGTGGTAACCGTCCATGGGGACAAAGGCTGCGGGTGGCCGCGCCGCGCGAGAAGGGTCAGAAGGGTCAAGGGTCGCGCCGCGGGCGTTGAGGCGAGTTGTAACCATCTGGGAGAGGGTTGTTTTGCCTAGGTTGGTAGTGTTACCAAGGTTTGGTCGTTTGGCTGATGCGAGGGAAGGAGGGGGTGGCTTACCTGAGCCCGGGATGCCCGAGATTCCGATCACTGCGGGGTGTTAGTGGGCCAGTCTGAGAGAGTTGGCGGCTTCAAACGAGCCTTCACGGACGAAACTACGAAGAGTTATCGTGGGGCGAAGGGAAGCTTCAAGACGCTCAGGTATCAGCTTCACGCCATAACGGGAGGCACTCACGGAGACGCTGGTCGGCCGGCGTCCTTTGGAACTTGTCCCAGGCCTTTTCTACGAGCCTTGCCACTTGTTGCTCCATTTCGTTCCGATGTAAAAGAAAGGGGGTTCTGTTGTCGAGTCAAGGGGGGGTAGAAGGCAAACCGATGGGAGCTGGAACGTTTGAAGTCAATTGAAGATTCCACGGCGGAGCTTCACCAAGCTACCCTAACGGCCCGTCTAGGTGCAAACAACGGCCCCACTAACCCCGCCATGCGGCTTGATGTCATTTTTGGGGGGTCCTGAGGGGAACGGCTCGGCAGGACTTGCTGGAAAAAAGGGTTGCGCGAGGCGGTTCTTTTAGGTACATATCTCTTCTAGGCGCATCATGCCCAAGCTCTCAGCGATTATTACTCACTCAGTCAGAGTGTAATTTGTTTTTTGGAAATTGAAATTGAAGAACGAATAAGAACCATCGAATTTTCAATCATATTGGCGAACTGGGCACCCTCAGGACGGAGCCAATCGGTGTGAGTTTTATTTAGGTTGCCTTTTCGACGGTTTGGGTCGCCAACTGATCGACCAGACTGTGGGGAATTTCGTCTTTTTTGGCGCATTGGTGGTAGTGAGAGCACCGAAGTTCCTCCACGACACCCGACGCCGACTCGAACTAGGACTTTCCTCCCTTCTCCCCAACTCACGTTGCCCAGGCCAGCCAGCGCGAAGCCGAGGAGAAGACTTTTGTACACCAATTTTCCGCGTCGCCGGCCCGCGTTGAGAAGGGCGAGATGTCCGACGAAGACGGAGGCCTGTTTAGCATCGCCATCGATGACTCGGACGAGGAGGGCCTGATCTCGGAGGAGGCGGCCAAGGCCAAGGAGAGGCCCAGAGACTGGCAGTCGGAGGAGGAGTTCCAGGAGCTCAGGGCCACGTACAGAGTCAACGTGCAGGACGGTGATGTGAGTTCACCTTCTCTTTCCCTTCCTCTTGGTCGTTCCAATGCCGTCGGCATCTAGGCTTGGCCTTGGACATGTCCTGAAAGTTCAGGAGAAGAGGGGCTTGGGGTGGGGATCTTTTTATTCAAAAGTCTATCCCTTCGGATGAGCACCCGATAGACGACCCAAAACACCCGGCTTCCCGTCCCCGGCCTCGAGGGCCGAGCCCCCAATGCAGACCGGCTCGACTGACTTGAGGAAACCGTCTTGTTCGCTACAGATATGGCAGACGATCGAGCTGCCCCTGGCCGCCGTCGATCAAAAGACCAGCAAGCCGGCGCTGCAGGAGCTGCTGCACGCCGTGGAGGAGCTGTACTTCCTTCGCCGGTTCGAGGAGGCCGCGGGGTTCGCGAGGCGGGTCCTAGACGGGAGCGACGCGGCGCTGGACCGCGACACGAGGCAGCTGCTGACGCGGTACGAGGACAAGTGCCGGGGTCGGATGGGGAATTGAGAGAGAATACCAGGTAAAACCACCCATTACTACGGAGACGGATTTGAGCAAATACGACCATACACGTCACGATGGCAGCTTTGATGACTGGGGATTGCACGTGTGTGGTGTGGTGTGGGTGGTCTATTATTTCTAGAAACTAATTCTAGCCCGTAGACTGGGAGATGCTTCTTTTTTGGGGTGTAAATTCCCACCCTCCTCGAGTGCTCTGATCGTGGGGGGTATTCCCAAACTCCAAAAAAAAACTTTGTACAGTTGAGAGCCTCAGCTAAGACTGAATGCCCTCGGGAGGTGGTTGTCTACCAAAAAAAAAAAATTCCATGTCTGAACGCCGTTCTAAACCCCTTGTTTTCCGTAACCGCCCTATTCCCCCCCCGGAGTCATGCCACCCGCTGTACAAACATAAATGAAGAAACGCTGCAACGCAAGTAATCTTGTCGAGACGAGAGAATAGGGAAGCCTTTGAGTAGCGGTCGTATCGTTCGGACCGTTCGAAACTTCCGAGGGATTCCCTCCCTGGACAGTCGCAAATCATGCCGCAGCACCCTGGCGGACACGCATCTCGCGCTCGCGCTCCTCGGCGAATACCCTCCTGCTCATGGCCAGCACCATCTCGAAGCCCTCCTTGCCCTTCTGGGCATTGTCGCGGAAGCGGGACACGCACTGGTCCTCGATGCCATTCTTGATCCGCTGCCAGCCGCCGCAAAGAGCAGTAATCTGGGCGTCCTGGACGAACTGGGTCTGAGTGGCGCTGATAGGCTTGTAAACGACGGACTCCTGAACGGAAATGAGGTTGGAAAAGGTGAGATTCTGGGAGACCATGGTGACGGTCTTCTTGGCCGGGTCGACGTAGGATGTCTCAAAGACCTGTGAGACGTCCGGGTCGCCGCCGGCGCTGGCGCCGCCAACGAGCGAGGCGAACCATTTGGGCGCGGACTGCTTGCAGGTGATGAGGCGCTCGGTACGAAGGATCCCCGTGGCCGGGTCGACGCTGCGGTTGAGGGTGTCAACGGCGATCACGTGCGTCGTCTTGTCGTTCCACGGGCAGTATTTCCGCCAGTTGGCGGCGGAGACCTCCTCCCAGGAGTAGTTGAAGGTCACCGCGTTGGAAAAGACCTTCATTGTGGATGTGGTGGTGGGTTTGTTCTGTTGAGGTTTGTTGTGTTGGGTGGCCAAGGGCTACAGAAGATCTCGCGAAGTTGGATCAGTATCTGATTTTTCTTTGGCCTTCTGCGCTTTCGAAGATTTCGGACAGCTGACGTTTATCGGTTGGATATCGTGTAGAGGTCGTAAATGTTCGCGACCGACAAGCTCGAAATAGGTGGACGAAGCTAAACGGTGGTGATTTGGGTTGTTTTGTGAGTTTAGTGTCAAGCGACAATGATGAGTCAAATAACGTCGAAAGCGGGAAAGAGAAGGAGGCGATTGTTGATAATAAAGGGATGGGAAAAATATTAGCAACAAGGGCGACAAAACCTTGCTAGTAGGAGCGAGAGGGAGGAAGGGATGGAAGGAAGAAAAAAAAGAGGTACCAGCGAGCTCTGGTACCGGTAGGCCTGGGAGTGGATCGGGTCGTGTGCGGGTTTTTTAGGAACCTACATGGGATCTGACCAACCAGAACGTGGCTAAAATGGGCGGGTTCGGGCGATCTCAGTCTCGGCAAGGTTCTAGGCTGCTGGAAATTTCTCTCAGCGTCTGGGCTGCTGATGGCCGCTGTACAACCCCAGCTGGAACACTCCGGAGAAAGGCTGGGTATTCGGAGTGGCGCGTGCGAGTCTCGCAGCGGTGCTGCGAGGCACAGGGCAGGGAGCGCGCTGTTTGGCTCGGCTCAGGGCCTCGCGCCTCGTCTATCTTCCTTTTTCGGGTATAGCGCGCATGGACTTATGGAAAACGTCGGAGACGGTGCACCGGGATGACCGCCGGCGGTCGCTGGTTGCATGTGATTGGCTTCTTGGTGGAGCGTGTCCCATGCTGTGATTGGCTCTTGTGTCATTCCATCGAGAAAAGTTAGTCGGCGAGGAGTAGGGAGGGAGGGGAAGGCCCAAGCTCTCAGACTTTCGCCCAGCCCGTGGCAACACGAATTGTTCGGTCTCTCACAGCCCGAACAGCAGACAAGATGTGCCAATATGTACCTGCCACAGCATCTCCCTCAGCCGAAGGCAGCCGTACGCCTCTTGGCGCTATCTGAGGGCAACCAAAGCCAAAGAGGTCCAAGAGACGGGACGGGATGGTCGTCGTGGCACGTTGGTACCGGACTCTTCTCCGTGCTTCTGGACGCCGCCGATCGGACCCTGGAGACATACGCAGTAGGCTGTACGGGGATTGGCGGTGGGGAAAAGAAAACAGTGGTCGTCGACCAGTTGGGAGCGTTGGACCGGTGAGCAGAAGAGGGTGGAGAAACAGGTTTTGGACCGGCCTGTGATCTTTGCCCGTTACAAGTCACAACAACCCTTCTGACCAACGCCGCTTGACGCCATGGTGACCGCTTTTTTCAGCCTCAAGTGGCATTAAGGGTCCTCTGGCACTAGGTACGTATCTCGGTAATCGCTGTGTTCTGTGTGGCTCGTTCTACCTACTTCGACCATTCGCGCTCGCACCTGTCCTCATGCCATGTGCGGGGGGGATCTGATGGGTTTCCATTTCGGGTCGTGGGTGGCGGCGTCTGACATCAT